>CM061276.1:7365000-7907500 GCA_030848825.1 Tadarida brasiliensis
GTTGTCATCATTGTTGTTCTTTTTAATTACTATACAAGTCACATGCCATAAAGCTCACTGATTTAAAGTGTACAATTCAATGGTTTTTTCATATATTCTCAATGCCTTCCAACCATCGCCACTATCTAGTTCCAGATCATGCATTGTGCTGAGTCATGTCCCGGAAGGATCTTAGGAAGGGGGAGACTTGATCAGCTTTACCCGGTCCCTGCATCCCTTGGGCTGGCATGGGGAGAAGAAATTGGCAGAGCAGAGAAGAGGGGAAGCAGGGAGACCAGTGAGAAGCTGGTGCTCAGTCAGAAAGAGGAACTTGGGAATCGGATCTTGATTCAAACTGTGGCCCATTTATTTAGTAACTGTGGCCTCGGGCAAGTGACTGACCCTCCCTGAGCCTCAGCTGGTTCATCAGAAAGATGGGACTAAACCCTAGGGTTGCTGTGAGAACTGCTGATGTGCTGAACACAGACCTGGCACATCGGATGGAATCAATTTCCCCACGTCCTATCATCATCATTATTCCCATCAGCTTCCAGGACCCAGAACAGTCCCAAGGGCTTCCGGTCTTTCGATGTGGTTGCTTTTTGGATTCTGACAACAAACAAGCTTATAAGCAGGTGTTATTATCATCCCCCCGATAGAGGAGTGTCTTAGTCCATTCAGGCTGCTATAAAAGAATACTACAGATGGTGGCTTATAAACAAGAGAAATTTATTTCTCACGGTTCTGGAGGCTGGAAGTCCAAGAGGCCGGCGGATTCGGTGTCTGGTGAGAGCCTGCTCCCTGGTTCATAGACAGCTGTCTTCTTGCTGTGACCCTACATGGTGGAAGGGGCAGGGGAGCTCTCTGGGGTTTCTTTTAGAAGGGTGCAGTGCCATTCATGAGGACTCCCCTGTAATGGAGGCCCTCCCAAAGGCCCCACCTGCTGCCATCACACTGGAGATTAGGGGGGGGGGGACACAAACATTTGGTCTATAGCAGGAGGAAACTGAGGCACAGAGCGGTAAAGTCACCCCCCTGAGGCCACCTAGCTAGTCAAGGGCAGAACCAGGATTAAAACCCAGGTCCCCCTCCCCCTACCTTTATGTATGATTATTATTGTTAGTCTAGGCAAGAGATCATCTCCAGGGGTGGTCTGGAGCAACTGGAGATGTACACTGGCCCACAGGGAGGTAGAATGGTGACGGACTGGGAGGAGAAACTGGAAGAAGTCTCATGAACCTCTCATGAGCCCTTGAGAAGAAGCACTTTCCAACAGCTGATGGAAGGAATAAAGAAGAGCAGGGAGCCCTGGCCGGTTTGGCTCAGTGGTTAGAGCGTCGGCCTGCGGACCGGAGAGTCCCGGTTTCAGTTCCCACTAAGGGCACTTACCTTGGTTGCAGTTTGTCCCCAGCCCCGGTTGGAGTCATGTGGGTGGCAACCACTCGATGTGTCTCTCTCACATCAATGTTTTTCTCTCTCTCTCAAATCAATAAACATATCCTTGGTGAGGATTAAAAAAAAAATCAGCCCTGGCCAGTTTGGCTCAGCGGTTAGAGCATCGGCCCAGGACCGGTGAGTCGTGGGTTCGATTCCAGTCGAGGGCACGTGCCTTGGTTGCGATTCATCCCCGGCCCTGGTTGGGGTCGTGTGGGAGGTGGCCACTCGATGCATCCCTTTCGTGTTGATGTTTCTCTCTCTCTCCCTCTCTGTCCCTCCTACTCTATCTGAACAAAAAAAAAAATGTAAAAGTGTCCTCGGTGAGGATAAAAAAAAAAATCATCCACAATTTTTTGGCCTCTCTTCCCAATGCCTTCTAGAAAGGACTGCAGCAGCTGGGGTGGGGCCAGAGTGGACAGGGACGAGGGGGAGGAAAGAGGGTAGGAGAAGCAGAAACAGAAAATCGAGGGAAGAAAGGAAGGGAGGGAGGAGATAACTTCAATCCTTGAGAAAGGGTATGGAACCCAGGGTTTGGGGGATTGGAAGGGAGTGGGCAACAAAGGGGAAGAAGGTGAGGGGGCTGTGCCCTGGGGATGGGCCGCAAGGGGCTTCCTGTCTGATGGCTTTGGTTTGCACAGGAAATACCGTTTGGGACGTGATCCTCAGCTGGAGGGCAGGTGGGGTGCAGGCTGGGAGGCCTGGAAGGCAACAGTCTTCTCTCCATCCAGCAGAAAGCAGTACACCAGAGATGCGAAGAGAATGCCCAGTGCCCTTTTGAGGCCTGTGATTTCAGGTAAAACCTGTCGGGCTGGCTGGGTGGTTTCCTTCTGCTGCCTTTAGTTGGCACCAAGAAGGCAGATGGCTGGAGTTTGGCCAGGTGTGTATTCTGGAGGACCAAAGGGGTGAGGAGTTTGAGGGTGCTTGAAGGAAGTGATTCAAAAGATGAATCACAGCGCTGGCTGTGATTCTGGCTCAGTGGTTAGTGTTGGCCCATGAACCAAAGAGTTGCAGGTTCAATTCCGGCCAAGGGCATGTGCCTCGATTGCGATTCATCCCCGGCCCTGGTCGGGTCGTATGGGAGGCAACAATCCATGTGTCTCTCTCACATCAATGTTTCTCTCTCTCTCTCTGTCTCTCCCTCCTACTCTGTCTGAAAATAAATGGAAAAATGTCCTCGGGTGAGGATAAATAAATAAATAAATAAAAACAATCCTATAAAAACACACACACACACAAAAGATGAATCACAGAAAGTAGAGCAAAGCCAAGAAATGAAGAAAAGGCAGTGGAGAAGAGAAACTGGTGGTCAGCGTGGACCCACAACCTGGGTATGTGCTCTGACCAGGAATTGAACCTACAACTCTTTGATCTATAGAATGATGCTCCAACCCACAGCCACACCGGCCAAGGGGATCTGAAACTTTTTAACTGCTTCAGTCCTCATAACCTCTGCTCCTTCCTCTAATAGCCATGAAAGCTGAGCTCCTCCTTTGGTAGTTGGCCAAATGCTGCTGGTGCTGTTTTTTGAACTTTTGGGGATGTGTGATTTCACAACATTGATTTCCTCTGTGCCAAACCCTGCCAGGTTATTATGGATCAAAGATGAGACAGTGTCTTCCCTCTGCCACTAGATTTTATGGATAAATGCTAAGGTACTAAGGATCCTTAATCTACCCATTCAACTAACAAATATTTACTCAACACCCATGGTGATAAAAAGGATGGGCTTATTCCTAGCTGTGTAGCCTTGGGAAAGTTACTTACCCTCTCTGAGCTGGTTCCCTCATCTAGAAAATAGCTATGATCATAATATTCCTATCTCATCAGAATGTTGTGAGGAGTGAGTTAATACAAGTAGGGCCTGATAAATGTTTTCTGTTTATATTATAGATTATAATTAGGGTGACCAACAGTCCCAGTTTGCCTGGAACTGAAGGGTTTCCAGGGACACAGGATATTTGATGCTAAAATCAGGGAAGTTCTGGGCAAACTGGGATGAGTTGGTTGTTCTGATATAAGTATATATTATTAATAATAGTATTGAGTATTAGTATAATAAATGATGAGGTCTTGCTAAGTGCTATGGGAGATAGACTGTTGAATGAGGCCAGACCACACTTTCAAGGAGCACATAGTCTAGTGGGAGAAGCAAAAGAATGACCAAAATGACCAAAAATAGAATTATGAAATATGTTTTATAACATATGAAATAGTTCAAAGGGTTACTCTAAATATAAACAGGAGACAGGGTGCTGTAATTTTCACACTGTGCCCCAAAGAGTGTTTTGTGCACAGCAGACAGTCAACAGGCATCTGTTGAATGACTTGCAAGATGACAAGGTACAAATGGAACAGTGCTGTGTGAGCAATCAGCATCACCCAGCCCCAGAGATGTTCCGTTTCTTTCTCTCCTCCACCATCGTCACCAGTTACTATCTGTTCACTGAGCCAGGGAAATGGAATCTACTTCCATGAGCCTGTCACTTTAATGGCTAAATATTAAGAAGCAGACCTTTCTTTCTTCTTTTTAATTTATTTGTTTATTGATGAGAAAGAGAGAGAGGGAGAGGGAGAGGGAAGGGGAAAGAGAGAGAGAGAGAGAGAGAAGCATCGATTTATTGTCCCACATTCATTGGTTGCTTCTTATATGTGCCCTGACCAGGGATCAAACCCACAACCTTGGCGTATGGGGATGACATTCTAACCAACTGAGCTACCCAGCCAAAGCCTCTTCTTTCTTTCTCCTTCTTCCCTCCCTCCCTTCCTTCCTCCCTCCCTCCCTCCCTCCCTCCCTCCCTCCCTCCCTCCCTTCCTTCCTTCCTTCCTTCCTTCCTTCCTTCCTTCCTTCCTTCCTTCTTCTCTTTCTTCTTGGTGTCAGGGTTGTTCAAGTCCTACTTGCAATCAGAAACATCTTGCCAATGTCTCCAGATACTGTATTTCAGGGTAGGGGACAACCAGTAATTTTTACAGTGCAGTCACCCTGAGATTCATTCCACAAAGGTGGACGTGTGCTGGGTTCAGAGTGAGCTGCTGAGACAGTGGGGGTATTGCCTCCCTTCTCTTGAAAGAGTCTAACAGAGCACCCCAAAACTTTCATAGATTAGTGGTAGAAAACAGTGGTTCTCATGTGTGGTCTCCAGTCTAGTAGCAGCCACGTCAGCAGGGAACTCCGGCATAAGTCCTCCGGGTGGTTCTGATGCAGGCTCTGTGCTACAGAAAGTCAAAGGACCTTTCTCTAAAACTGATGTAGCATGTCTTTTCACCTTCAAAATGTCAAAAATACTGAGGGTTTTTAAAAAACTAATTTAAAAATACTTTTATTGATTTTTAGAGAGAGAGGAAGGGAGAGGGAGAGAGGAAGAAACATCGATGTGAGAGCAGATCTCTACATGTCCCCTTCTGGGGATCGAGCCCAAAACATGGGCATGTGTCCCAGCTAGGAATTGAACCAGCAACCTGTTGGTGCATGGGACGTTGCCCAACCAACTGAGCCACACCAGCCAGGGCTAAACTAATTTTTTTAAAATATGTTTTTTATTGATTTTTTTCTTTTTTTTTTTTTTTTTTTTTTAGAGAGAGAGGAAGGGAGAGAGAGACAGAAACATCCATGTGAGGCAGAAACATCAATCTGCTGCCTCCTGCACGCCCCCTACTGGGGATCGAGCCTGCAACCCAGGCACGTGCCCTGACTGGGAACTGAAAGGGAACTTCAGTCCATGGGACGGTGCTCAGTCCACTGAGCCACACCAGCCAGGCTAAACTAATTTTTTAAAAATCCTTACCCCAGGATATTTTTCCATTTATTTTCAGATAGAGTGGGAGGGAGGGAGAGAGAAAGATATATATATATATATATATATATATATATAGAGAGAGAGAGAGAGAGAGAGAGAGAGAGAGAGAGAGAGAAGCATCCACATGAGAGAGACACATTGACTGGTTGCCCCCCACACAACCTGACCAAGGCCAGAGGACCAAACTGCAACCGAGGTACATGCCCCTGACTAGAATCAAACCCGAGATTCTTTGGTCCATGGGCCGACGCTCCAACCGCTGAGCCCAACCCTCCAGGGCTGACCAAAGTTTTTAAAAATGTTTTTATCCGGAAGGGCTGTCTTGATGGAGAATGCCCTTCCACACACAAACCTTACCCACAAGTCTCCACTTACAAATAGGGACAAAAGGTCATTTGCATAGATGCCAGTGTCTCCTCCAGGCAGGGAGAAGGCTGCCATTCTGAGGCAGGTTCCAGGGACCTTCCTCCTCCCCACTTGTTTCCTCCTGCAGGGGTCCTCAGGGATTAGAGCTGTCTGGCCAGGGTACACTCTCCCACAGGCCCGCATTCCTACTCTCCTCTAGGCCCTTTGTAAGCACTTGGCCAACCAATAGGTGAAGCAAGGACATGGATTCTTCTTGGAGATTTGCCAGCTTTTTTACCAGGCTCTTTGTATTTTCTTTTTCATGTCTCCAGCATAAATTCTGAGAAAATAGACAAACTCTCAATATTGATGTCTATTACATAAATGTAAGAATCCTTGTTAATTCACTCCTAGAGGTTCCGTTCCCTTGCCAAGTGGACTGACTTGTTCAGGGCCACTTCCTTCCTGAGTCTTGGCCTGTTCGTAGAAAAGCTTATCACTGGGTCAGGCAGTAAGCAGTCTGCTTAAGGGAAGAAGGAATGGCTCGTTCTCGAATCCTCTCAGTGGCTAAGTCCTACCTCCCATAAGTAGATTCTCAATGGC
Source organism: Tadarida brasiliensis (assembly GCA_030848825.1). Lineage (NCBI taxonomy): Eukaryota > Metazoa > Chordata > Mammalia > Chiroptera > Molossidae > Tadarida > Tadarida brasiliensis. Next base: position 7,371,159 of record CM061276.1, read on the forward strand.
CAGAGCCCTGTCTCCTTATTTTCTTGTCTGCTCAACTCAGCTGTGGCTCACAGGGAGAGCCTCAGTATTGCTAAATAATGGGGAAAAAATAGTTTAAAACTGTTTCCAGGGTTTAAATCCTGCTTCTCTAACTGGATCACCATCTCCCTGTGACAAGTGTCCCCCAGAAGGCTTTCAAGGTTTGAGAGGGGATAGAAGGACCAATTTGAATTGTTTCAGAGGCCAAAGTCTTGCTTCTCCAGCTAAACTCTTAAGAAATTTAAAATATGGAGCAGATATTTTAAAAAATCAAATACATATGTAAGCTATAAAGAATAAAAACAAGTCACCTGTGGTCCCATCACCCAATTTAAGGAAAAAAAATTCCATTTCCTCTGAAGTTCACCTGTGGGCCCTTCCCCATCTCATTTCCTTCCCTCGCCCCTCCAAGGTAACTACTTTGCTAAATACCGTGTTTATAAAATTTAAAAACTAACTTTAAAAATAACTCTATAATATCCCTGGCCAGTGTGACTCAGTGGTTGGACCGTCAGCCCATACACCAAAGGGTTGTGGGTTCGATTCCTGGTCAAGGGCACGTACCTGGGTTGCAGGTTCGACTCAGGCTCTGGGTCAGGGCGCATGTGGGAGGCAACCAATCGATATGTCTCTCTCACATCAATGTTTCTCTCTCTGTCCCTTCCCTCTCCCCCTTCCACGCTCTCTAAAAATCAGTGGAAAACAATATATCTTCAGGTGAGGATTAGCAACAACAACAAAAAATTGCCAAACTGGTAAATGTGACATGTTATCTGCGGCTTTCACTTGCATTCCCTTGTTATTGTGGTTAGGCCTCTTTTCATACGTTTCTTTTTGTATGAAGTGCCTCTACATATCTTTTATTCTTTTACTTATTGGGTTGGCACATTAATTTGTACTCTAATTCTTTGTGGTATGTGTTGCAAGTGTCTTTGGTCTCTCATAAAGTGTTGTTTGTCAAAGGGCAGAAAGATGTCGATTTTTTTCATGAGCACAAGTCCTGTTCTTTAAACTTTCCATCTATCCAGTGGCCAGGGCCTTCATTTCCTTCATCAAGCCTATAGATCACACAGCTGAAACTCAGTATTTTTTGTTTTCTTTATTGATTTGAGAGAGAGAGGAAGGGAGAGGGAGAGAGAGATAGAAACATCAATTAGAGAGAACATCGATTGGCCCCCTCCTGCATGCCCCCCCCACTGGGGATTTGGCCCACAACTTGGGCATGTGCCCTGACTGAGAATGGAAACAGTGACCTCTTGGTGCATGGGTCGATGCTCAACCACTGAGCCACACTGGCCAAGCCTTAAGGTGGGTTTTTAACCTTTCCTTAAAAATGGCTACTAGGAAATGTAAAACTATGTGGCTGGCACTTGGGGCTTGTATTGTTTCCCTGGGGACAACGCTGCTCTGGCCGGAAGCTAGAGCAGGGATGTTTGTCTGAACCGGACACTGCTGTATGTCAGCACAGAAACTCAACAAATAATATTTCCTAAATGAAGGAGTTCAAAAGTTGGATGCTAATCCTTCTCCTCTACTGTCCACCCCAGGGATCGATTTAAAAAAAAAAAATTATCGAGGTACAATTTACATAAAATTCACCCCCTTTTAAATATACAATCCAACGACTTTTAGTTGTGCAGCCAGCACCACAGCCTGTTTTTAGAATATTTCCAGCATCCCAATCAGATCCCCCTCCTGCCACTTTACAAGTCCATCCCCATTCCTCCCCGCACGTAATCCACTAAGGAGCCTTCTGTCGCCACTGACGCTCAGTGTTCAAGGTCGAAGGCATGACTGCCCCGTGCAGGTTGTTCCAGGGTGCACACTCCTTGACCAGTCCGCACCCCGGGCTCCTCCTGGGGTCCGTCCCTCGTCGAGCCCAGAGCTGGGCCCACGAGTGGCTCGGTGTTTCCCTCCATAAGGCAGACAGCAGCTCGCGTCCCGTTTGTGGTTCTCCAGCCCCACATCGTCCCAACCACCGTCGGGGAGGTGCGGGTGGCGTCTGCCTCGGAACACGCGGGGCTGCCTCGCTGGGCCCCCGCCCCTGCGAGGGCGGCCGCGGCTGTCACAGCCGCATCGCGGGGCCCGCAGCTCGGAGCGGCCCGCTGGAGGCCGAGGTGCCCCGCGTGGCGTTCTAATGTCGCCCTCAAGGAACAATGGCCAGGGCCGCCGGACGCGCAGCCTCGCAAGTGGGTCTGGAAGGGCCACCCTCCGCCCCCGGCCGCCCGTCCCCAGCTCGGCCTTCCTCGGCTCCCGCCCCTAACCGCCCTCCTTCCAAAATAGCGACCAACCGCCTTCCCTCCCGCCTGCCGCGGGCACCTGACCGCGCCCAAGCCCCGCCCCTCGCGTGGCCCCGCCCCTCGGTGACGGCCCAGAGCCCGAGACTGCGCAGCCGGGCGGCACGCGCTGGGAGCCCGGGCGGCGCGAGGCGCGCGCGTGGTCGCTCTGGGCGGCGCGAGGCAGCCCGAGGTCGCGCGCGTGAGCTCGCGCCGCAGGGGAGCGGGGCGCTCCGGGGGCGAGCGGGTTGCGCGTGCGCGCCCGGCTGGCGGGCAGCGCGTGGGAGGCCTGAGGCCGCTGGGAGCTCCGCCCGCGAGGCGCGAGGCCCGGCGCGCGAGCCCCCGGGGGCGGGTAAAACCCGGTTGCTGCTGCCCCTACCCTTACCCCATCCTCCCTACCTCCCCTTTCCCGTCCCTTCCTCATTTTTAACGCCTCCTCCCTTTAAAAATCTTAATTCATCTATATATTTCTTTTTCGGGGGCCCACCTCCCTTTCGAAGGGCGCAGCAGGCTCGGCGGGCGCCCCTTATCCCGCGTCACGCACGCACCTTCTGCACCCCAACAGCTCCGGGCCCCGCTGCACCCCCCGCAACCCCCTTCGCCTTGGAGAAGACTTTCCTCAGGGGCCCCTGAACCGCTGCACCCCCTTTTTTCCCTACCCCGCCCCCCCAGGCCCTAACTGCTCCCTCGCAGCTCCCCAGCTCGCGCCGCGAGCCCTACCCGACCTCCACACTTTCTGCATCTCGGCCTTGCATTCGCTCTCGGCTCCCAGGCCCTTCTGCTAAAAATCCTTTCCTCCTAAATAGCCCCACCTTCGGGGACCCAGATTTGTTTCTTTTTAGGATCTTCCAGCAAAAACAAATATCTCTCCTATCTTTCTTGGTTACACCCCTCCCCTTCCTTTTAGGAACTTCCTCTAGCAAAAAATTATTTGTTCTTTCTCCGATTCCCCCCCCTTCATTCAGGATCACTTTCCAGCAAAAATCCTTTCTTTCCATCAAGAGCCCCCTTTTTGGAATATCTTTTCATTGATAACAAACCAACTCAGTCCTTCCATTTTCTCTCTCATCTAAAATTTATTTTTCCACCCCTCTTTCCCAACTCCCCAACAAAAATCCCTTTTCATCACCAATTCCACCCCAGTCAGGCTTCTCCCAGCAAAACCCTTCAGTTGCCTTCGGACAGGGGTGGGGGTGAAAATAAGGAAAGAAAGAAAAAAACAACCTTTTCCTTAACAAAACTCCTTTTTTCCACCTAGATCACCCCAGTTTAGTATTGCTTTCTTCCTTTTCAGATTTGCCCATCTCCCCCAATTTCACACTTGTGTCCTTGCTTCTTTGGGGACACACGATCTGATTTCCCCTTCCTTTCCACCCCACCACCTGCTTTCAGGGTGAAAGAAGTTGGCTGAGTGCCCTGTATTTACCACCCAGCGTTCCAGGAGAAAATATCCAATGGTCTGACTGTCACCTGGACTCTCCTCCCTGTGGGGTCTAACCTGGGCCCTCCTGTTCCCTGGAGATTCTATCCTTCCTTGGTGAGTTCCCTCCCTTTGCACTTGTCCAGAGACACCTACTTTGTCAGATGGATTCCTTTCTTTCTCAGAAGGATTTCTAATCAACCTAAGAGTCTCTATACCAATAGGGAGACTATTACAAGTTGCTGCTTTGGGAAGTCACATAAGGAGAAGGGTTATTTATTGTGCATGACTCTCTGGAAGAATGCAGACATTTATTAGGTTGGTATATATTTCATTGTTTATTGCAAAACAACTTAGATACCTACAGGGGATGGGCAGCTAAAGACCTGGAGTGTGGTGAACCAAAGATCATGTGCCCCACCAAAGTGATGTCAACCAGTGGAAATGGCCATGTGGAAATGCCAGGAAAGTTTTGCTAGAACTTTTTTTTTTTTTTTGAGAGGAGACCAGAACAGTATCTTTATGTGAAACCTTTTGATCTTTACATGCTGACAATGAAGTTAATAAGAATTCAAAGATAGTGTAGGGTCCTTACAAAGCCTGCTGGCCGCCAGTTTGGAATTTGGGGCTCAGGGTTTCTTTCTGGGGTAGACACGCATGCACAGATGCACACCTGCTTGCGTACATGCAGGACTTTTGTCTTTAGAGCAGCGGTTCTCAAACTTTGATCTTAGGATGACCCCTTTACACTTAAAAATCACTGAAGACCCCAGAGAGCTTTTGTGCTTGTGAACTATATCTGCTGATATTTGTTGTATTAGAAGTTTAATAAACTTTAAAAATATTTATTAATTTATTTTAAAATAGCAATAATTTCTTTATATAGTAACATAATTGACATTTTTATTAAAATAGTATATTTCAGCCCCAGGCAGGTGGCTCAGTTGGTTGGAGTGTCGTCCTATACACCAAAAAGGTTGTGGGTTCGATTCCCAGTCAGTGCACATAGCTAGGTTGTGGATTCGATCCCCGGTCGGGGTGTGTGCGGGAGACAACTGATAGATGTTTCTCACATTGATGTTTCTCTCTGCCTCCCTCTCCCTCTCCCTTCCTCTCTCTGTAAAATCAATAAACATATCCTTGAATGAGGATTTTTTTAAAGTATATTTCAGAAAAAAAAATTAGTAAGAATAAAAACAACAAAAGACAAAAAAGAAAGAGAAAAAAATTTGTAAGAACAGTGGCATTGTTTTACATTTTTAGAGTCACCTGGATTCTCAGATCTTCTGTAGTCAGCCTTTTGAGATATGTCCTGTAGCCTCTGGAAAGTTTCACTGAGAATAAAAAGGCAGATAACATCTCAATATTACTATGAACATGGTCTTGACCTCACAGACTTCCTGAAAGAGTCTTGAGGAGCACAGGGCTCCCCCCACCTCCACCTCATTATGACCACTGCTGTTTTAGATTTTAATGCTTACTTGAATTTTCTGCTAGGACCAGATTTTGAAGTAAGACACTTTGATGTTTCTTTTCTCACTTAGTTAATTCTATGCAAGGATATTCCCTGGAAGGTAGAACTGTAGTCTTCTCATTCCTCCATGCTTTCTCTTTCCCAATGTAAACTTTAAACCTGCTCTTATAATGAGCGATCAGAGGAAATGAGTTAACCTCCTGGTTAAAATTAGAGATTGGTTATGTGACGGGACAAGGGAGTCTTCCTTGACCGCTCAAATTAAGAATGTAGGTGGAGCCCTGGCCAGTTTGGCTTAGCAGTTAGAGCGTCAGCCTGTGGAGCGAAGAGTCGGGGATTCGATTTGGTCAAGGGCGTGAACTTTGGTTTCGGTTTGGTCCCCAGCCCTGGTTGGGGTTGTGCAGGATGCAACCAGTCGATGTGTCTCTCTCACGTTGATGTTTCTCTCTCTCCCCTTCCCTCCCACTGTATCTGAAAGTCAGTGGAAAAATATCCTCGGGTGAGGATTTAAAAAAAAATGTAGGTGTAGAATTAGGGCAGGAGTCTAGTCTCAAGTGTGGGGTCATAGCAGAGTGGAGTGGTTAAGTGTGAGGGCTTTGAAGTCAGACTACCTGGGATTAAATCCTAAACTTGATTTTGGGCAAATTACTTAATTCTCTGGACTTTATCTACCTCATCTATAAAATAGGGTTAATAATATAGTATGTGTCTCAAAGGGGTATTATGGGAATTAAATGAGATGATATATAAGTGATTTCATAATGCTTGGTATATGATAAAGCCTCAATAAGTGTTTGCTGCCACTGTTATTATTATAATGATTATTATGATGAGGGTCAGGCAGGAAGATAAATGAGGAAAATTGGAACTAGGGGCCATAGCCTATCCAGAGATGGCAGTTGTCCCTCAGCTCTATCCTGTTGATAATTATCAGGCAATAGCAAATCTAAATATTTCAAGAGAAGCCAGAAATCCACATATTTAGTTGAAATCTCTCCATCAAAAAAAAAAAAAAAGCGTTGATGACTAATCCAATTTTTAAAAACACTGTGTAGGCCAAACAAAACAGGCTTAAAGTTTACAGTAATGTTTGGAGTGGGAAAATAAGGAATTAATTTGCACAGCTAGGGTAAAAGCTGCAAGTCTCTCCTTTCTCCTAGCTCCCAACAACCTGATGTTCCTTGGGCGTGATCCCAAGAGAAACAGGAAAAGGTGGCGCTAGGGGAAAAAAGGCTGACACAGAGCAACAGGTTGGGGCTTTTCAAAGAGGAAAAGAGGTGGCACAATGGAATCCTGTCACTCATCAGTGAAAGGGATGCTGAGAGCTTTCATTGATCAGAATTCTGTGCCAGGCAAGATGCTGTGAGAAGTATAGACATGTAAGACAGAGTCATAGCCATCCTGGAACTTGGGGTCTGGGGAAAAGAAGAACCTGGAAGGTAATTAACTTCTGAGGCCATTTGGGATAAGTGGTAAGTGGATTAGCAGACATGTGCTTATCCGAGTTCTAAGGAGCAAGAACTAATCTTAGACTTTGTTGTGTTGGGAGTATTCTCTATAGCAGAGGGGGGCATTTAGGCCTGACTTGGCAGGGTTGCATTTGGTAAAGCTGAGTAAAGAGAGGTGGGTAAGGAAACTGCACAGATCAGGGACCTAAACTCAGATGTCTCCAGGGAGCTGGCAGGGCGTGTAAATGAGTGAGGTGGGAGGGTGTGAGAGAATAGGGAGTGGTGGAGACTGTGGTAAACTGGACTGTGCATCCTCTGTCTGAAGGCAGTTACAGCTTCTCAGCTACAGCCAGTTGTTGCTTTGCAAGAATGTGGACTCAGTGTTGATAGATCCTCAGATATTTCCCCCCCAGATTATTATTTTTTTTGGTTACTCCTCAGTTGAGGATATTTTTTCCATTGATTTTTAGAGAGGGAGGGAGGTGGAGGATGGGCATTGATGTGACAGAGACACATCAATTGGTTGCCTCCCACATATTCCCCGACTCGGGCAGGGATCGAACCTGTGACCCTTAGGTTGGCAGGTCGACGCTCTAATCAATGAGCTACCGGCCAGGGATCTCCCCAGATTTTTACATGGAAATTGGAAAGCCTTACTTTTGTTTTTAAATATTTTTTATTGATTTTTAGAGAGAGAGGAAGGGAGAGGGAGAGAGAGAAACATAAATCGGTGGTCTCCTGCATGCCCCCTACTGGGGATCTAGCCTGCAACCCAACCAGGCGGGGCATGTGCTCTGGACCACACCCAGCCAACTGAGGCACGCTGGCCAGGATTGGAAAGTCTTACTTTAATGAGAAATCTCTAGAGCAGTGGTTCTCAACCTGTGGGTCGTGACCCCTTTGGGGGTCGAACGACCCTTTCACAGGGGTCACCTAAGACCATCGGAAAACACATATTTCCAATGGTCTTAGGAACCGAGACACCGCTCCTCTATCCAGGCAGGTCCACCCACATGCAGATATGCCCACATACAACATGAGGAACTGTATTAAAGGGTCACGGCGTTAGGAAGGTTGAGAATCACTGCTCTAGAGCCTGCAGTGTCCAGTGGGGTACCCATTATCACTTGTAGCTATGTGAATTTAGATTTAATGAAAATAAAATAAAATAAAATAAAGAATTTAGCTCCCCAGTCGCACCAACTGCATTTCCAGGTGCTCATTAGCTGCTGGTGGCTGGTAGCTGGTGGCTGGTGGCTGTCGGCTGTCATTAGACAGTGCAGATTTACAACATGCTCATCAGCACAGAACGTTCTTTTGGACGGTAATGCTCTGGCCAAAAGAACTCTGACAGATTTTTCAACTTGATTCATTGAAAAATGTTTAAATTTACTGCAAGCCAAATAAAACAGCTCTGTAGATCAGGCAGATATATTCACATTGTTCCCCCCCCTCTAAACAATGCCGCAGTAAATATTATTTACCCAATTGTGGACTTAGTGCTACAGTCTAGAGCCGAATGGCAGGTTACTTTCCTAAGAGGTTATAGCATTTCACAGGTGAATCCCTTTCTTCTCCTACCCTCACCAGTCCTGGAATGATGGGCCTTTTTAATTTTTAAAAATTTTTTAATTTTTAATTTTTTTAGATAGAGCAGGAGGGAGAGAGGGAAGAAGAAAGAGAGAGAGAAACATCGACGTGAGAGAGACACATCGACTGGCTGCCACCCACACGACCCCAACTGGGCAGGGGACAAACTGCAACTGAGGTACGTGCCCTTAGTGGGAACCGAACCTGGGACTCTCTGGTCCGCGGGCCGACGCTCTAATTGCTGAGCCAAACCGGCCAGGGCTGATGGGCCTTTTTTAAAAGAAAAAAAATTAAAATTGCTTTGAATCCCCAGAGTGGACTTAAATTGTTTTTTAAACTGTTAAGTGAGGCATGAGTGATGCATAAATGATGCATATGTTTCTAAAGCTTATAGTTCTTGTGCCACCATAAAGCCAAAATCAATTTGCAAATTAAATATAAACAAAGCAACCAAAACAATGTAATTCAAATTAATGAGTAGGTGCTCTTTTGCTGACATTTAAATGCTTTCTTGAGACAAGTACTTTACTGACTGCTACACTGGGCCCTTTTGGGTTTAGCAGGCCCTGTGATGTCTCAGCTCTCCCATTCCTTTCCTCTGAACTGCAGCAAAACCTCCATTTGTACCATGATGTCTGTTGGCTTTTAGTTGAGCCCAGAGGCATTATTATGAACTAAATCCACCTGTCTCCCCTTCTCGTTAGCTTGTGGCAAGTAAAATAGTCCTTTTTGGCATTCATGCAATTAGAAACATTTCTTGGGCTTTGAAACCAAATGGTAGTACTGGATTATAAAGTGATAATCCAATAACTCAAATATACTGATTTTCTTCTTTTAGTTTATTTTTATAATGAAAACAATGAAAAAATTCTTGGAAAGAGTATTTGGACCCTTGGGGATGCCTACAAGGTTCCAGGGGGGCCACAAACCCTGCCCACAGGGACTAGCAGGCAGCTCTATACACAGAAGATGCTAAAACTTGTTGACTTAAATTTATCTCTTGACAGAACAAGAGCAAGTTCAATATTGGCTGATGGGGGTTGCTTTGCTATCTGGTAAAGGGTGTAAATATCAAAGCGTGGCCTTTGGACTTCTGGCTGGCCTGCCCAAGGTTGTGACCAGACCAGTTTGTTCTCTGGACTACGAGAGTATGTTGGAAAGCAAGTGATTAGCATTAGGGGAATCCAGAGACATTGTCTCCCTCCCTGCCTTCCCTTTTGTGTTTCCCAGTTTAATTGGCACAGTGCAGTCCACAGTTTACTTTATGGACAATCAGTAGTGTGTACTGGATAAGAACACAAGCTCTAAGGTCACAATATCTGGGTTTAAGATCTGGCTCAGTAACTTGTGAAGTATGTGACTTTGGACAAATTATTTAGCCTCTCGAAGTCTCTTTCCTTCTCTGCAAAATAGAAGTAATAATAGAACCAGCCTTTGGGTTGTGATGAGTGAATTAATGCATGTAAAGCACTTGGTGTGATACCTCACAAGGAGAAAAGGCTTAATATTTTCTTTTAAATAATGCTTTATATGTGTATATATATGCTTTATTTGTATATATATTTTAATCCTCACCTAAGGATATGCTTATTGATTTTGGAGAGAGAGAGAGAGAGAGAAACATCGATGTGAGAAAGAAACATCAATTGATTTCCTCCCGAACATGCCCCATCGGGGGATTGAACCCGAAACCTAGGAATGTGCCCTGACTGGGAATCGAACCCACAACCTTTTGGTGCCCAACCAACTGAGCCACCCAGCCAGGAAATAATGCTTAATATTTTATTAGCTTGTTTGTATTGGGAGAGGAAGAAAGACATGGGTTCTTTCCCCTTTGGAGTACTGAAAACTGTTTATAGCAGTGCTATAGGAGAACTTTAGAATTGGAGAAATTCATTTTGCCTCAGAATATGACCTTCTGTAGTTCACACTCCTTTCTCTGCAATTTGGAAACTCAAAAATCTCTGAGGATGCCCAGGTGTCTCAAACCTCATTTGGTGGCCAGGTCTGAACTCACATGTTACTCTTTATTTTTTCCATTATTCTAGTCATAGGTGTCAGTGGGGAAATAATAGTTTGGTTCCGAGGTGCTGCCCCAGACCCACTGAGGGTTACTTAAAATATGGCATATATATTGATTTACCTTTCTAAATCCCCCACATTTTGAATTCTGAAACCCACTTAGGTCCCAGAGTTGCGGTACAGAATTGTGGACCTGTATTCAATTTCCATTCGAGCAACCTCGGTAGGCTGCCTACACAGACACGCAGATAGATGCCTAATGTGAAATGCAGGTGTTGAGGGCAGCTGTTCTATTACATCTCAACTTGAAAATAGTAGAAACTGGCAGCCTAGGAATGTAGGCCCAAACGTCCAGTTATTCTAGGATCCACTAGATTTACTATCAGGGAGCCTTCAAGTGTTTATTAAATGTCTAGGTGTGGACAGAATTACTCATAATAGCCCAAACTGGAAACAACCCAAATGCCCATCAACAGATGAATGGATGGCTCTGGCTGGTGTTGCTCAGTGGTTAGAGCAATGACCTGCACATCAAAGGGTTGTGGGTTTGATTTCCGGTCAAGGGCACATACTGGGTTGCAGGTTTGATCCCTGGCCCTGGTTGGGGCACATTCAGGAAGAAACCAATTGATGTGTCTGTGAGTGTTTCTCTCTCTGTCTCTCTCTCTTTCCGTCCCTCTCTCTCTCTCTCTCCCTGTCCTCCCCCACCACCCCTGTCCCTCCCTTCCTTCCACTCTTTCTAAAAATCAGTGGAAAAAATACATCCTCGGGTGAGGATTAACAACAACAACAAAATAAATAAATAAAAGAGGCAAGCTCTGCCCAGGTGGCTCAGTTGGTTGGAGCATAGTTCCGTACACCAAAAGGTGGTAGGTTCAATTCCCAGTTAGGGCACGTACCTAAGTTGTAGGTTCGATCCCCGGTCGAGGCTGGTATGGTATGTTTCTCTCTCTCCCTTCCTCTCTAAAAATCTATAAAAACATCTCCTCAGGTGATGATTAAAAAAAGTAAATAAATGAATAAAAATAAAAGAGGTGAATGAAATGAACTTAAATAACATACTATATTTACCCCACTAAATATAAAATATTATCATTGTAACATGTAATCAATATAAAAACTTATTATTTTTTGTACTAAGTCTTCCAAATCCAGTGTGTATTTTACACTCACAATGTGTGTCAGTTTGGGGCCAGTCACATGTTGAGTGCTTCGTGGTCACATGTGTGACTAGTGGCTGCCATACCGGACAGCAGCTCCGGGCCCTGTATCTGAGGCTGATTTTCCCCTCCAGCTTTGAGTTTTCTCACTGCTGCTGGCACTTGGGGTTTCAACTGCCTCTTGATCTTGGCTGTGTATTAAAAATGATCTTTTCTCATACTTCTATGTATTCATAGCTGGAAAAGAGGTCAGTTCAGTCTACCATGTTGCTGGAAATCCTTCCATTTATTCCTTACAACCACTTTATGATGGAAGTACTCTCATGCCCAATTTACAGATGAGGAAACTGAGTCTCATGGAGCTTAAGTGACTTTCCCAGGGTCACATGGCTATTAAGTGTCAGAGAACAGACCCAAATACAGGTCTGTTTGAATTCCAAGTCCATGTTCTATCCACCACACTGTGTTGCCATCTTATATTTTGATTCCTCTTTGTTCATTTCCAGGAATTAGAGACCACCAAGAGCTCTCTCCTCCCTGAATCCTTACAGGGCTTTGCTTGTCTGGAGAGTCGCTCTTGGCCAAAATCTGGGAGCAGATAACCATGGACCAGTACAGCCTTGGGGATGAGGGTGCCCTTCCATCAAAGATGCACCTCCCTTCATTTTCTGAGAGCCAGGGACTCAACTGCAGTGACACCCTCAACCGAGATCTGGATCCCAGCACACGAGACCTGCTCTATGCCGGCCTGAGTGGTTTGGACCTGGACCCCAGCCTCCCGAAGCCCGACATGCCCAGCGAGGCCCTGGAGGACAACTTAGATGCAGTGTCCCTGTACTCAGGGAAGGACGGTGACTCTGTGAAGCTGCTGGAGGAGTATGTGGACCCGGAATCTCAGACTTCCTTACAAGGTAAAGGTATCCACCTGGGTCCCAAGGCCTGGAGGGCTGTTGGAAAGTTCCTGTGGCGGCCAGGTGTTGGTTCTGCACCAACTGGCTAGGAACATGTCTCTCTTCCACAGGTGAATAGGGAGCAGTCACTTTTTTTCAACTTGGGAATTGTTCCCAATGTACTAGTCAAAAAAATGGAACACTGACGGTAGGAGCTGATGTTGAGAAATGCGGATGTATGGGGACATCCTAATCTCGTGTGTGGTGTGGGCAGACCTTTGAGTTTATGGGAGACTTTCTTATCCATTGCCACTTCTCAGAGGCTCTTTGCACATTTCCAGAATGAGCTAGGATCCCGTCCATCTGCTGCTTCTAAATTTCCCAAGCCTCAGTGTCTTCATCCATAAAGTGGGGGGACAGTAATACCTAGTACCCACTGTTCTTCCCCCCAGAGTAACAGTAGGAAGAAGCAAAAGAAGAAATGAATGTAAAAGCACTTTGTAGACTGTAAAGCTCTGGACGGATAAGAGTTATTTTTATCCATATTGTTAAAATTCATTTCAGACAGTCCATTGATTCCTTTCTAAATATTTCCCTTCAGCAGTGGAGGAACAAAGGGAGAACTAAGGGAATCATTAAATCTCCTTTTGGTTTGCCTTCAGGCTTCCCCCATAAGATAAATTCAGTTTTTGTTTTCAACGCTCTTCGTGGGTCCTTGGGTCAGTTGCTTAGATGGGTTGACTGAGCCAGAGCTCTTTGATCTTCAATAGCCACACTGTGTGTGTGGAAGGCCACGTCTGAAACAGCAGCCCTGCAAACAGGTATTAACGTTAATTGAAATAAGCAGCTCAAAAACTGTCCTCAAGACTTGCTAAAATGAAGACCTTCTGAGGCCCCCACTCCACACAAGGTGTGGTAGACAGAGCATGAGTCTTGTGACCACGTGGAACAGTGGCTAAACATGAAATCCTAGCTTCCTGAGACATCTGACTGTTGTAGGCAGCAGGCCAGGCCTGGGGTTACAGTAACTAGGGTTTTCAGCCTAGGCCACAGAAATTACCTGAAAAATGCTGGTAAGTGCAAATAAACTTGAATTTTTTTGTTTGTTTGTTAATCCTCACCCAAGGTTATTTTTTCCATTGATTTTTAGAAAGAGTAGGAGGAAGGGAGGGAGAGAGAGAGAGAGAAACACCAATGAAAGAGACACATTGATTGGTTGCCTCCCACACGTGCCTGGACCAGGGCTGGGGATCAAACTTGCAACCCAGGTACGTGCCCTTGACAAGAATCGAACACACAACCCTTTGGTGTGAGGGCTGACGCATTAACCACTGAGAACACCAGCCAGGGCTGTAATTCTCTTTTTAAAACTTAGCGTGTTTGCTTTCTTACATGAAGGTCAACCATTCTGTGGTGGTTGTAGCCGTTATTTCATTGTATTGTTTGACCATATTCTTGCTCCTTAGACCGCTATAGTGTTTCTGTGAACAGCTCTTTGCACATCAAGTTTTCTTTTCAGTTAGTTCTGTGAAAATCTTCTTTAAAAATTTTTTTAAATGTATTTATTGATTTTAGAGGAAGGGGGAGAAAGAGAGATAGAGAGAGAGAGAAACAGCAATCTGCTGTTCCACTTATTCATGCATTCATTGGCTGATTCTTGTATGTGTCTTGACCAGGGATCGAACCCACAACCTTGGTGTATTGGGGTGATGCTTTAACCAACTGAACTACCTGGCCAGGACCTGATCATATTCTTCTAAGTCAGTTTGCCCATCAGAGAACATAGTTTTAGAGCTCTTATGACACCGCTCTCTGGGGGGATCAAGTGCCTTCCCGGGCCAGTGACTCTGTTTGCCTGTTTTTCAACGTCTTTGCTAATTTTTCAAAACAACATTTTGTTTTCTAGTTTAGTAGTTGCTTTAATGAGCATTTAAAAAGTAACTTAGCAAGGCCAGGACTTTTCCCTGAGGGAGGCCTGTTTTTCCTCATTTAAACTGTTGGAATCATTTGACCACTCATCACAGTAATTCTCATATGAAGATGTAGACCAGGCAAGTTAAGTGACAGATGGCCCACGACCAGAGGCAGAGTTGGGACAGAAGTCTGGCTCCTTTCTGCTGTGTCTCTCACACTGCATCTCAGCCACAGAGACTTGGCATTTGGGGTCCTTTAGGGCATCCTCCTCCCCTCCCCATTCCCTGGCCGGCTGCGCTCGTGGATCCCGCCTCTGCAGCATCGTAGCTAAATGGTGATTTCTCAACTTGCCATCTCTTGAGGCAGGCTAATCCATCCTGAAGACCAATCTAAGGGGCAGAAAACAATCTTCCTGACTCATCCATCCAGCAGACAGCTGTTGAGAGCCCGGACGGGAAATCCAGGAGCTGGAACAGCAGCGAGCCTGCAGAGTCCCCGAGTCCATGACCCTTACAGTTCTAGTGATTTGAAATTAGCTTCCTTTTACTCTTTAGTCACCAAACCCATCTCTGTCCCTTGGAGCAAGACAGAAGTAATCCACTCCCTTCTCCACATGCTAGACCTTCAGATGTTTGAAGACATCTCCCCTCTCCCACTGGAACATTCCCAGCCCCTTCACCAGTTCCTCCGATGACATAATTCATTAAAATACATTTTATCATTTTACCCAAGGGATGTGGGAAACATGGAAAATTCAGATACACAAGACAAGGAAAATAGAAATAACCCATAATCCTACCAGTCAATTCATTCTCTCAGTTTGTTTTCTGAATATATTTCTTCTTCTAAGACTAGGACAGTTCTGTTTTGCAACAGGCTGCTTTTTTCTTGCTTAGTGCGGTATGAACATCCTTTCATGTCGGGTATTTTTCTGCAGATTTATCTGGGGTGTGTATGTCATACATACACCATTTAAACCACAATACAGTGACCTGCATGCCCGCCTGTCAGGTTGTTTTTAGCATTTCACCAGGGAAAACAATGCTGCCTTTAACTCCCTTGCAGCAAATTGTGAAAACCTACATTTATTACCTTAATTAAAAACCCAAAAGTAGCCCTGGCCAGTTTGGCTCAGCAGTTAGAGCGTCAGCCCTCGGACCAGAGTCACAGGTTCGATTCTGTTCAAGGGCACGTACATCGGTTGTGGTTTGGTTCCCAGCCCTGGTCAGGGTCATGCGAGAGGCAACCAATCGATGTGTCTCTCTCACGTCAATGTCTCTCTCTCTCTCTGTCTGTCTCTCTCTCCCCCCTCACACTCTATCTGAAGATCGGAAAAATATCCTCAGGTGAGGAGTAAAAAACACAAAACAAAAACAGAAGTAGTCCTGGCCGGTGTGGCACAGTTGGTTGGAGTATCGTCCTGTGCACCAGAAGGTCATGGGTTCGATTCCTGGTTGGGGCACATACCTGGGTTGGGGGTTCGATCCCTGGTTGGGCGAATACGGGTGGCAACCAGTTGATGTGTCTCTCTCATATTCATGTTTCTCTCTCTCTCTTCTTCCGTCTCTAAAAATCAACAAAAAAGAAAAAAAAATTGAAAAAAACCCCCAAAAGTAGAATTGGCTGGGAGAAAGGATGTAGGCTTTTCTAAGGTTTTGGAGTATATATTTATGGATTGCCTTTCTGAGAGTGCCATTGATGGTATGGTCACCGTGTCCTAGGAGAGCCTCAGACTGCTGCTGCCCCTCCGAGTGTGGTGCCAAGGCTGGGTGCCATCCTGCAGGTGCAGCCCGACCAGGGTGCCTTCTCCCCCTCACCTGGACCTACACCGTTTTCTCTGAAGTAAAGCGGCTGAAGTGGGAGGGTTCTTGGCCCACTCTTCCCAAGTTGCTGTGCTTCTACATTGTAGAGAGCTTCAGCCACACTCCTTGATTGCCCCCGATGTCTACAACCTGTGTTTTCTCCTCTGTTTAGACCTGGGACTAGGCCCGCTTAAGGCACCGAAAGACACTGATGAAGGAGGCAGGGCCACCTCTGGGAGTGCAAGGAAAGGAAAGCGGCAGCACAGTTCCCCGCAAAACCCGCTTCTGGATTGCAGCCTCTGTGGGAAGGTGTTCAGCAGCGCCAGCTCTCTTAGCAAGCACTACTTGACACACAGCCAGGAGAGGAAGCACGTTTGCAAAGTCTGCAGCAAGGCCTTTAAGCGGCAGGACCACCTGTATGTAGGAGTCTGGTCCCCAAACGGCTCTTCAGGGGGTTGGGGGGAGTGGGGCGTTCCTGGGTCTCTTCCATCCCCTCCCAGATCAACTTGTCCCACCCACTATTGGGTCGTCCCACCTCCCTGTTCCCCAGGTGGATGTCACCTGTGCTTAGCCACAGACTGCCTTCTCACCCTGCCAGTGCTCTGGGACAGGGCTGGCACCAGCCTGGAGGGGTCACTCTTCCGAGCCCCCAAATTCATATCAGTGAGGAAATCGCTGCTGCGATTTGTAGCCGGGACCCTTGTGGTTTAAAGGCTCTTAATGGCTCACTCCTGAGGCAGGTCTGACAGGGAGGGAACTGGGCTAACTGTGGAGAAACATTCTGAGTTCCTGGTGGGTGTCTGGGGAGAATGGAAATGTGTTCCATGAGGAATATGTGTTGGGATGACATAGGGCATGGGAGTTTCTGAAATGCCTATTTCTAGAACGTGGCAATGGAGCATTAACTCTTGTCTTCCTTTCTTTCTTCCTTCCTTCCTTCCTTCCTTCCTTCCTTCCTTCCTTCCTTCCTTCCTTCCTTTCTTTTTTGTTAATCCTCACCCGAAGATATTTTTCCATTGATTTTTTTTTTTTTTAGAGAAAGTGGAAGGTAGGGAGGGGGAGAGAGAGAGAGAGAGAAACATCGATGTGAGAGAGACACATCGATTGGTTGCCTCCCGCACAACCCCAACCAGGGCCAGGGATTGAACCTGCAACCCAGGTGCATGCCCTTGACTGGGAATCAAACCCAAGACCCTTTGGTCCACAGGCCAACATGCCAGCCAATGAGCCACACTGACCAGGGCTTTTTTTTCTTTATTAACTCCTTTTTTAAAACTCTTGATTTAAAAAAAAAAAAAACAACTCTTGATTTTAAAAAGAAAGCCCATTATAAGAGTTAAGAGTAGAATTCCCTTTATTCTTGATGTCATAGAAATAAGTTTTTCTTGCTAGTGAGGAAGGAATGAGACTTCTCAAACCCAGAGACTTGCATGTGGGAGCTACAGCCCCTTGGATTGTCGTAGTGCTCCCAGCCTTCACAGGGGCTTTGATTAATTTATCTTTTACTTTATCCTCTGGCACACCCAGATCCGAAGGAAAGGAAGTAATTTACTCATGTCACAAGTTGGTAACAATGGGCCTAGAAATTGGGTCTCCTGATTCCTCTCTGCTGCTTCTCTCAGATGGAAGCCGAGGGTCGATCTTGAGGGAATGGCTTTAGTGTTTATTGGACGGAACCCACGTGCCATGTTTATAACTGTCCAGGGTAGGACTGTCAGAAACCCAGAGGGTGACTTACGCACTTGTTTATGTTTATATTAATGTAGGTCTAAGTATGATATAAACAATTCACACTTGTATTCATTCATATTTGCAGAAATTATGGGCACATTTGGCTGATTTCTAGAAAGTTTTCTGATTGGGCATCTGTAAATCTTTTCTTTTTGCTGTGGGGGTTCCAGGTAGCTGTCTCCTTCGAGAAATCCAAGGAGAAGGCAAACATTCCTTCGTTAAAGGAAGGGTCATCCGAGGCGAGCATCTCCTGAAGTGCATTCTGCAAAACTCTGGTTCTCAGGGATGCTGGAAGAGGCTACTTGAAAACACGGTTCTGTGGGCAAATAAGTTTGAGAGACATCGAAAGTTAAACAGATGCCTCTCTATATATCTATCTACTACGTGGCTTTTAAAATGTGCTCCTGTGCGCTGTGAACCTCCCAGGAGCACATAATGTCTCTTCAACACTTACTTGCCAGCCTAGCCCAAGTCCCTGGGGAGCAACTGTGGAGGACTGGTATTCCTTGGGAACCCACTTTGGGGAACTCTGGGCTGGCTTCCACTAATTTTTTTTCTCAGATAAGGGGTTTACTTAAAGGTGAGGGAGAAGAATACCCTTTCCAGATTGCTTCGACCGTAGTAGGGGCTGGGTATAGTTTCTGAATTGTGGGGCATCCTGGGGTCCTTGCAGTGGAAGGCCCAGGTAGAGCCCTGCTGACTTCCTTCTCGCATGTGACTCTAGGACTGGGCACATGCTCACCCACCAGAAGACCAAACCCTTTGTGTGCATCGAGCAGGGCTGCAGCAAGAGCTACTGCGACTACCGCTCCCTGCGCCGGCACTACGAGGTCCAGCATGGCCTGTGCATCCTGAAGGAAGTCCCTGCGGAAGAGGAAGCCTGTGGGGACTCCCCCCACGCCCATGAGGGGGCCGGCCCGCCAGCACCCAGTGGCCTGCGGTCCCTGATGCCCCCAGAAGCCAGGTCCCCTGGCTCCCTCTTGCCCAACCGAGACCTCCTGCGTTGTATCGTGAGCAGCATCGTCCACCAGAAGATCCCTTCTCCCTGCCCGGCCTCAGCAGAGCCTTCAGACAGCAGCGAAGGGAGGAACACGGCCTGTCCCTGCCCGCCCTCATCAGGGTCCTCCTCCTGCACCCCAGCAGCCCCGGGAACCCTGGGCACTGAGATTCCCGAGGAGCCTCGTGCCCCACAGGAGCCAGTTACTGACATGTTCACAGCCGGCCACTCAAGGGCAGCAGAGAATGGTGGCCCTGCCCGATCGGAGTCAGAGCCATGGCTGTTCCAGCTCCCATCCACCCTGGAGGGCTGGCCTGAGGGCAGCCCCCTGCCTGCCTGTCTGCCGCTGTTCCGAGGCCAGGCAGGCCCCTCCGGTTCCCAGCCATCCAGCCACAACTTCCAGTGGCTCCGGAACTGGAACCTGCCAGGCTGTCCCAAGAGCAAAGGGAACAATGTGTTTGTGGTCCACAAGGCCCCTGCGGTGCAGTCCCCAGAGGGCCCTGAGTCTGGCCCTGGGCCCAGCAGCATCTCCCCCACCAGGGAACCCTCGCCCAGCTCAGGCCTGAGTCTGGAGGACATGCTCCCCTTTCCTCCCTCACTCCTTAAGGAGCCTGAGGAGGCCTCTGGTGACCTCAGACATGCCAGTGGGGAAAACGACTCCTGGGCTTCCAAAAAGAGCCAGTTTGACTGCGACACTTTCCCATGGAAGAACCCCGGGGAGCCCGGCCTGCAGGATGTCCAGAAGCCGGGTGGGCTCCCATCAGACGCCACCCCGCTCTTCCGGCAGCTGTTCCTGAAGTCGCAGGAGTCTCTGGTGAGCCACGAGCAGATGCAGGTGTTCCAGATGATCACCAAGTCCCAGAGGATCTTCTCCCACGCACAGGTGGCAACCGCATCCTCCCAGCTCCCTGCACCTGAAGGCAAGCAGGCCACCCTGAAGTCGGGTCCATGGTCACAGCAGCCCCTGCCACTGACATCCAGTGTTGACTCTCTCCATACTGGCCCTGGAAACCCGGAGCCTGAGGAATCCCCAGCCCAAAGGAGAAAAACCACACCTGTGTTCCCCAGAGTGGCCTCTCCTGGCAGTGAGAAACAGGACTCGAAGGGAGGACCAAAGGTGGCCACCACTCCACTGGCCCTCACAGCGTCGTCTCTGGACCCTCCTGAGAATCCAGACATCTCCTCTCTGACCAAGCAGTTGAGATCCGCAAAAGGGACTTTGAACCTGGGGGACATCTTCTCCCCTGGAGGCACACAGCAGACCCAGTCAGGTGAGGACGAGCCACCTGGAGCCCAGGGCCCCGGGAAGCCGACCCAGACTGACAATGGCACAGCATCTGGAGCCACGAAAGGTGAAAAGGGCTCGGCCTGCTCCCGGGGCGGAGGGTACAGGCTCTTCGCCGGCAACCCCAGGGCCCAGCGCTTCTCAGGCTTCCGGAAGGAGAAGGTGAAAATGGACATGTGCTGTGCTGCTTCTCCCAGCCAGGTAGCCATGGCCTCCTTCTCATCGGCCCCACCTCCAGCCGATCCCCCCCGGGACTCGAAGTCCAAGCTGACGATATTCAACAGAATCCAGGTATCAGTGGTTTTTAGTATAATCACGGGGTTTATTATCCATCACCACTCTTTGCCAGAACATTTTCACCCCCCAAAGAGACCCCACACTGTTAGTTGTCACGCCCAATCTCTCCATCCCTCCCAGTCCCTGGCAACCATGAATCTACCTTCTATCTCTATAGATTTACCTGTTCTGGACATTTCATGTCATTAGAATCATACACTATGTGGCCTTTAAAAAAATATGTTTTTATTGATTTTAGAGAGAGGAAGGGAGAAGGAGAGAGAAAGAGAAACATCTGAGAGAGAGACACTGATTGGCTGCCTCCTGTATGCCCCCTACTGGAGATCGCACCTGCAAACCGGGCATGTGCCCTGACCAAGAATGGAACCAGCAACCTCTTGGTGCATGGGATGATGTTCAACCAACTGAGCCACACCGGCCAGGGCTACGTGGCCTTTTTTGACTGGCTTCTTTCACTCAGCATAAAGTTTTCAAAAGTTCATCCATGTGGTAACGTGTGTCCGTGCTTCATTTTTTTAAAAAATGTTTTTATTGATTTTTTTTAGAGAGAAAGAGAGAGAGAAACATCAATGTGAGAGAGATACATCAATTGGCTGCCTCCTGCATGACCCCTACTGGGGATCGAGCCTGCAACCCAGGCATGTGCCCTGACCAGGAATCGAACCAGGACCTCTCAGTCCATGGGATGGTGCTCAACCCACTGAGCCACGGGTTCTGTGCTTCATTTTTATGGCTGAATAAGATTCCTTTGTATGGATACCTCACATTTTGTTCATCCATTCATTTGTTGACATTTAGGTTGTTTCCAATTCTTGGCCATTGTGAATAGTGCTACTGTGAACATTTTTTTACAAGTTTTTGTGTGGGCATATGTTTTTATTTCTCTTGGGAAATACCAAGGAGTGAAATTGCTGGGTCATATAGTAACTCTATATTTAACCATTTGAGGAACTGCCCAACTGTTTTCCACAGCAGCTGCATCGTTTTACATGAGGACTCTGATTTTTCCGCATCCTCTCCAACACTTGTCCAGTTTTTATCGTAGCCACCCTAATGGGTGTGCAGTGGTCTCTCCTTATGGTGTGATTTGCATTGCTCTGATGGCTAGCGATGAGCATCTTCATGTGCTGATTGGCCATGTGTAGATCCCTTTGGTTCGGTGTTTATTCAGATTCTTTGCCCATTTTTATTATTTTTATTTTTATTTTTTTTATTGATTTTTAGAGAGGGAGGGAAAGAAAGGGAGAAACATCAATGTGAGTGAGAAACATTTATCGGTTGCCTCCCCCATACATGCCCTAACCAGAAATTGAACTCGCAACCTAGATATGTGCCTGAGCGGGAATAGAACCTGCAACCTTTTGGTGTACGGGATGATGCTCCAATCAACTGAGCCACCCAGCCAGGTCTTTGCCCATTTTTAAATTGGGTTATTTGACTTTTTCTTATTGAGCTATAAGAGTTCTTTATGTATTATGAATCCAAGTCTTTATCATATGACTTTCAACAATTTTCTCCCATTCTGTGGGTTGTCTTTTCACTTTCCTTTTTTTATACACATTTAAAAAATATATCTTTATTGTTTTTTTAGAGAAAGGAAGGGAGTGGGAGAGAGACACACACACACCGATGTGAGAGAGAAATATCAATAAGCTGCCTCCCATATGCACCCCGACCAGGGATCAAACCCGCAACGTTGGCATATCGGAACGATGCTCTAACCAACTGAGCTAGCCCACAGGGCTGTCTGTCCTGTCTTTTGTTTTGGTGTCATCCAAGAAACCATTGTCTAATCCAACGTTACAAAGAATCGCATGTGTTTTCTTCTAAGAGTCTTACTTAGAGTTTTAGCTCTTGCAGACCTCATTTCTGATATGTTGGCTCAAGTGTATTTTTATCTTCAGGGTGGAAATATCTACCGGCTCCCCCATCTGATGAAGGAGGAGAACATGGCAGGTGGATGGTAAGTTCAGAAGCCATCACTCCCCGCCCCCACCTGGGGGACCGCAACCCCTCAGGAGGCTTCTGGTGGCTTCTGTGTGCTGGCCCTGGGTGAGCGAGCTCCGGGTGAGTCAGTCCTGAAGAGGTATGCACCAGGCCCTGAAGAATTGAGGTGTTGTCTCCATTTCTTAGGGTTCATCTAGAATTGTCAATGGATCAGACTTAAAAAAGAAAAAAACAGGAGTCAATGATCAGGGACAGAGACCCATTCTCGCATTCTTTCCTCCTGCCATGTCTCCCCGCAGTAACCAGCAAAATGGGGGCCCTGCAGACTGGGCAGAGCCAAGGAGCACTTATGTCTGCAAGAACTGCAGCCAGATGTTTTACACCGAGAAAGGGCTGAGCAGCCACATGTGCTTTCACAGCGACCAGTGGCCGTCACCTCGAGGGAAGCAGGAGCAACAGGTGAAGGGCACACGCAGTAGGTTCTGGAAGACTTTGGAAAGTAAATGCCTGGATGTCATTTATCTCAGGATGGAGATGTCCTTCATCCTTGGGGGGAAGCCAGGGGCAGGGCCAGGAGTTGGACCTTCAAGCTAGCGCAGCTCTTCTGCTCCCTGCCTACTGGTTCTCCTAAGGAACCCTCTCTTCTCTACATTTAGGTGTTTGGCACAGAGTTTTGCAAGCCAACAAGACAGGTGCTGAGGCCGGAGGGGGATGGGCAGAGTCCCCCAGGAGCCAAGAAGTCCTTGGACAACACGGCCCCTTTGGAGATCCCCATGTCAGTGCCTGTGGCTCCAGCACACCGAGCTCTGGGGAGCACGGCCAAGGTGGGTGCTGGTCAGTCCACTGCTTTCCCTACCTTCTGGTGGAAGCTGTGGGGAAAGCCCACAAAATATCCTGACTCCAGAAGAGCTTGGTTTGCATGTTCCTTCCTTCTTTCCTTTATTCATTCAGCATCCTCTGAGCTTCCGTTCCCGGCCCTGTGCTGGCATTGCCGGGGCCACCATGGTGACCATGACAGCCTCTGCCCTGCCTCCTGGGGCTCCTAGTCCATGGAGTAGATAGACCCACGCAGTGATGACCCAGAATGGTCAGGGTTAGGAGGGGAGGGAGCTGTGGGAGACCCGAGAGGGCACCAGAGACCCAGCCTGAGGAGGTCAGGGAGGAATTCCTGGAGGGGATGGTGTTGGAGCTGAGACCTGGAGGATGAGAAGGAGTAAGACTGGCAGAGAGGAGGGGAGATTGTGTGGAGGTGAGAGAGCATGGTAAATGTAGGTAGTCAGTCCTTTCAGCCTGCACTAGAGAATCCTGCTCGAGACAGTGCAAGCTGGGCTTGGGGACAGGGAGCCTGGATCCCATTGTTCATCTCACAGGAGCTGTGGTCATTTGGAGGGGAACAAGTTTTCATTTTGTTACACTGTTGCTCTGTGTCTCTGGCCCCCACTATTTAAGTTCCAATCATGTTAACAACTGAAACTGGCCTCACACACTTCCCAAATCCTCTGAGTAAGGGCTTCTCCTTGGAGTGTGGGTGCATGAGAAGGCTGCAGCCTTGGACATCACAGGCATAGGATGTGGGGTCCAGCTCAGGAGGGTGGCCCTGCTCAGCCTCCTTTGCTGAGGGCGCTGGGCATGGACCCAGGTGTGTGCATGGCATACTTCCCTCTGCCTCCATGGTCAGTTCCCATTTTCTGCTTTTATGCCATCTTGAGGACTGAGTTGTGTGGCAGGTGGCCTCAAGTGACCCCTTGTGGTTCTGAACTTTCTTCTTCTCCAGGGACAAGAGAAAGACATGGAAGAGAGAGACAGCAAGGAGAGCAGCCAGCATAGGAAGCGGAAGAAGCACCCCCAGCCCAAGGCATTGTTCATCCCTCCTCCTCGCTCCACATTCGGGGAGCCAGGCCCAGACCGCTGCCTGCGGTCTCCGGTGTTCCTGGTGGACCGCCTCCTGAAGGGATTATTCCAGTGCCCTCCCTACACGCCACCCCCAATGCTCAGCCACATCCGGGAGGGGTCTGGGCTCTATTTCAACACTCTCTGTTCCACCTCAGCTCAGGCCGGTCCGGACAGGCTTATCAGCACCATGCTGGGTGAGTTAGGCTGGGCTGGAGATCCCTGGTCATCACGTGGCAGACCTCCTGTGGACCAGACCCACTCTCCCCTGTAGCATTTGGTCCAGAGATTCTCTCCCGCCTATGGCAGTGGGTCCCATCGCTGCTTATAAGTATTCAGGACCATCTGTGATCAGCAGCCTTCTAGGTGCTTAGAGTTTTACAACCAGAAAGAAAACGTAGAGGCCATTTAGCCCGTCCACCCTTCTGCCTACCCTTCCATGTAACTTTTTGAATAACTTTATTGATTTACATACCATATGAATCACCATTTAAAATGTACAGTGTTGCCCTGGCCAGTTTGGCTCAGCGGTTAGAGCGTCAGCCTGCGGTCCAGAGAGACCCGGGTTCGGTTCCCACTAGGGGTGCGCACCTTGGTTGCAGTTTGTCCCCGGCCCTGGTTGGGTCGTGCAGGAGGCAGCCACTCGATGTGTCCCTTTCACGTCGATGTCTCTCTCTCTCTCTCTTCCTCTCTCTCCCTCCTACTCTATCTGAACAAAAAATGGAAAAATGTCCTCGGGTGAGGATAAAAAAAAAATGTACAGTGTTTTTTAGTATATTTACAGCGTTGTGCATTCATCACACAGTCTATTTTAGAGTATTTTCATCACCCCCAGAAGTAACACTGTCACACCCCCATAGCCCCATCGCCCCATCACCCCATTGCCATCTCCCCAGCCCTGGGAAACTACTGATTTACTTCCTCTATGGATTTGCCTATTCTGGACATTTTGTATACGTGGGATCGTATGTGACATTTTGTGTCTAGTTTATTCACTTGGCATGTGTTTGAGGTCCACTCATTTGTAGTGTGAGTCAGTGCTTCGTTCTTCTATATGGCTTGAATAATATCCCATTGTCTGGATAGACCACATTTTATTTATCTCTTCATCAGTTGATGAGCATTTAGGTTGTTCCCAAGTTCATAAGTAATGCTGTTATGAACATTCATGTAAGGTTTTTGTGTGGATGTATGTTTTCATTTCTCTTGGGTAGATACCTAGGAGTGAAATTGCTGGGTCATATGGTAACTCTATGTTTAATCACTTAAGGAACTGCTAGACAGCTTTCCAAAATGACTGGGACATTTTAAATTCCCACCAGCATTATATGAAAGTTCCAATTTCTCCACAACCGTGCCAGCACTTATTGTCTGTCTTTTTTATTATAACCACACTAGTAGGTGTAAAGTGGTATCTCATTATGGTATTGATTCTCATTTCCCTGATGGCTAATGATGTTGAGCATCTTTCCATGTACTTATTGTCCATATGTATATCTCCTTAGGAGAAATGTCTAGCCATCCTTTGCCCATTTAAAATATTGAGTTATTATCTTGTAATTATTAATTGTTCCTTATATATTCTGGATGCAAGCCCTTTATCAGACATGATTTTTCTACAAACATTCTATTCCATTTTATGGGTTGTCTTTTCATTTTATTTATGGTAATGTTTGCAGTGTAAAAGTTTTTAATGTTGATAAAGTCCAATTTATTCTTTCTTTCATCATCTGTACTTTTGGTGTTACAGCTAAGGTTTTGCCTGACCAAAGATCACAAAGGTTTACTCCCATGTTTTCTTCTAAGAGTGTTCTAATTTTAACTCTTACATTTAAGTCTTTGATGCATTTTTAAGTTAACTTTTATATTCTATGTGAGGTAGGGGTCCAAATTCATTCTTTTGCATGTGGGTTTAAATTGTTCCAGCACCACCAGCTGAAAAGACCTCTCTTTCCCACTGAATTATGCTGTACCCTTATTGAATATCAATGAACCATAAATGGTTTGAGATTTGTCTTTCTTTTAAATACATTTACATCTACAGATTTCCTTCTAAGCATTGCTTTAGCTACATTTTGTAAGTTTTAATATGTTATGTTCTTACTTTCATTCATCTCAAAATATTTTCTAATTTCTTCTCTGATTTCTTCTTTGATACATTGAGTATTATTGAATGTTGTTTATTTAATTCCTACAAATTGCCTTCTTTAATTTCTAATTTAATTCTATTGTGGTCAGAGAACATACTGTATGAATTGATTGAGGCAAGTTTTATGGGCTAGAATATATTCTGTGTGCACTTGAGAAGACTGTGTATTCTACTGATGTTGGGTGGAATGCTCTGTAAATATCTATTATGTGTAGTTAGTTTATAGTGTTTTTCCTTGTTGATCTTCTACCTAGTTGTTCCATCCATTATTGAAAGTATTGAAATCTTCAGCCATTATTTTTAAATTATATATTTCATCCTTCAATTCTGTCAGGTTTTGCTTTCTGTATTTTTAGACTCTGTTTTTAGGTGCATACATGTTTATAACTGTCATATCTTCCTGATGGCTTGCCCTTTTATCATTATGATATCAAATGATTGTGATATCATTTATCATTATCACGATAATTTTATTATCTCTAGTAATATTTGTCTGACATTAGTATAGCCATTCCGTCTCTTTAATGGTTATTTGCTTGGTATATATTTTTCTGTTCTTTTATTTATAATCTATTTGAGTCTTTGTAAATAAAGCATGTCTTCTGTAGACGGCATTAGTTGGAGCATATAGTTTTCTAATCTAGTCTGACAAACTCTGCCTTATGATTGGTTTGTTTAATCCATTCTCATTTAATGTTACATTGATGTGGTTGGATTTACACCTGCCATTTTGCTTTTTATTTTCTATATGTCTCATGTCGTCTTCTCCTTCTGTTTCTCCTTTCCAGATTTCTTTTGTATTAAGTGAATATTTTCTAGTGTTACATTTTAATCCCTTTAATTAATTTTTCACTTAGTCATTTCTTAGTGGTTGCTCTAGGACCTACAATATACATACTAAATATCAGAACCTTTCCAGATATTCCATAACTTATTAACAATGAGACATAGAAACGTTGCTTCTTCTATCTCTGTCTTCTGTATAACATTTTTGCTCTTATTGTTATATTAGATTTCTATATATTAGAAACCCAACAAGGCATTGTCTTAATTATTACTTTATGTAATTTTATATCACTTTAAAAACAGAGAGAATAAAGGAAAGAAAGCAAATGTAATTTTTAGAGTTTGTTATATTAACCTTATTTATCACTTCTGGTCTCTTCATTTATTCCTGTGGATTAATAATTACTGTCTAGGTGTTACTTCTTTACTCCAGTGCAGCTCCAGGGTGCTGTTATTGTCACATATATTACATTTCCATATGTTACAGGTTTACACTACATATTGTTTTATGCAATTGCTTTTTAAGTCAAGTAAGAAAGGGGAAAAATATGCAATTATACTGGCTTTTATAATTTCCTATATAATTACCTTTACCACCACTCTTTTTTGTTTGTTTGTTTTGACTCAAATTACTATCTGATGTCACTTGCTTTCAGTCTGAAGAACTTTCTTTAGTGTTTATTTTCATTATGGAGATATAATTCACATACCATGCAGTTAATCTTTTGAAAGTATATATAATGCGATGGTTTTTAGTATATTCACAAAGTTGTGCAACCATTACTGCTATCAATTTTCAGGCATTTTCATCATCCCCCAAAGAAGCCCTACACTCATTAGCAGTCACTCCTTTCCCTGCCTTCCACCCCCAGTCCTAGGTAAACACTAATCTACTTTTGCTTCTATAGACTTGGCTATTCTGAATATTTCATGTAAGTGGAATCATACAATATGTGGTCTTTTGTGTCTACCTTCTTTCACTTTGTATAATGTTTTCAGTTTTCATCCATGTTGCAGCATGTATCAGTAGTTCATTCCTTTCTCTAGCTAAATAATATTCCACTTTTAATATTTCTTGTAATAGAGGACTGCTAGCAACAGATTTTCACAATTTTTATTTATGTGAGAATGTCTTTATTTCACATTCATTTTGAAGGTAATTTGCTGACTATGAGATTCTTGGTTGACAGTTTTTTACCCTCAGCAGTTTGAATATGTTATCCCACTGCCTTCTGACCACTGTAATTTCTGATAAGTCAGCTGTTAATCTTACTAGGTGCCCTTGTATGTAACAAGTTGTTTTTCTCTTTTGGCTTTTAAGATATTTATCTTTAGCTTTCAACATTTGCCCATGATGTATCTGGATGTAGAGCTCTTTGTGTTTATCCTACGTGGAGTGTGTTTAGTTTCTTAGATGTATATCTTGTTTTTCATCAAATTTGGGAAGTTTTCAGCCACTAATATTTTAAATATTTTTCTGCCCCTTTCTCCTCTTCTTCTGGTACTCCCATTATACATGTTGTTGTGCTTAATGATGTCCCACATTTTTGTGAGGCGTTCTTCATATTTCTTCATTTTTTTTTCCTGTTTTTTAGATTCCATAATCTCCATTGATCTACTGGCAAATTTGTTTGTTGATCATTTCTCCTGTTAGCTCAAATCTGCTAAGCCTCATTTTGGTTATTTTACTTTTTAAACCCCAGAATGTCCATTTGGTTCTTTAAAAAAAAAATTGCCCCTTAATGGTATTCTCTCTTTGATGAGAAATTATTATTATACCTCCCTTTAATTCTTTAAGCATGGGAGCTAGGGGAGAGGGAGCCTCCATCTCCTTGGCTGCACCTACCTGGAGTAGAACACTCTGGGTAGAGTCTGTTACAGAGCTGGAGGCCGGGTGGGTAAGGGAATGAATGGATCATGGCTCAGATGTCACAGACTCTCACTGTTCTTACTAAGATTTGGTCAATTTTCTTCAGTGTGTGTTTCTTAAAATCCTCTATATGACTTTTGTTTTTTTAATCCTCACCCGAGGACACTTTTGCATTTATCTTCAGATAGAGCAGGAGGGAGAGAAGGAGGAAGAGAGAGAGAGAAACATCGACGTGAGAGAGACACATGAACTGGTTGCCACACACACGACCCCAACCGGGGCCAGAGATAAACTGCAACCGAGGTACGTGTCCTTAGCAGGAACCGAACCCGGGCCTCTCTGGTCTGCAGGCCGACGCTCTAACCACTGAGCAAAACCAGCTAGGGCTAACTTACTGTTTTTTAATATAATTTTTATCAATTAATTTGTTGTTGTGCTGAGTTTCTTACTGCACCTTTTCTGAAGTCCTATCCACCTTTCATGCAATCTTTTTTAAAATTAATCTTATTGTGATAAGAACAATTAGCATGAGATTTTTTTTTTAAAAAATTTAAGTACGCAATACAATAGTGTGACCATAGGTACAATGTTGCACAGCAGATCTCTAGAGCTATTCATCTTGCTTACTTGAAACTTTAATACTCATTGATTAGTAACTACCCATTTCCCACTCCCTCGGCCCCTAGAAACAATCATTCCACTCTTTGATTACATGCATTTGACTATTTTAGATACTTTATACAAGTGGAATCGTACAGTATTTCTCTTGCTGTGACTGGCGTGGTCACTTAGCATATTGTCCTTGAGGTTATTCTATGTTGCTACATATTGCAGAATTTCCTCTTTAAAGACTATGTAGTATTCCATTGTACATATATACCACATTTTCTTTAATATGTTTTTATTGAATTTTTAGAGGAGGAGGAAGGGAGAGAGAGATAGAAACATTGATGTGAGAGAGAGACATCAGTTGGCTGCCTCCTGCACAACCGCTACTGGGGATCCAGCCCACAACCCAGGCATGTGCCCTGACTGGGAATTGAACCAGGACCTCTCAGTCCATGGGACGACGCTCAATCCACTGAGCCACAGCGGCCGGGCTATACCACATTTTCTTGTCCAGTCACCCAGTAATGGTCATTTAGATTGTTTTCACATCTTGGCTTTTATGGATAGTGTTGCAGTGAACATGAGAGTGCAGGTATCTCTTAAGATCCTGATTTTAGTTCTTTTGGGTAAATAAGAAGTGAGATTGCTAGACCACATGGTAGCTCTACCTTTAATTTTTTTTTAGGAATCTTTATACCATACAGGCTTTACGGGCTTGCTTTCAGCTGCTCTGGGAAGGCAGACAGAAGGGGCCCCATGGGATCAGTTCTAGTCATTCTTGAGGCTTTTTGTTGTGTGTTTCTAGATCAAGTGGATGGTTCTTTTGGCATCTGTGTGGTGAAGGATGACACCAAGATCAGCATTGAACCGTGAGTTGGGGCAGACTCAGAACCTGAGGGTCCTTCCAAAGCAGGGCTGCTTTTACCCTCTTTGCATTCCAGTGTCAGTTTTTCCCAAGGGTTCCTGCATCACAGAAGGATGAGGTATAGATAACTACAGAGCCTCCCCAGGAGAGAAGTGGTAGATTTCTCCAGATACATGTGGGAAGTTCCCCCAATATTTCTCTGTCCAGACATATAGTAGTTGGGCCCATCGGGAAAGAACACCCAAGACCCTGGGGTTCTAGGTAGAATTGGTGACAACACAGCCCAGGTCTCTTGAGCATCCATGAAATGTGGTTAAATGAATGCGGCCATGGAGGTAGAAGTATGCCAGGTGTCCACATATACCTCTCCTGTCCTAGACCCCAAGAGAGACATCTGAGGCCAGAAATCTGGCAATAAAAGAAACTGGAAGAAGGAAGGAAGTATCCTTTGAGAGGTTTCTGGAATGCCTGCACGTGTCTGTCAGGGGTGACCAGCAATCAGCACGTCAGAGATGGCAGAGGGTTTCCGCAGAGCAGGACACACCTTGCATCTCTATTTTATTTCCCATCTTAGTCACATGTATGTCTCACATGTCTGTGTCTGTGACCTCATTTCAGACACATCAACATAGGAAGCCGGTTTCAGGCTGAGATCCCGGAGCTCCAGGACAGACTGCTGGCTGGAATTGATGAGCATTTAGCTTCTCTGGTCTGGAAGCCGTGGGGAGATGTGATGACCAACCTGGAAACGCAGGATAGAGGTGGCTGGGACTTTGGGGCCAAATCCCCAAGCACCCCTCCCCCATCTCCAAGGAATTTCTCCTCCCAGGTCTTGCCTTGACCAAGAAGCAGGGTCCCCTAGGGTGGGGGAACTAGCCCTCAGTCCAGTGTTGCTTTTCCCACACTGCTGTCTCCTGCCCCCACCTCTCTTCTCACACAGTAGCTGGCCAGGGCCTCCAATGCAGGTGCCAGGAGCAGGGTCTCTGCCCTTCCTCCTTGTCCCTCCCTTTCCTCAGCCTGCTTTTAACTGAACCATGAGGGAGAAGGGGCCAAGGAACCCCCTCTCTGTGCTGTCCGGGGGCCTCCTCCCTGGCCTTGCTGACTCCCTGTGTCTCCTCTCCCTTGCACTCTGCCACTTTTTGGAAACAGTGACTGAGCTCTGCAACGTGGCCTGCTCCAGTGTAATGCCGGGAGGGGGCACCAACCTGGAGCTTGCTCTGCACTGTCTGCACGAAGCCCAGGGCAACGTTCAGGTGAGGGAGGCAGGGGGCGGCTCCGAGGAGCCTTGAGAAGCTCCCTGCTCTCCAAGAGCTGGGGCCCCAAGTGCACGCCCTGTGCCCTGTGTGGGGGGTGTAGCTATGGAAACAGAAGGAAAGCCACCCATACTTCCCGCTGTGGCTCTGGGATTGCTGTGGCCCTTGAACACCACGGGGGAAATGAGCAGATGCGGGCTCAGTAAATGAGTTATTTATCTGGGGCAACAGCAAGGCCCCAGGGTTCCTTTGATACCTCAGGGCAGTGGGGAGGGGAGCCTAGTAGAACCAACCCAGCTCCTGCATTGATCTGGTTTACTTATTGAGATGTATCTTTTTGATCAAAAACCCATGTATTGAAAACCTCTGGTGCAACCAAAATGCCTCTGCCTCCCCCGAGGGCCCTCGTCACAATCCTGAGGTTTAGAAAATAAAAGTCCAACCCTGAGGAGTGGGAGAGGAAAAGTCAAGTTACCAAGTTAGGGACCCAAGAGGTTGTGCCCCCGTTCTGCTTTCTCTCAAGCTGAGAGGCAGTGGCTGGCACACAGTAGGTGCTCAGCAGAGTAGTCCCGTATTCTTTGGGTCCCACTGAGTAGCTGATGACATGTGGCACTGGGGCGGGGCCCACCCGGCCCCATGCTTGGTTTAAGGCTCTGATGCCGCCATCTTCAAATACTTGATTTTTGAACAAAAGGGCCACATGTTTTTATTTTGCACTGGGCCCTGCAGGTTACACAGCCAGTCCTGACTGGGGTTATGCTGGAGAGTAGAACAAAATCCCTCTCTTCATGGGGCTTACACTTTAAGAGAGTCAGAACAGGAAATATGCCTTTAAAATGATTAGATAACGATTAGTGCTATGAGGAAAATAAAGTGGGGCAATGAGCAAGGGCAGTGCTACTCAAAAATGTTGGTCCTTGACGAAATAGGAGCTTGTGCCAGAATAAATCCACGCACTGTTTCCCCCATTAAGAAAATCTTGCTATGAAAAAATAGTGTCAGCTGCCCCCAACAGCGTGCTTAGTGACATAGTCGATGTGGCCACAGACCGCTCACAGGTGGCGGCCAGTCCATGGACCCACCACACTTTGAGCAGATGGAGAAGTCTGTAAGCAGTTTTTGAATGAATGAGACAATGAAGGCGGGCCTCTACCTCACCTTCCCTCCCTCAGTAAGTAACCTGCCACTCTTGTTCCAGGTCGCCCTGGAGACCCTCTTACTCCGAGGACCTCAGAAGCCGCAGACTCACCCACTCACCAGCTATCGCTACACAGGTGACTGGAGCAAGGTGCTTGTGTGGTTTTTGCCTAGTGGAGACCCCTGAACCAGTTAGCTTCGATGGCAAGCTCTGCTTGTGCCTCTTGGGGCCCATCTTTCCAGAAGGGCCTGTCCTCTCCAGGGTGACTCTGTGGGCACTGTATTCTTCTGGTTGGATCCCACCTTCCCCTTTCCTAGTGGTTCCCTCACAAGCTCTGCCCAGCCAGGAAGGGGATGCTCCAGGCCACAGAGAGGTGGAGGCGGGCTCAGGTGCAGGGGTTGAGCACACCAGTCCTGGAGTCAGGCGGGTGGGGGCCCCCACCTGCTGTTGGCAAGTCTCTTAACCAATGGCAGCCTCAGTTGCTGCATCTGTGAAGTGAGGATAGTAATGGTCCCTACCTGCTAAGGTTTTTGTGAGGATTGTATAAGATAAAGCAGGTGAGGGTGCTCAGCAAGAGTAGTTTAGAAAGGAGGGTGGTCCTGGCCGGTTTGGCTCAGTAGTTAGAGCGTCGACCTGTGAACTGAAGAGTCACAAGTTGGATTCCCGGTCAAGGGCACATACCTGAGTTGCTGGTTCGATCTCTGGCCCTCGTCCGGGTCCTGCAGGAGGCAACCAATCGATGTGTCTCTTTCACATCGATGTCTCTCTCTCTCTCTCTCTCTCTCTCTCTCTCTCTCTCTCCCTCCCTCCCTTCCACTCTTATCTAAAAATCAATGGAGCCCTGGCCTGTTTGGCTCAGTGGTTAGAGCGTCGGCCTGTGGTCCAGAGAGACCCAGGTTCGGTTCCCGCTAAGGGCATGTACTTCGGTTGCAGTTTGTCCCCGGCCCTGGTTGTTCGTGCGGGTGGCAGCCACTCGATGTGTCACTTTCACATTGATGTTTCTCTCTCTCTCTCTTCCTCTCTCTCCCTCCCACTCTATCTGAAATAAAAAAAAAAAAAATCAATGGAAAAATATCCTCGGGTGAGGATTAAAATAAAATAAAATAAAAAATTAAAATTAAATAAAAAGGAGGGTGGTCTGCATTTCAACCATGGCTGTGGTCCCAGAGGAGAAATATCTTTCCCCCTCTTGACTGTTTCTCCGCTAGGTTCAGACATCTGGACCCCTATGGAGAAGAGGCTCTTTAAGAAGGCGTTCTGTGCCCACAAGAAGGACTTTTACCTGATACACAAGACGGTAAGGCGCACATGGGCAGGCTGGGGTAGACAAGGCCTTGCCTCACACAGCTGAGCCAAAGTAGAGCTGAAGGGCCTGTCTGGTTGGCACACTGTTCATATTGTAAATACTTTATAATTTTAAAAAGTCATTGTTGTGAACAACCCCAGACAGTACAGAAATGTATCACCTGCTCAGATAAAGCCCTCTACGCCCCTCCCACAGTCCTCCTTCTGATGGATAACCTCTCTCTGGTTGTACACTGGAGGCATTTCTTGCCTGTATAGATCTTACAGACATATATATGCGTGCTTTAAAAAGGACATCATACTGCCCGGCTGGTGTGGCTCAGTGGTTGGGTGTCAACCTGTGCACCAAAAGGTCACCGGTTCGATCCCGGTCAGGTGGCAGGTTTGATCTCCAGTAGGGGGCATGCAGGAGACAGCCAATCTATGGTTCTCTCTCCCAGTGATGTTTCTAGCTCTTTCTCCTTTTCCCTTCCTCTCTCTAAAAATTATAAAAATAAAAATTTTTTAAAAAGGACATCATACTACACTTAATTTCCTGATGATATTTAAGAAAAATACCTGAGGACATTTTTCCATTTATCTTCAGACAGAGTGAGAGGGAGAGAGAGAGAGAGGGAGAGAGAGAAACATCGATGTGAGAGAGACACATCGACTGGTTGCCTCCCGCATGACCCAATCAGGGCCGGGGACGAACTGCAACCAAGGTATGTGCCCTTGACTGGAATTGAACCTGAGACTCTTTGGTCAGCAGGCCTATGCTCTAACCGCTGAGCCAAACTGGCCAGGGCATGGTCAGTGTTTTTAATTTTAACCATTCTAATGAGTATACAGTGGTGTCTCATTGTAGTTCATTAATTTTTGTTTTATGGACTGTGCTTTTGATGTTTTATCTAAGAAATCTTTGCCTAACCCAGTCACAAAGATTTCTTCCTATGTTTTCTTCTAAAAGTTTTATAATTTTAGGTTTTCCATTTTTATTTTTATGACCCATTGGTCATGGTGTATTGTCTCATATATATATTTGGAGTCTATTTGTTAAGTTTTGTTTAGAATTTTTCATCTATGTTCATAAAGGATACTTTCTTTCCTTATAATGTCTTTGGTATCAGGGTAATGCTGACCTTATATAATGAGTTGGGAAGTATTTCCTCCTCTTCAATTTCTGGGAACAGTTTATTTATAATTCATTTTATTTCTTCCTTAGATATTTGTTAGTGAAGCTACCTAGGCCTGTAGTTTCTCTGTGAGAAGGTTTTAAACTACAAATTCAATTCATTTGATTGATACAATGCTAGTCAGGTTATCAGTGTCTTCTTGAGTTTTGGTAGTTTTTGTCTTTTAAGGAATTTATACATTTCTTCTATAGTAGCATAAAGTTCATAATATTCTCATATTATCCTTTTTGTATCTGTAGATAATAGTGAAGTCACCTCTCTCATTCCTGATATTGGTAATTTGTCTTTTTATTTTGATTAGTCTGGCTAGCAGTTTATACATTTTATTGATTTTCTCAAAGAACTAACTTTTGGTTTTGTTGATTTTTTCTATTAGTTGACTTCTGCTCTGTTATCTCCTTCTCCTTTCTTTTGGATTTAATTTGCTCTTTTTCTGTTTCTAAAGGTGGAAACTGAGGTCACTGATTTGAGACCATCTTTCTTCCCTAATGTAGGTGTTTAGTGCTATAAATTTCCTTCCAAGTAGTGCTGTGATAAATTTTACTGTTGGGTTTCATTTTTATTCAGGTCAAAATACTTTTTTTAATAAATATTTTTATTGATTTTAGAGAAAAGGGGAGGGGGAGAGAGAGAAACATCGATGTGAAAGAGAAATATTGACCAGTTGCCTCCTGTACGCACCCCAACTGGGGATCGAACCCACAACCTGGGTATGTGCTCTGACTGGGAATTTAACCAGCAGCCTCTTGATGTACGGGATGACGCTCAACCAACTTAGCCACACCAGCCAGGGCAGGTCAATTTCCCTTTTGATTTCTTTTTCTACCTGTGAGTTAAGTAGAAGTATATGATTTAGTCTCCACATATTTGAGGATTTACCAGAGTTCTTCTGTTACTGTTTTTCTATTTAATGTCACTGAGGTCGGAGAAATACTTTGTATGACTTGAATCCTTTTAAATTTATTGAACCCTTATTATGGCCCAGAACATGGTCTACATCTTGGTAAATGTTCTGAGGACACTTAAAGAAAGTGTATTTTGCTGTTGGGTGGAGTTCGGTGAATGTCAATTCAAGATGGTCGATACTGTGGTTCAGGTCTTCCATACATGTACTGTCCACTTGTTCTAGCAAGTATTCAGAATGGGATATTAAACTATTTTACTGTAATTATGGATCTATTTTTCCTTGAAGTTCTACCATTTTTTGTCTCATGTATTTTTTTTAAAATCTTCATCCAAGAATATTTTTTCACTGATTTTCAGATAGAATGGGAGGGAAGGAGAGAAAGAGAGAGAAATATTGATGTGACAGAGACACATTGATTGGTTGCCTCCCACACGACCCGACCCCAACCAGGGCTGGGGATTGAACGCCTCATGTATTTTGATGCTCTGACATAGATGCATAAACATTTAGGAATTTTACCACCTCTTAATTCATTGACCCTTTGAACATAATGAAATGATTTTTTTTTTTATCCCTGGTATTAATCTTTGCCCTGAGATCTACTTTTTCTGATATTAATATTGCCAGCCACTCCAGCTTTCTTATGATTAATGTTACCATGGTTGATCTTTTTCATCTTCTTTTAACCTATTTGTGTCTTTATATTTAAGGTGCATTTTTTGTAGGCATTGTGTGTGGGGTATTGCTTTTTATTCCATAGAAAATATTCAGCCCTTTAATTGGGGTATTTACATTATTTACATATAATATGATTATTGAGATGGTTTGGTTTAAGTCTGTCATCTTGTTTTTTGTTCTCTACTTGTCCAATTTGTTGTTTACTTCTCCTTTCCACTTTTTCTGCTTTCTTTTGAATTAATGTGGTAAATATTAGGATTCTGTTTTATCTCCTTTGTTGGCTTATTGGCTGTAACTCTTTATTTTATTACCTTGGTGTTTGCTTTAGGGTTTATACAGTGTATCATTAACTTATCACAGTCTGCCTTCAAGTGATTTGATAGCACCTCATCTGCAGAATGAAAACCTTAAAGTAGCATATTTCATTTCTCCTCCTGGCCTTTATCCTGTTGTTGTTATGCATTTTATTTTACACGTTACAAACCCCACAATACAGTGCTATTGTTTTTGTTTAAACAGTCAGTTATTCTTTTTTTTTTAGAGAGAGAGTTAAATAATGTCTTATACATTTATCCATGTCGTTACCATTTTCATTGCCCTGCATTTCTTCGTGTAGATCTGGATTTCCATCTGGCAGCATTTTCCAGAAGCAAAGTGATGTAAATCATTTAACATTTCTTGTAGTGCAGTTTTGCTAATAATAAATTCTTTCAGCTTTGTATATCTAAGAGTCTTTATTTTGCCTTCATTTCTGAAAGATGTCTTTTTGCTAAATGTAGAATTCTACCTTGACAGTTTTTTCCTCTGAGTAATTTAAAGGTATTGCTCTATTTTCATCTTGTTTTTTGTTTGTTTTGTTTTGTTTTTATTAATCCTCACCCGTGGACATTTTTGCATTTATCTTCAGATAGAGCGGGAGGGAGAGAGGGGAGAAGAGAGAGAGAAACATCGACGTGAGAGAGACACATCAAGTGGTTGCTACCCACAAGACCCCAACTGGCGCGGGCACAAACTGTAACCGAGGTACGTGCCCTAAGCGGGAACCGAACCTGGGACTCTCTGGTCCGCAGGCCAATGCTCTAACCACTGAGCAAAACTGTCCAGGGCTCGTCTTGTTTTTATTCCCAACAATAAATGTATTTATTTTCTTGTCTTTGTTCTCTGAATGTATAACATGCCTTTTTCTCTGGCTGACTGTTTTTAGGAATTTCTCATTATCACTGGTTTTGAACAATTTATTATGATATGGTTTGGAGTCATTTTTTCTTTCATTTTGTTTCTTGTGCTTGGGGATTCTGGAGCTTCTTAGACATGTGGGTTTATAGTTTTCATTAAATTTGGGGAAACTTCATCCATTATTTCTTCAGATATGTCTTGTGTCCCTCCCTCCTTCTCTGAAGACTTCACTTAGATGTATATTAGGCTTCCTGCAGTTGTCCCCTGGCCCACAGCTCACTGGTGCTCTTTTCATTTTTACTGATTATTTTTTCCTCTGTGTTTCATTTGGATGGTTTCCATTTTGTATCTTCAAGTTCACTAATCTTACCTTCTGCAGTGTCTAATCTGATGTTAATCCCATGCAGTGTAGTTTCCATCTGTAGAAATTCTATATGGGTCTCTTTTATATCCTCCATGTCTCTATTAACTATTTAAACATTTATTATATAGTTACATTAACTTTTAACATCCTTCTCTGATAATTCTAACATCTGTGTTCACTCTGAGTTGATTCTGCTGGGTTGAGTTTTCTCCCCATTACACAGCATATTTCCTTTCTGCATGCCTGATAATTTTACATTGGATTCCAGACATTGTGAATTTTAGCTTGTTGGGTGCTAGATATTTTTGTATTCTTATAAATATTCTTGAACTTGTGACACACTTCCTTGAAAACACCTTGTTCCGTTTGAGTGTTGCTTTTAGAATATTTTTAGATGGGACCAGAACAGCTTTTTTGTCTAAAATTAATTATTCCTCATTACTGAGGTAAGACCCTTCTCCTTACACTGTCAATGCCCCATGAATTAGGAGGTTTCCCACCCTGGCTGGTAGGAACAGGCACTCTTCCTGGCCCTGTGTGAGCCATGGGCACCTTTTCCTCTAATACTCTTGGTGGTTCTTTAGCCAACTTTGGGTTGTCTCCTCCTGTGCACGTGCTGGGCAGCACCTTGCTGACTGCTCGAGGGGCACTCTGTCCAGACTTCTGGAGTTTTTCTCCACGCAGCTCTCGCCACTGCTCTCGTCCTGTGGACTCTCACCACCTTGGTCTCCCCAGGCGCTCTGCTCCACCTCAGCTCAGGAAGTCCGTTGATCTCTGCCTGGACTCCTTCCCTGGGCTGTGGCCTGAACATACTCTCAAGATAGTGTGTTGGGATTGTGGTATTTTAGTTTCTTCCTTGCAGGAAAAAACTTTTTTTGACTGATGCCTAGTGTCTTACCAACCACTATTTCATATATTTTAATGTGGTTCCTGTTGTCCCATCTTGTTTGGAAACAGAAGTCCAACTTTTTTTTTTTAACCTAGGGACATTGCTTAGGCAGAGGATATACTGTTTTGACTCCTAGTTTGTGACTGCATAAAGCTGGGGAAAATTCACGTGGAGAAAGTGTTTTCTGAAGTGATGAAATGGCCAGTTTAATTTTCCTGAGAAGTTTTCTCTCAAGAGTAACTAAACGTTTCTATTCTGTTTGGTGTTTACAGAAGTTATTGTCAATGAGATCACTTCTCAGTGGAGGGAGGAGCCAATGGTGGGGTCTGAATGCCCCAGGAGCAACCAGTGCCCTCAAAACCTCTTCCTGCCCTCGGGGACCACTTGGCTCTGCCTGGTTCTCACAGAGGCTGTGTGATAGCCACTGCATGAGGGCATTTGCTTTCATTAGTCCCAGGTGGTAAACACTTGGCCCGTAGGCCTGATGTCACAGTGGACTTCATGTGCCTCTTCCTGCAGGGCAGGGTTCCTGGGATGGCCTCGCTGCTCAGAGTGTGCAGAGCTCAGATGGTCTTGGCTGTGGTGGCTTCACTCCAAAGGCCCTCGTCACCTGGGAGGACTTGGGGATTCTCTGCACCTTGTAGCAAGTGGGCAGGCCAAGCCCAAAGAGGGAGCGTTTCTGAGTGGTGGCCGGGGGCTGCCCATAGCCAGTTTCTGTTTTCTTTCACTAGATCCAGACAAAGACTGTAGCCCAGTGTGTTGAGTATTATTACATCTGGAAAAAAATGATCAAGTTTGACTGTGGCCGAGTCCCAGGGCTGGAAAAGAGGCTCAAGAGAGAACCGGAGGAAGCAGACAGGACAGAAACAAAGGTAGAGGGTCGTGGGGCTCTGGAGTTCAGTACTGATCTGCATGCCCACTGCCCATCTGAGTTGGGGGTTGGGGAGGGTGCCCCAAGGGAAGGGTTTCCCTGCAGAGGCTGTTTGTGCCCTGTATCTCTGTGCCTCCCTCGTAAGGGTAGAGGGTCAGCACCCTTATGTGGTTTCTGCCCCCTCTGCAGGTCACTTGCAGCCCTCGAGAGAGACCCAGCCACCGTCCAACCCCCGAGTTAAAGATAAAGACCAAGAGTTACAGGAGGGAGTCCATTCTCAACTCCAGCCCCAACACTGGCACCAAACGGACGCCCGAGCAGCCTGGGAGCTCAGAGGGCCAGAGCGTTTTTCCCTGCAGAGAGTGTGAGAGGTACCAGCCCCTTCCCTGGATGCACTCATACTGTGGCCCTCCGGGCAGCCCACCTCCCCCTGCTCTGACCCTTGTGTCCTCTGGTGACTCCTCAGGGTGTTTGACAAGATCAAGAGTAGAAATGCCCACATGAAGCGACACCGACTTCAGGACCACGTGGAGCCCATTGTCAGGGTGAAGTGGCCAGTGAAGCCCTTCCATCTGAAGGAGGAGGAAGAGGAAGAGGAGGAGATAGGGGCTGACATCGGCCCCCTGCAGTGGTGATTCCTGGCAGATGGCTAGTCGGGGCAAGGTGGCAGTCGGGATGGGGACCTCCAGCCCTGTCATGTCTCCCTTCAGCCTCGCCAAGACTTTTGGGGCACCCCTCTACCTCCCCCACACCCTCCCCGTGGGCCAGCCCAGCTTGCAGACACAGTGGGCATTTGACCATAAGTAGGCAGGAGAAGCACGGTCATCGGACAGCTGCGAAGTCCCTGTCGGCTGCTGCCAGAGGCTCTAGTCTCTGTAGGGTAGTAGTCTCTCCCCTTCTTTCAGTTCCACTCCTGGAGCAGGGAGGCTGGGGAAGGGAACAGATTAGATCTGGGTAGCTCTCAAATGTTAGCCTCAGTTTGGGGGTTTGATTCCATGGTTAGGGAAGGCCAAGATGTAGAGAATCAGTGGGAAAATACCTTCAGATGGCCACCATGTTGGGGCCCCCCACCAGGGGGTCTCTCTGCATTCCAGATTCAGTCCCTAGTCTTGCAATGACTTGTACATTGTTAGGTTTTTTTGTACGTGTCGACTTGTAAATCTTATTAAATTGGGTTCTTGAGCAGCTGTCCTCTGGCTTCCC
Organism: Tadarida brasiliensis; assembly: GCA_030848825.1. Classification (NCBI taxonomy): domain Eukaryota; kingdom Metazoa; phylum Chordata; class Mammalia; order Chiroptera; family Molossidae; genus Tadarida; species Tadarida brasiliensis. The sequence goes on from CM061276.1 coordinate 7,412,558, forward strand.
TGGCCGTTTGATCCAAGAGGCTTTTGAGTCGCTGCCACTTGCTGGAGCCACAGAGATGAATAAGCTGAGCCCCTGCCCTGGAGGAGCTGGGGCCTCCGACATTCATTCAGCAGTCATGTGCCCTAGTGCGTGCCCGACAGTGCCCAAACCATGTGATGGGGACGCAGTGACCCAGGAGGGACAAGGTGCCTCTCCCCATGCAGCTTACATTTTAGGAGCGGGAAGGTAGCAGAAATAAGTAAGCAAAAAGGAGATTTGAGATATTGATCACAGCTGTGCCTTTGGCCACACGTAACAGAATTGTCAGCATAGGTTTAAGCAGTCAGGCCATGTGTGGTTACAGCGGCTCAGCTGTGAACTCGAGCCCCAGGTGCATGTTGGCTGCAGCAGCACTAAGAATCAACTCTTCCCACACAGGGAAGAGAGCACGTCCCTCCCTTCTTTGTGTCACTCTTTAAGAGTGAGGAAAGCTTGTAGCAATCCCCACGAGAACACCCCTCCTGTCTCATCAGCCAGAACCACAGTCCATGCCTGTTTCTAAGCTGATCCCTGGGAATCACTGGGAGGGGAAATGGCCACAGTTACCCTGGACACTCAGGATTTGTCTCCAGGAATGGAGAAAACCAGTGCATCCCCTCAAGTTTGCTGCCAGAATTCTCTTTGCCAGCAAAAGAAGAGGAAGCAGAAATAACTACTGGGTAGACAGACCACCATAAAGTGACATGAAAAAAATAAGGCAGGGGGCCAAGCCCTAGGGAGTGACAGGGCGTGGCAGTTGGTGTTAGGTGGATGGCCAGGAAGGCCCCACTGAGGAGGCTGCTGAGGCTGAGGTTTGTATTCCAGGCTGTGGCATGACAAAGGGCAAACTCTGCTGCGGAAAATGAATGGAGGGTGTCAAAAAACCTCCCTGGCTGCTGTGCGGAGGTTGTAGGAAGCAAGATTGGAAGCCTGTAGAGCAGATAGAAGACCCTAAGGCAAGTGATGGTGGCCTTGGCCGGGGTTAGGGATACATCTCAGAAGTGGACTCAGACTTGTTGATGGGTCGCACATCTTAGGGAGAGGTGGTAAGGAAAGAACGGATGAAGGCCAGTGTGGGAGGTTTGGGCTTGAGCAACTGAGTGGATGTCATTAACTCGGATGGGGAAGAGGATTGAATCAAGCATGCTTGTGTCTTTAATAGCACATGCTGTGCAGGGAGAGCGAGGTAGAGGATAGTATCACAGAAGAGCCACATTTGAACTAAGTAAATGTTGGAGATGAGGAGGGAGGAGGGGCAGAGGTGGAAGTGGAGTTTGAAGCAGTTGGGGCATTGTGGTTAGGAAAGGGCTCAGGCATCGGGCAAACCAGAACTTACATCCTGGCTCCTCCTCCTCTGTCACCTTGAGCAAGTCACTTTCCCTAGTTGAGCCTCAGTTTTCTCACCCTGTAAAATGGGATGGATAATGCCTACCACTAAGTATCTGTTAAACGAGAAAATGTAAATTAAGTACTCTGCAAGGTGCACCATAGGAACTGAGCAGCTACTATTTAATGAGCATTTAGGCTATACTATTATTGTTTGGATCCCACCCTAAATCACAAGTTAAGCTCGATGTCTCTGGAAATGAAAGACTCTGGCTTTAAGGGGTTGGGTGGTATTAGTTATCTATTGCAATATGGCAAATTACCCTGAAATATAACAGCTTAAAACAAATGGGAACTTTTATAGTAGTGCTGCTTAGACAGACACAGAAGCGAAACTGCTTGTGGTCATTTAGATTCACCCTCACCTGATCTGTGGTCAGAATACAGTGGAAACCACAAGTGGGTGGTCCAGGAGAGTCTTTGAATGTGAGAACAGAGTCGGGTGAAAGTTTCTTGTGCCTTAGTCACCTGGGCCAAGCCCCACCCCCACCCTCACCCCCACCCCCAGACAACAGTTTTCTCAATCGGTGGTCCCTGGATTATCTGCATTCTAATTATTGGGACATGAGGTTGGGAAGGGTTCTGTAAAAAATATATATATACAGATTCCTGTACCCTGCCAAAGACTTTCAGAATTGGTTGGCATCATTGGAGATTGGGTGGGCCCTGGAACTTGAATTTTTTTCTTAAAAAGTTTTCTTAGAATAGTTTTTAGATTTACAGAAAAATTGGGGGAATGGTACAGAAAATGACCATATACTGCACACCCATTTCCCCCTGTTATTAACACTGTCCATTAGTATGGTACATTTGTTACAGAATATTATATTAACTAAAGTCCATACTTTATTCCTATTTCCTTAGTTTTTACTTCATCTCCCTCTTCTGTTCCAGAATCCCACCCAAGACACCACAATACATTTAGTAGTCACAGTTTCTTAGGCTCCTCATGGCAATGGCAGTTTCTCAGACTTTATTTAAATTTTTTTCCTTTATTGATTTTAAAGAGGAAGGGAGAGGGAGAGAGAGATAAACATTGATGAAAGAGAACATCCATTGGCTGCCCCACACATGCCCCCCACTGGGGATTGGGCCCAAAACCTGGGCATGTGCCCTAGCCAGGAATGGAACTGGAGACCTCTTAGTTCATGGATGGACACTCAACCAGTGAGCCATACCGGCGGGCTTCATCACATTTTATTAAGAGCATATAACTATCAATATGACATCAACTGTTGATGTTAACCTCAATCACCTGGCTGACAATGTTTGTCAGGCTTCTTGGCTGGAAACTAGTCCCCTTCCCTTCCCTTCCCTTCCCTTCCCTTCCCTTCCCTTCCCTTCCCTTCCCTTCCCTTCCCTTCCCTTCCCTTCCCTTCCCTTCCCTTCCCTTCCCATATTTGTACTCTGTGGAAGGAAGTCACTGCTCAGTCCATACTTAAGGAGTGAAGAGTTATGCTCCACCTCCTTGAGGGCAGAGTACATACATCAATTATTTGGAATTCTCCTGCATGGAATATTTGTTTATTCTTTCCCATTTATTCATTTATATCAGCATGGGTTCGTGGATATTTTATACATTGGGTTATAGCCAATACTACTTTATTTTGTTGCTCAAATTGTTCCAGTTTTGGCCATTGGGAGCTCTGTCAGTTGGCTCCTGTCTCTCTGGCATATCCTAGTGTGTGTGTGTGTGTGTGTGTGTGTGTGTGTGTGTGTGAGAGAGAGAGAGAGAGAGAGAGAGAGAGAGAGAGAGAGAGACACGTACACAAATTTCCTTTCTGGCACAACAACATAAAATCATGTATCAAGGAGCCTTGGTTCCTTTTATTGGAGAATGGTATTAAAAACTATCTGGGTACTATGTGTGCTTGAATCTGAATTTTTAACACTCTCCAGCTTTTTTTTTTTTTTTTTATGAAAACAGAACCTCTACTCTCAGTTTAGTTTTCCCCTCTCAAGTACTTCACTGGCCTTTCCAAATTAGTTTCAGCATCCCTCGGCAGAGGGCGCAAGAAAGGTTTCCTTCAAAGTGAAAGAGAATCACTCCAGATAAGGAACGGAGGCGGAGTTCTGCCCAAGAGAACTGTCAAACCCGAGCGTGGGAGGGATGTGTCTTCCACAGGGGCTGGGAGCTGTCACGTGAGGGCCAGAGATCAGCTGACTGGAGTCCGTAGGGAGGAAAGAACCCGAGTAGAGGGACTGCTGATTGGTGAAGGAGGATCCAAATATGTTGCACTTCGGGGCGGGTTCTTGACAGTAGGGACTACGATTGGCTTATACAGAATCACCTGCGTTGTTGTACCGAGCAGCCGGAAGAAAGTGAGGCGCCGTACGCAGGTTTATGCGCATGCGTTGAAGCATCGGGTCGCCGATTGGAGGCCGTGAGTCACGGGGTGGCGTGCGACGGCCTGAGGGGGCGTGGCCGGCGGGCGCGCGCCGCTCTACGAGGCCTCTGGTTGGCCAGCGCGAATCACATGGTCCCGGGTAGTAGGCGGTGCGCGCTGGTGCGACGTCAACGCAGCCGGCTAAGCTCCCCTGACCTGTGTACTGCGGTCCGGCCCGGCTGAGTCCTCCGAGGGGCCCGGGTCGGGCGGTTTGCTGGGTACTTTTGCAGCCGCTATGGACAACTCCGGGAAGGAAGCGGAGGCGACGGCGCTGCTGGCCGAGGCCGAGCGCAAATTGAGAAACTCGCAGTCCTTCTTCTCGGGCCTCTTTGGGTAAGAACCGCACTGAGGATCGGCCGGGACCTAGGCTGAGAGGGACGAAGGAGTGGCTTCTAGAGGACGGAGAGGATTTCAGGATGAACTGCCATGGTCCAAGGCAGCAGAGGGGTCACAGTCTGAGGGCCAGGATGCCCAGGCTGTGTCAACACGGTTTGAGGAGAGACACTCTGAGATGGCGGAAGGGCTCTGGGCTGAGGACACCTAGGCCGTGGCGACACATCATCATGAGGGGGACCCAGGCTAAAGAGGGACCGAGGGGACGGAGGAGAACCTGGGCCGAAAGCGTGTGGTCTGAGGCCTTGAAGGGGACCGGCCTGAGGGGGTTGAGGGAACCTGAGAGAGCACCCAGGTCAAGAAGCCTTTGGGAACTGTAGGAGAAGCTGTCTTAAGGATCCCAGGCAGGCGAGATGGGGCTTGGGGCCGAGGACACCTGCCCTAGCGATTTCCAAGGCCCATGGCGGTGGATTTGCATGAGCGCTGGGTGATGCGGGCGAGGGTGTCGGGCGCAGGAAATCCTGGGAGTGATGAGTTCAAGTGTGAGGTGTGTGAGGTGCCTGGGGCGAGTATGTTAATAGTGACCACTGTAGGAGGACCTTACACTCTTGAGCTCTGAGCAGAGGATTCCTGGGTGATGAACTCAGACTGGAGCCCTGGGTGGAGAGGCTGGAGAATGATATGGGGTGGGGGTATAAGTGATGCTGACTTTGTTTAGGAGCTGGAGAGATGAAAGAGAGAGGTAAGGGAGATGAGAAAACCAAAGGGAGCGGAAGCCCTGCTGTGTGATCACTGAGAAGTGGTTAGGCGGTGTGAGCAGGATGACCATGGTGTGCTGAGAAAGGCGCCTGAAGGGGCTTGAGTCTGCAACGTGCTAGACATTTCACACAGGATTCGTGTTAGCTCATAAAAGTGATGACCATCCTTTGAGGAATCTCCATGGCTTACAAGTGTCAAATGCCCGAGTTTGAAGTGTGGCTCTGCCACTTATTTCATGAGCTTAGGCAATTTTCCTGTTAAAAGGGGAACGCCAGTAAAACTCACCTCAGAAGTTACCACTAGCGTTGAATACCAGTGCATGTAAAGTGTTTAGAATTGAGCTTGGCACAAGGTTAGCTTGAAAGGTGTAAGGAATCATCAGTGTTACTTCCAGGAAGGAAACAGGTTTGGAACCTGTACTGGGTGGGGTGATGGGGATCGGGGTGGGAGCCTTGGGGAGACGTCTGGGCAAGTCAGAGGAAGAAGCTGAGTGTGATAAGAGAGGAGCTAAAAGGAAGTGGGGAAGGGACTCTGGGCCCTGGGGATTTAGTCGAGTTAGGGGATGGGGCTTGAGGTCCTGGGCGGAGGAAGAAGAAGAGAGCCAGAGAGCCCAGAGGACCGGGCAGGGTTGGATTGCTCTTAGGACTGAGAGGACTGGAGAGGGGCAGTGGGTTTGTAGAGTTAGGAAGAACTGTGGTGGAAGTGAGGCAACAGAGAGAGGCAGAGACTGGGGGAGGCTGCAGGACTGGAAGAGTCTCCCAGAAGGCCAGGTACGGGGTTTGAGACGAGGGCCTGGGGACTGAGAAAGACGATGCTAGGAGGTTGGTAAGAAATGAAGGGGAGGGTTCTTTCCAGGAGAGGAGATGGACACACATACACGCACACCCTGTTGTTATTTGAGGTTGGATAATGTTTAGCAAAAGGACTTTAATACCATGGCTGAAATTCGCTGGTGTGGAGAAACATCCAGGCTGATGTATTGATTCGTGAGGAATGGTTTAGAGACTGAGAGGTGAGAGAGGATATTTGTGTGTTTCTTCTTACTTCACAAAAGGAGAATCAAGTGCAGTGTTTTGGGGTGGGGCCAAGAGCTCAGTTTTCAGCCAATAGTTTTCTTGGGTGGCTTTTGGTGTCTGGTCCCTTTGGACTGAGGATCAGTGTACTTACTGTTGGGCTGTGCTTGGAGGAAGCAACTAAGTCAACCTCGGAGACACTTGTCACCTGGTTGGGAAGGCAAGTGAAGGGGAGCAGAGTTTGCCATCCCAAAATACGCCTCTTTGGGATATTGGTTCTTTTAGGCCGGTTAATTTTAGGAGAAACTTTGAAAAGCCAGTAGAAGTTAGTTCAGTTACGCTTATAAAGGACTTTTACATTTGTATGGGTGTCTGTACTGTACCAGGCCTGCTTTCGCTATCTAGTGGAGAAGGTAGGGACTTAAATCTGTATAACAATCTTAGCCTTGTTAACTATGTTTTTCCTGGTAACCTCCCATAACTGACTCTCCACCCCCAACATCTTTTGTCTTTAGCTGAAGGTGATATTTAACTTCATGGCTTAGGCCTTTTTGGCAAGTTACTTAGTGTTCCTGGGTATACAGGAGATGTGCATGTTATTAAACTTTAATTTGTTTTTCTCCTGCTAATCTGCCTTGTGTCAATTTGATTTTTATGCCAGCCAGAAGAACCTCGAAAAGTAGAGGAAAATTTTTCTCCCCGACACAAGATTAACACTTGGCCAGCGCTAGTGAAACAAAGTTGTCAGATGTAACTAAGGGCTAGATGGTGTCGTTGGTGTGAAGTTCCTGAGCTGAGGGGAAGCTGCACCATAGGGAGGAAGGCTCTTGGTGAGGAATGAGCTGGGACCCAGGGAACCCCAGGACTTGCTATTGGGAGAGTGGGGGCCTAGAAGGGTATTCTAGGCAGCGGGAATTGTTCCAGCAAAGGTGTGGGTGAGGGGAGGTTCTGCCGGGAATGACCGGGAACTGAGATCCAAAGGGACCAGGGATGGCTCTCCAGAGGAGAGGCCTCCATCTGGAAAGATGAACAGGAGTTCTGGGGGTGCCCTCTGGTAGGGGAGCACTGCTCCAGGCAGAGGGGCAGTTTGAGGAAGGCCAGGTGTGTGAAGTTGAATACAGGGAGTTCCGTGTTAGCACCTGAGTTCGAAGGGCAGAAGTGGGAGGCGAAGCTCAGCAAGGACGAGGCAGTGGGAGGGAGTGGGTTCTTCAGAAAGGCCTTGGACTGGAGCTCCCGGAGAGTCTTGAGGATTTTAAGGAGGAGTTCTGTCTTAGTCTGTTCAGGCTGCTACCACAAAATACCATGGTCGGGTAGATTACAAACAACAGAAATGTATTTCTCATAATTCTGGATAAACATGGTGCCAGCAGATTTGGCTCTGGTGAGGACCCTCTTCCTCATGGACAGCGTCCTTTCACTGTGTCCTCGCCTGGTGGAAGAGGTGACCTAGCTCTCTGGGGTATCTTTTTTTTTAATCCTCACTGGAGGATATTTTTCCATTTTTCTTCAGATAGAGTGGGATGAAGGGAGAGAGAGAGAGAAAGAAACATCGATGTGAGAGGGACACATTGACTGGTTGCCTCCTACACAATCCCGACCAGGGCCAGGGACAAACCGCAACTGAGGCACATTCCCTTGACGGGAATCGAACCCGTGACTCATTGGTCTGCAGGCAGATGCTCTAACCACTGAGCAAAACCGTCAGGGCTCTGGGATCTCTTTTATAAAGGCACAGAATCACCTCCAAGAGTCCCCACCTCCTAATACTACCACCTTGAAGGTTAGGATTTCAGCACATGAATTGAGGGGCGACACAAACATTCAGTCCATAGCAGGGCCAGTCCTGGAGGGTTCCCATTTGCCTTTTACGAAGGACTGCAGCAGCTGGTGGGGGAGAGGTTGGGTAGGGGAGAGTGAAGGTGGTGATGTAAATAATAGCAGATAATGTTTATTAGTGCTCCCTCTGGCTCCGAGCCAGGCACCTTATCTGCCCCTCACACTGAGTCCTCACAGCATCCCTGTGGAGGTGGACAAGTGCGGGCTTAGAGAAGCTGAGGTATTTGCCCAGTCCCCCAGTGAATGGAATCCGCGGTCAGACCCAGGCCCGTCTGATCCCAGAGCCCTCTCTCCACTACACTTAGTTTATCTTGAGGCCCAGACCCCCTTTGGGCACTAAGGATGTTGGCAAACTAAGTGTCTTAAGGAGCCCCTTCCCTCTAACTCCTCTCCCTCCCCACCCCTCTTGGCAGTTTTTTTTCCAAATTTCCAAGAAGGAGCAGGTGTATCCATCCCTGCCCCTTCCAGCTCCAAGAGCAGTTTGGGTGGTGCTGAGATGGGTGTGAGCAAGGCCAGCACAGAGGCAGGGACATGGATGGGGTCCCGCCTGACCGGAGCCTGTCTGTCTGAGGGAGTACAGCAAGGGGTCAGCCCTGGCCTCTGGAGCTGGGGTTGCTTGTGTTCACATTTCACAACCCACCCTTCACAGTGCCCTCGGTGGCTTCGAAGGAGAGAGTGTTGGGGCTCAGCTTGTGCTTCTTCTTCCCCTTTCAGGAATCTCAGCAGTGACAGCATCCCAAATTGAGGGGTCTCTGCTCCCGTCAAAAGGGCCAAGTAGGATTTCCCCACCCCGTATGTGGGGCAGCCCCATCTCTTTGGATGTTAGGGCTTTCTTTGCTTTTCACTATTTCTGGGCTGCCAGACGCTAGGGGGCTTTGGTGCACCGGGCTCCACTCAGCCAGTTAGGAAGTAGATCCCAGTTCCTCTGTACCTTCCTCCTGCTCCCTCCTCTCCCCTCCTGCCAAGTCCCCAGCTGGGCAAAGGCACCTGGGGAGGAGGCGGAAGGAGGGGGGGAGCAGCCCAAACTTCTCTGGAAGCAAGAAGTGGAGGTTTCCTGAGGAGAGCCCAGTGAAACTGCAGAAAAGGACCGGCAGGGTGGGCACACTTTTTCTCCCTCCTGCAGTGTGTCTCCCTGGATGTAGATGGGTGGAGACTTCCCTGCTGGGCCCCCTGCGGCTGTCCTCCTCCCTCACTTCATCCCCTTACTCCCCAATCCAAATACAAACTGCTTTCCACTTGGTGAGCAACCTGTATAGGAAGTTTCTTCATGTGTGAAATGAAAACCACAGTAATAGCTACTTCATGGGCTGTTCTAAGAAATAAGTGAGATTGTGTGTGTAAAGTGGTGAGAACACAGTCCCTGATGCTGGTATGTGCTTATTAAGTGCTTGCCATTGTTGTTATTATTTATTAGAATTTGAGCTGGAGGCCGTGGAGGAAAAAATGGCAGTGTGTTCTGTATACAAACACACGGTCTCTAAAGGTCACATGTTGAGAAATCAGTTCCTGTTTGAACTGCCTGTAGGTGCCAGCAACCCCAGGAACCCTGGTGGGCGGCTTTCCTGAGGGAAGAATTGCTGACAAGTTCGGGGACAGGACCCACCAGGCCCGTAGCTGAGCTGGTGTGGGAATAACAGCTTCTGGCTTTGCTTCCAGAGCGCCTTCCACCCAGAGAGCACGCAGAAACCCCTGCTGCCGTTTCTGGCCACACCAGTGCGGTTCTAGCTGCCCTGCCAGCTGCCAAGACCTGCGGCAGAAAACTTGGCAGGTCTTGCCCAGTCTCCGAGCCCAGTCTTTCCTAAAGGGACACAAGGTTTCCGGGTATCCCAGCCGTAATTGTGCTACGGTTGAGGGTTCTGCCCTCCATGATGGAAGGGACTTTGCTGCCCAGTCACATAGAGGTTTCAACGCTTCTGTTTGGGAGGGGGCTACAGAGAGGCAGGGGTCTTCCAGAAACATCTTTGAAGAAAGGAAACATTTAGCCCAGCCAGTGTGGCTCAGTGGTTGAGTGTCGACCCATGCACCAAGAGGTCGCCAGTTCGATTCCCAGTCAGGGCACATGCCCAGGTTGTGGGCCTGATCCTCAGTGGGGGGCATGCAGGAGGCGGCCAGTCGATGTTCTCTCTCATCGATGTTTCTATCTCTCTCTCCCTCTCCCTTCCTCTCTTTAAAAAGTCATTAAAGAAAAAAAAAGAAAAGGAAACATTTAGGTCTTTGGCTGGGATGAAGTAATCCTGTTGGGGTGCAGAGGGCACCGGTATAGAACCACAGGAGCGCCTGCCGGGCCTTGTGATAGGCACAGTCCCTGCCTTTGACTTTACAGTCAGGAGGGAATAGCACGAGGTTAGGGGTGGGGTCAGTGGGAGGAGGGGACGCACTTAGCCAGTCCGGGGGTGGGGGAGGTGAGGCCCCTGCTGAGATGTTGAAGTGGGAAAACATATCTAGAATCTACTCTCTTTGCCAGTTTGATAAGAGCGATGCTAAGTGTGGCAGGCACTCTCCTGGTGCTGCCTCTTGCTTCCAGCAGCTCTGCCCAGTGTGGAGTCTTATCCCCAGGTCCAGACGAGGAAACTGAGGCTGGTGAGCCGCGAGCTGGTGCTGGAATCCCAGACCGTCTGACTACAGTCTGAGATTTTTCCACTGCCCCAAGTGACTCTAGAATTCCCAGTGCCAGGTGGCTGGCAGCCTTTGGAGTGTATTTCTCCTCCTCTGTCCAATAACAACCATTTGAGCACCTGCTCTGTGCTGCCTTCTGTGCCAGGTCATCTCTGATCCTCACAGACTCTTCCCAGGTTGGGTTCATTGTCTCCATTTTATAGATAAAGAAACTGAGGCTCGCCCAGCCAGTGTGGCTCAGTGTATTGAATGTTGTCTCATGGACTGAGAGGTCTCGGTTCGATTCCGGGTCAGGGCCCATGACCGGGTTGCAGGCTTGATCCCCAGTAGGGGGCGTGCAGGAGGCAGCCGATTGATGTTTCTCTCTCACATCTCTGTTTCTTTCTCTCCCTCTCTTTCTAAAAAAAAGCAGTGGAAAAAACATCCTCAGGTGAGGATTAACAAAAAAAAAAAAAAAAAGAGAGAGAGAGAGAGAGAGAGAGAGAGAGAGAGAGACTGAGGTCAGGGACTGCTAGTCCAAGTGGCAAGCACAGTTAGCAGAGTGCTGAGACCAAATTTCAGCCCCGGCCTCCTGGCCCCCAGGTCCATTCTGTCCCCACCCCTTGCCCGTACAGGCATGTCAGGAGAGTGTCCTGTGATGATATCGGCGCTGGGCAGTTATGGTAAAGCTTTATTCTTTTGTGGTCATGGGGGCCTGTGCATGCACTGTGGGGGCCCAGGCCCTGCCTGTCACTGCAGAGCCAGGGAGGCAGTGAGTGGTTTAGCATTTGCAGGTGATGCGGGAGGAGATGCCTGGTGGCTGCCTGCTCCCTGTGCCCCTGGACCTTTCAGTTCTCTAATGTTCCTTCCACCTGCAGCACTGCACACAAAGCCCTCCCTTGCCTAGGGGCTGAGCAGTGTGCTTCTCAGATGAGGGAAACCTGAGCAGAGTTGGCTCTTTAATCAGTGGGAGAGGTGAGAGCAGGTAGGGACACTCAGAGGTGGAAGGAAGCCTCCCAGAGCACTGAGTGAGGGAGAGGCAAAGGCAGGGCTGGGTCCCCAAGGCCAAGTCCCCTGTGGAGCCCTGCAGCTTCCTGAGCTTGGACAAGCCCCTTACGGCCTCTGAGCCCCAGCCAGCTTCCTCCTTTGTAACGCAGGAGGGTGTGTGAATACCCTGGTGACGACCTGAAGGGTTACTGTGAGGAACTCTGTGTCTGTTTGGGTGGAGCGCCATTCTAAGGAGTAATGAAGATGCATAGCACACTGGAGAAGGCGAGGGCAGGGCTACAGAATCAGGGCGGGGACCTAAGTCTCCAGAGGTCTGAGGGCTGGTAGCTGTGGCACCACAGGGGTCAGGAGGGAGAGGGACTGTGGAGGAGGACCTAAAATGGGGATTAACTCCACCTGCCCTGCCTTTTTAGGTCCCTAGGAAGCTGCAGGTGTGGTAGGTGGCATGTTGGTGGGAGCCAGGAAGTGCCCAGGAGATGGAGGAAGGAGGGAGGGAAGCTGAGACTGCCCTGCAGACCCCTCTGGCCCAGGTCCCACCGGGCCGTCTGTACGTTCCTGGCACGCTCACTCCTCTCCATATGGCAGTCCCTGGAGGTTGGTGGCTACGCCTGGGAGACCTGAGACTGCTTCCTCCGCCTTGGGAGGGGGGAGAAAGCAAAACTGAGTGAGTAATTATAGACAGCCATGCACCAGGCCGGCCCAAACCAGTTCCCTCTATTCCTGGGCACAGCTCAGAGCCTCTGGTTGGGGAGAGCCAAGCAGAGGCAGCTTGGGGGAAGTCAGTGGGGGAGGGACAGTCAGCTGTCGCATGTGCTGCCACCAAGCTCTTCAGAAGAGTCAGACCCAGCTCGCTTTTCTGGATCTTGTGCAGGGGACGAAGGAAGAAGGCTTGGTTTCCCCACCTCGGGGAGTGTGTGGTTTTCTTCATGGAGGCCCCCCTTAGATGAGTGACATGAGCGGACCTGACTGGGGAGAGAAATCCTGTAGTTACCCATGCAGATTACTGTGTGGGGAGGCAGCTTGGTTGAGCCGTGGAGTTGGGAACTTCTTCCTCCCCATCACTCTCTCCCTGCCGGAAACCCTCCTGTTGTGTTAGAACATGGCCTAGACTCTTCTCCTGGTCTCTGTCTAGCATGGCGGTCCCCTGCCTGCCTCCCCAGTCTCACTGTCTACCACTCCCTGCACCATAGCCATCCTGGCTCATTTCTTTTCCTTGACTGAACTGGCCAAGCTTGTTTCTGTCTCAGGGCCTTTATACATGCTTTGACTGCTGTGTACATGCTTTGACTGCTGTGTGGAATGCTCTTCCTCCTTTCATGGATGGCTCCTTAGTCATCATTGGGGACTAAACTCAAATCCCACATCCCTGACCCACCCTTTCAAAGAAGCCCTTTCTCCTTAGCCCCTCTAGTGCTTGATTACTTTGCAATTATCTTGCTGGTTTCCTGTTTATTGAGGACCAGGTTCTTCTCCTTTGTTTACTATTGCATCCGGTGCCTGGCACATCATAAATACTCAAATAGTTGTTCCCTGGATGGCTAAATGGCTATTTGAACAGCTTCTCCTTCAGGATCTGCCAGTGACCCTAGGCAAGTCACTTTCCACTTTTGGCGACTCAACTTCCATCTCTAAAAGAAAGAGGATAGAACTCCAGAAATTCCCCTGTAATCCCCGTGGAAACTGCAAGAAGGAGACAGGCCTAGCAGCCTGAGCAGGTGGTAATCCCTCTGGCTTTTCTACTCCACAGTTAGAATCATTGACTCAGCGCAGGGTTGGCCTAGCTTAGTCTGGGATCATAGAATTTCAGCCCAGCAGCTGACAGGCTTTGTGTTCTGTGTCCATTCTGTCCCACTGAACTGAAACAAACCAGCTGGGCTGGCTCTGCGCATTGTCATCACTCGGCTTGGGGCCTCTCAGTGGGACGGGCCACTTCTGCTTATCCAGGGGCCTGAGCTTTTTCAGACAGTGTCTGGGCCTGGACAGGACTAATTCACCCCTCAGAGAAGGGAAGGATCCGTGGGGAGGGCAGACCTGTGATGGCTGTCTGTGAATACATCAGTCTCCTTTCAAGAGAACATTCCAGAGACGGTCCCCAGGGGTGTTTGCCTTCTGGCCCCAAGAGAGCCTTCTGAAATGTTTTCTGCCAGAACCTTGTGAAAGTGCCTCACCTCTCCAAGGCCAGGAGTGGTTTCTAAAGAAGTCACTTCAAACAGGGACCTCAGGTTCAATGTGTTGGGCCAGTGGAGTGAGGTCTGGGTATGGGAGGGGGGAGTGCATTGCTCAGAGATACTTCCTGGGGATAGCAGTGTCCGGGAGACGGTGTGAGCACAGCCGCAGAAGGCAAAGGGTAGACTTTTCATCTAAAGAGGAACCTTACAGGTGTGATTCGGATTCAGGAGGCCAGGACTCCAGCCCCAATGCCCCCACTCAGCCGGCCCTGGGAGGTATTTGCCAACTGAAGTCACCTTTAGACAGGCCAGTAAGCCAGGACAAGTGAAATAGGGAAACTGAGGCAGGTAGCTGAACAAACTGACAGAGCCATTTACAGCAGTTACAGAAGGTCGCCTCCCTAGAAATAACAGCTAGGCCTCAGTTGTATTTCAGCTCCAGACCCAGAAGAGCAGCCAAACCAGGTGGTTGACACCAGGACCAGCTGCAGAGACTAATGACCCCCTGCCCTGATACTGACCAATCAGTGAGGACCACGGCCCTGAAGGAGCACACCTAGAGAACCGAGGAATATTCTGTTGAAACCCTCCCCTAAGATTCCCACCCGCAAGAGAGAAATGCCTCAAGACAAAGGACCCAGCGCTTGCTCTCCTTCCCAGGAGCACGCCTGCGCTAACCCCCCAACCCCCCCCCCCCCCCCCCCCCCCCGCAGGCAGCATCTCCTAGACTCTAAGGGGCCCCACGAGGCTTGCAATCAGGCCAGCAATGGGCAGTGGCAGTTCATCCCAGGCAAACCCCTGAACCTGTCCCCAAGGCCCCCTTTCCTCTGACTTCTCAGTGAGCCATAGCCCAGCCTAGGCTCATTTCCCAGCCCTTTCTGGTTTCACTGTGCCCAACTTTAATAAACATCCTCTAAAATTCACTTGGACTCATGTTGTGAAACTTTTCCTGCACAAAGTCAAGAACCCACACACTATCCACTGGCCCTAGGCAGACCTGCTCAGGGCCAAGTCCCCTTTCCAATAACAACCTGACTTGGGACAGGTCACTGCTGGCTGTTTTCCAAGCTAAGTCAGTTTTTCCCCTCCCAAACTCACCTGATCATCTGAATCATTTGGGACCGATGTTAAAAATCCTGATCCTGGGCCTCACCCAGACTGTCCTGCAGCAAGGGTGGCTGTGGGCTCTGATTTGATTATTGTAAGGAGCCCCTCATGTGATTCAAAAGAATGGGCAGGGTGGACTACGACACTAGCAGTGTTGTAGTGAAGGCATGGTCCAGACACAGTTCCAAATGATACTACAGGCCTTTGCCAGCTGGCCAGTTTCCAGAGTTTCCAGGGCCATTTGACACTGCGGTGAGGGCTGGGACAGTGAAGATGATTTGTGTGACTTTTAATTGGAAAAGTCCCCCTTTTTTCTTCCTTGAAAACAAAACATTGCTTGATGTCAGTGAAGAGAGAATCTGAACTCCACATGGGGGACTCCTGAGTGGGTGGGTTTTATTTTACTGATTTTTGTGGGTGATGGGGATTTGAAAAGTTACAGAGACCACAGAGCTGGTGGGCTAAGCCCGGTGGGATTATTGGAGATGGAATGACTTACCACCGGTGGGTGAGGTGAGGTACTAATGAAAGCCACCCCCTTCCTGATTCAGGAAGAGGATGCCCAGTGTGGCTCAGTGGACTAAGCGTTGTCCCATGGACTGAGATGTCCCAGTTCGATTCCTGGTCAGGGCACATGCCAGGGTTTTGGCTCGATCCCCAGTTGGGGGCATGCAGGAGGCAGCTAATTAATGGTTCTCTCTCACATTGATGTTTCTGTCTCTCCCTTCCTCTCTGTCTAAAAAAAATCAATAAAAACATATTTTTTAAAAAAGGAAGAAGTTTGGGAAGCCAGGGTAAAGCTATCCTTGCAGGGTGCTCTTTATTTATTTATTTATTTTATTTTATTTATTTTTAAAGAGTGAGAGGGAGGGAGGGAGAGAGAGAGAGAGAGAACCATTGATGTGAGAAAGAGACACACATCGATTGGTTGCCCCCCACACGACCCTGACCAGGGCTGGGGACCAAACCACAGCCGAGGTACATGTCCTTGACCAGAATCGAACCCAGGACTCTGGTCCATGGGCTGACGCTCTAACCGCTGAGCCAAACTGGCCAGGGCTTTTTTAAAAAAAATGTACTTTTCTGTGTCTCCCAGGTCCCTACTGTTACACGGTAACTTTTCTGAGGGTGGTTTTGCCATTTTAAATAATGCTGGGCTGAACATCCTTGTAGCTTCTCTGATTAGTTTCTTAGGATTACTTGCTGGATCACAGGACCCAGTGTAAATGCTGATATTTAAAATACACATACTTCTTTTCTTGTATAGATAAAATATGCAAGTGATTAAAAAAAAAATTCAGCCCTGGCCGGTTTGGCTCAGCAGTTAGAGGGTCAGCTGGTGGACCAATGAGTTGCGGGTTCGATTCCGGTCAAGGGCACGTGCCTTGGTTGCAGTTCATCCCCAGCCCTGGTCGGGATCATGTGGGAAGCAGCCAATCAATGTGTCTCTCTCATATTGATGTTTCTCTCTCTCTCTCCCTCTCTTCCTCTCACCCTCTCACCCTCTCTCCCTCTTTCCCTCTCTCCCTCCCTCCCACTCTATCTGAAAATAAATAGAAAACTATCCTCAGGTGAGGATTTTAAAAAAAAAATTCAGTCAGGGACCCACTCTCCCTCCTGGGAGCATGCCCAAGCCTTTATCTTCTTCCTCTTCTTCCCCCACAGGCGAGCATCTCCTAAACTCTAAGGAACCCCATGAGACTTGCAACCAGGGGAGCAATGGGCAGCAGCAGCTTGTCCCAGGCTAACCCCCTGCACTTGTCCCCAAGGTCCCTTTTCTCTGACTCCAGTGAACCAAAGCAGCCTCGCCCAGGCTCTCTCCTGTTGCTTCTTCTAACCTAGGCCCTTCCTCATTTCACTGTCCCCAGCTTTAGTAAACGTCCTCTCAAAAAAAAAAGTCAGACAGGACAAATGAAGGGTGTCAATCTGTCTCCCACGCCTGGCCCCCAGTTCTACAGACTCCGCCTTAGAGAAAAATGCTGCAACTAGTTTTCGGTGTATTTTTGGCAGAAATATTGTTTACATAAACATATATGCTTCTCTTCTCACCCTCTGTTTTTGTTTTGTTTTAACACAAATGGGAACTTTTTATACACATTTAAAAATAGTACTTCTTTGTGTGTTTATATTTTAATATTTGTGCCTGGTCCTGAACTGGTGGTGATACACTTGCAGGGCTGAGAGGTCTTCCCTGAATGGCTGCAGTGTGCAAGGCACAGGATTAGTCACTGGGGAAGGGACGGGGAATCCAGAGCGGGGCTCTCCCCCCAGGGAGATTTGCAGTCTCTTCGGGAAAGGGACTTGGGAAGCCTGGGAGCAACCCGGGCCGGAAGTGGAAGTGGAGGCGACTGTCAGCAGTAGTCACAGTCCACCGGGAGGTCGGAAGGGCTGAGGCAGTGTGAGGGGGTGGGAGCCACAGACACTCTGCTGAGCCTGGACCAGATTCCTGGGCTGCAGCTGGACTCGGGAAGCTGGCTTCTCAGGGAAATCATGGGAGGACGTCTCCACTGTCTGCTTGCTTCCTCTTTGATACCAGGCTGCTAGATATTCTCCTTATCCCTTTTACCCTTTCTTTTTCCCGCCAGAGGCTCATCCAAAACAGAGGAAGCCTGTGAAATCTACGCCAGAGCAGCAAACATGTTCAAAATGGCCAAAAACTGGAGCGGTATGTGGTCTCCGCTGGAGCTCCTCCATGCTTCTTTCTCCTCTTTTCCCTCAGCTTCCAGGCCCCAGGGCCTGGAAGGAGGTTAGCCCGCAGCCCTCCCTTTTAGGCTTCTTCAGCATCACAAGCCCGTGGGCATTAGAGCCCACTGGCTTGTTTCACAGCTTCGATCACAGGGCCTTGGAGAGGGGACAGAGGGATAAGGACAAATAGATTATTGAATCCAGGCAGACCCACGTGGACCGATGCGTGCTCCGAGGGGTTTCTCCTTACATTCAGAATTTCAGGTTTCCCCAGACACTGTTTCATACTGCTTCCCTCAGTCTGAATTCTGGGCTCGGGGGACATTCGGGTGGTTCCAATAACACTGATCGCAGTTACTGTTTGTCAAGCACCGTACTAAGCCCCAAGCCTGCATTATTTAATTGAATCATCACAGCAACCCTCTGAGGAGGGTCAGTACCATTCATTAATTTCCCCACTTTGTAGATTCGGAAACTGAGGCTTGTTTCGGCCCCTTGCCCAAGGTGCCACGACTAGTAAGTGACAGAACAGAACGCAGGAGCCGGAGCTCTGGCTCCGGAGCCTGAGTGTTGAACCTGTCCCTGTGTTGCTTCATGACCTTTGGAGCTGAGTGACTTGGGTTTGTGTCACAGCTCGGACTGGCCTTGTGACCCTGGGGAATTCACTTGGCCTCTCCTCATTTGTTTCTTCCTCAGTACAACAGGGAGGGAGCTGCGACCAAATAGAGCCATGGTGCGGGTTTGTGGAGATCAGGCCTCACCGAGGGCGGTCAGCGCTCAGTACATGTGGTGGCACGGCGTCATGTACCACTGAGGGCGTCCACCCCGAAGAGGTCACTTCAGGTCGTGTGCCTCCTGGGACACTCACAACCTAGGTTGGTGGGTGGAGTGTCATCCGAGTCATGGCTCTTCTGACTCAGCCCTGACTTGTGGTCAGGCTCCAGGGAGGGGCCCCGTAAGGCTGGGGAGGTGCCAGGGGCCCTGGAGGAGAGGTGTGAAAAGCCAGCGCAGGGAGCCCACTGGGGGCTGGTTTCATAACCTGACTTCAAGCATCAGCAAGACCGGATCAGGAGAATAGAGCAAAGACATAGTTGGGAACCCAGAGAGGAACTTTCTGACCAAGGAGGAGGTGAAACCTGGGATGGGACCATGGAGGCAGCGTGTAGAGGCACAGGGCAAAATCGATTATTGTCCTTTTCTGAGAATGTTCGAGCTTCCACAAATATGTTGTGCTTAAAGCCGGATGCTGTCTGTACGTTTATGCTCCCGAGCTCATAAAGTGCCTTAAAAGAAAGAATACAGTACTTATTTTTCAATCACATAGATACTGCTTTTCCCCTAAAATTTATAAACCCCTCCCCCAACTATTCAAACAAAATTTCTAGGCTACTTTTTTTCCTTTATTTAATCCAGTGATATTGTTACTTTCTCTGGAAATTTTACACTCAAGTTTCTAGCCCTTAAAAATAAAGAACTCAAACATCGTGAGAAGCCAGGTGGCTCTGTCTTGTTGCTCTGCAGTTACAGCACAGGGGTCAGGCCCTGTCCTCTTCCAGTCACAGGGCCGTGACTAGGCTCAGCCGGAGCAGAAAGAAGGGAGCAGCCTCAGACTACGCTGGAGATGGTTGTGTCCTATTAGCACAGTCCCACCCTGCTGGTGGGGGTGACCCCACTGTCTCCTGCAAGTCAGTTTAGATGAGGCACATAAATAGGACGGCCTGGGACCCACAGAAGGTGACAGTGTGCAGCTGAGTACAGGACAGACTGGGCTTCAGGTGTGGGGTCTCCCCTTATCCCCACATACTCATGATTTGGGAGCCTGCATCCTGTTTCCCTATGCCCCGCCCCATGTACCTCCTGATGAGTGTGCTTTGTCCACACAACCTGCAGTGACTCTACACAAGGGCCTAGAACATGGACAGAGGGAGACGGGTTGGGGGTGTTAGACAGGAAGAGCTGGGAGTCATGGGGGAAAGAAATCGGACTTGGAATTGGGGAGTAAATCAGGGAGTGTTTCCGAGTTGAACCTCTATTGCCCTCTCTTCCCCAACACCCCCTCCCATGATTCAGCCTGCTCTCTGCCTTTGAGTGGTGGCTCCCAGCCAGTGCTTCCAGGCTCCCCAGGGGGCACCACTGGGGTCAGGAGGCCTGAGATCTAGGTCCAGACAGCTCACCAGGCCACTCTCTTCCTTCCTCTGGGGCTCTGTGTTCTCCAGAGCTCCCAGGGCAGTGCCTGTATGGCTCCCGAAGCCTGGAGCCCCACTCAGGCCAGGATCACTTTTTTCTGTTCCAGCTGCCGGAAACGCTTTCTGCCAAGCGGCCCAGCTGCATCTGCAGCTCCAGAACAAGCACGACGCAGCCACCTGCTTTGTGGACGCTGGCAACGCGTTCAAGAAAGCTGACCCCCAAGGTGAGGGCCTGTGGGCCGCTGGGGCTGGCTGCCCAGAGCACCAGCTGAGCGCTCTGCAGAGAAGTCCTCAGGTTTCCACGGGCTCCGGTTTTCTCCAGTGGCTGCCACGCAGTAGGCTGGCAGGGAGGCACTCACGCTTTCATTTCAGAACTGGCTCCCTGCCGGTTGGCATTTTCGTCCTGCTCCAAGCCGCCTCCTCCCCTTTCTACTGTGTGTGCAGCTGATCGCTCCCCTCCCGAAGCCTGGGAGCATTTGGGAGTGGGAGTTACATTTCAGACCCACCGCATGCCAAGGGGAGAGGAAAATCTGTTCTGTTGTCAGAATTAACATGCAGAAGGGGGTGGGAGGGCTTCTAAGACCAGCCAGGTAGGAGTTGCTGTGCTAAAATGGAGAGGAAGCCATCCTAACCTGGCTTCCCTACCCCGGGGAGTGGAGGGCGGGGGGTGGGAGAAGAGCCTGAGATGTAGTTGCCAAAGAACAAATTTTCTTCAGATGACAGCGTGTTGGGGACAGAAGCCCCGATTGGGTCTGACTCATCGTGAGAAAACCATTTTGTCCCACTGGGCTCATCCGGAATTGGAAGCCCAGTGGGTAGCAGACTTTCGATTTCACGGAGCTGGAATTTTAATTTAATCTTGGTGCCAGACACAGGTTGCTAACTTTTGATTTAAGCCAGCAAAGACTTTTTTTTTCAAAAGGCCATTTATTGTCACTCTTCTCTCTCAGGAGAATGGGAAAGACATGAATTTTCTTTTTCAAAGGAGATGCATAATCTTGGATAAAGGCTTGTCCTTCCCAAGAGGGGACAGCTGGCAACAGTACACAGAGGTCTCTGCGAGGGTCCCCAAGCACTGGTTCCACACTGGCGCCGGGACTGCGGGTGGGCCCATTCCCTGGTGGGACCTGTACTTAATTCCCAGGATTTGATCCCTGTGTAGACCAAGTAGCTTCTCTCTGTCCCCAGACTTGAACAACTAGTCACTCCTCTGCCACCGGTGTCTCACAGATGTTGGGCCAAGTGGTCACATGATCGGCTCAGGCCCAGCGAGACCCCGAGGGGAGCTCTGGCCAGGTGGCTCAGTTGGTTGGAGCATCATTCCATACACCGAAAGGTTGCAGGTTTGATTCCCAGTCAGGGCACATAGCTAGGTTGCAGGTTTGATTCCTGGTCGGCGTACATACAGAGGCAACTGATGGAAGTTTCTCTTTCTCTCTCTTTCTCTGAAATCAATAAACATATCCTTGAGTGAGGATTAAAAAACAGCCCTGGCCAGTTTGGCTCAGCGGTTAGAACATTGGCCCGCGGACCAGAGTCCCGGGTTCGGTTCCCACTAAGGGCACGTACCTTGGTAGCGGTTCATCCCCAGCCCCGGTTGGAGTCGTGCAGGTGGCAACCAGTCGATGTGTCTCTCTCATATTGATGTTTCTCTCTCTCTCTTCCTCCCTCTGTCCCTCCCACTCTATCTGAAGGTAAATGCAAAAATGTCCTCAGGTGAGGATAAAAAAAAACAGAACCCAAGGGGAGGTCTTGTGACTGGGTAGGTCTTTGTCACTCCCTGCACAGAGCTGAGTGCTGGGCCACAGCAGGCCACGTGGGTGTAGTGACGATGACCCAGGCCATCCTCGGTTTGTTTTCAGCTGCATTCACCCAGAGAAGTCTGTGTGTCCCCCATGGAGTCCCCCCTTGTCCCCAGCCTTCTGCTCCCTGGGGAGCTGGTCGACCTGGAGGCGCTGCCCTAGCATCTGTGACGTTCAGCTGCCACTCTGAGCGAGGCCTTGTTTCTGGGGCGGGAGCCGAGTGCCAGGCTGAGTGACATGTGCTCAGCACCAGCTGCTCTTTAAACAGCCCCAGCACTTCCCATGGACAGGCCCCACCTGGCGCTGTGATGTTCGTCTTTCCCTGGCTTTTGATCTGAGTTTTCTCATCTCAGCAGGCTCTGCAGGGTGTGTGTTGGGTGTGGCCTGGGACCTGGCCTGAGGAAGCATGGCTGGTGGCAGTCTTCAGGCTGGTGGGAAAGCAGCAGTAGTTAGGTGTGACAGTCCCCTCGGTCCCCTCCTGGGGCACAGAGGCCGACTTAGTTTCTTCAGGGATTAGCAAGCACAGTTTGCTGCCCTGGGAGCCGAGTAGGAGGGGGTGAGTTTGGGGTGGGGGAGTCTTGTGAGAGAAGGGAGGGCCGTGGACCAGAGAACGGCAGAATTTGGGCAGAGTTGGGATCCGGTGCCTTGTCTGGAGCCCACATAAGGGTGCCTGGTGCTGAGGATGTGGCAGGGCGCTGGGGCAGCATCCCAGCACCACTGCCTCATGACTGCCAACCCCAGTCACAAGGCTGAGTCGGGGACCACTCCAGCCGGGTCAGGAGAGGGCTCCTTTGCACCGGGAGTGACAACTGCTTTGTGTCTGGGCCAGGCCAGCCTCACAGGCCCCGGCAGCTGTGTGGCTCAGTGCGGTCCTAGAGGTCCGGGAAGAGCCTGCCCTCCTGTGACCTCAGACAGGTCACTTATTCTGTTGGATCTGCATTTCCTGGTCTGGTAAAGCAGAGACCACATGAGACGCAGACATGCCCAGGGTGTCACCTAGCATGTGATAAAAGTCCACTGAGGGGCAGCCCTCAGCTCGCAGCCAGCTGGGCCAGGCCTGGGCTCTGAGCCTCTACCCCTTGGCCGAGTGCCTTGTGAAACAGAGCTGGAGGGCCCATTTGGAACCAGGCCCCCTTCCCTTCACAGGTGACCAGCTCCCTGGGGCCCTGCTGATCACCTCACCTGCCTTGAGTGCCCTTTATTAGCACGTCCTACAGGAGCCCTGGAGGGCTATACCCCCCAGAAGCAGCTGGTGCCAACCCTGGGCCTGAGGCCTGCCAGAGCCACCCAGGGCAGAAGGAAAGGATTTGGTTCCTGTCATCGCGCTTTCCCTCTGCAAAGTCTGCCCTAAGTGTGGGTCAGGGGCTGTCTTGCTGCCGCCTGAGTTTCCCAGTCCCTGCCACTCTGGGTGGACTCAGGCCTGGGAGGCCTCTTACCCCGCCCGCCTGACAGCTGGGCCCAGGGCTGCATGCATGGGTTCATGCATGTGCGCCCAGGGCAGGGAGGTGACCGGGCCCCTTTCTCTCCCCATCGTACCCCATGCCCCACTGCCATTTACTGGATGCCTACGGTGTGCCAGGCCCGGCATCTTCCTTTAATCCATTCCACTTCCTGTGGGGTTCTGGCATTTGCCCTGTTTACCCAGGAGGCTAGCTGAGCTGGGGATGGGCTGCAGGAGTGGGAAGGGAGGCAGGGTGGGAGGCAGCTGGAGTCCAGGGGGTGGATTGAGGGCCCTGGGTGAAGACTCCCTGTCTCCCTAAGCCAGGGCCTTCCCCTCTCTTGAACCTCAACCCCTCCCTCCCTGCCCAGCCTGGGCTGGGTCATTCCCAGAGTCCCTTTCCAGCTGGAGCTGTCCCTTTCTGTGGGTAGATCAGAAGGGGGGGTCCTTTCTTTGCTCATCCAGGGGTGTGCTGGCCACTCACCCTGGGGATACTCATGACCTGATAAGATAAGCTGGTTGTACCAGTGTGTCAGGGGCTTCTCTGCCAGCGCTCTTGCCAGAGTGTCAGCTGGGGGCCTGCAGCTTTCAGGGACAGCTGTCCTGGAGAGCAAAGAGCAGGCATGAAGGGGATTTAACCCTCTGAGTCTGTGTTGCTGCCCAGGGGTTGGGGGAGAGCTTCCCTGCTAAACCAGGGGCACCTCACTGACAGTGCTTCAGGGCCCAGCAGGCCCTGCGGCCTTCCAGGGGAGTTTCCAGCCCCTCCCACTCCTGGCTGATAATGGGAACAGCCTCGCCACCTCTGCCTGCAGGTGCCCCGTTGGACCCAGGAGAGGGAGTGGGTGAGTGTAAGGTGCCTGCTGGTCACACCCACCCCCTGGCGTGGAGGCTGGAACAGGGGTGGGATGTGCAGAGCCGGCTCCTTGCAGCCCAGCTGCTCACTCCTCATCCTCCTCACGGTGTTGCAGCCAATTGCTAGCTCATCAGCTCTGTTACCACACGGGTGTGTGTTCAAGTCACACTCACTGTTTCCGGCTGTCATTTTCTGTTGTGTTCTCTCCCTGTCCTCCTCTGCCCCACTTTTGCCTCCTTTCCCTCTTCCCTCCTGCCTCGGGCTTCCAGCTGTTAGCCTCAGCACTTGAACCGAATGGTGTACATTCTCTGAATCCTTTTTGGGGTCCCCGAAGGCCTTTCAGAATTGGGCAAAACCTCTAGATCCCCTCACTCCCAGAGCAGTGCTCACAGACACACATTTTGTAAATTTAGGGGCCCAGAGCTAAGAGGCACTTTCAGATGTCTCCCTGAGCATCGAGGCCACAGCCCCTGGAGCGCAGGCCCCAGGCCTTCCACTTCTTTGTGGTGTCTCAGCCCCGTGGGCCTGGCTGACTGGAGACCCTGAAAGCAGACCGGGAGCCTTTCGAATGCCCTGGACTGCAGGTCGAACTTTCAGCCTCGGCTCACTCAAACCCTCATCCTGTGGTCTGTCCAGGCTCCAACCCTCCCCCCCACTCCCTTTCCTCCCCAGATGCATTAAAACGATGTTTAAAAAATCCTTCCGAGAGCTCATCTCTATCTGCTAGAAAATGCCTCCCACTCATGCTTCTCTCTCTCCTCCAAATAACTTGTCAAAGGAAAAAAGCCATTCCCAAATCGAAAATCTTGCAAGAGATAGTACAACAAAGGTAGCCCAATTGCTCCTCTCAAGTGCCACCCCAGCGTGTCTGTTTCGTTGGCAACCCTGTGGTTTGAGGAGCTGGCAGGTATCAGTGCCAGGATAAGGAGGGCACAGGGCTCTGCTGAGTGCTGAGGTGGAGGCAAGAGAATGATTGAAATCCCAGCTGGAGAGGCCTCGGTGTCACAACATCCAGCTTCCTCCTGCCCTAGATGGAGGCCAGACAGGTGCAGGGGATGTGGCTGATTCAGGTCCCACAGTGAAAGGGTGGCAGAGCCCAGGAGGAACCTGGGGTGTCCCTCAGATGTCAGGCTTGGCCGCCCCTTGCCAGCAGCTCTGTCCTTGACGGTAAAGCCTTGAAAGATCTGGCTTAAAACCCCCACGGGAGCCTGGCCATCAACCTGACCTGGCACTGCCGTGTCCTGTCCCTGGGGTTACTGGGAAGGTGGTGGCTTTGTGGCAGCTCCAGGGAGAGGGCAGCCTCGTCAGCCAGGCTTCCCCTACCCCCAAGCATGTGCCCAGCAAGTCAGGCTGCAGAATAAATTAGTCTGACCAAGTTTCCTGGGCTGAGGGATTCCTTCACCTTCCCTGCCAACTGCTCCCCGGAGAGCGTAGCCCTGGCAACTCCATTGATCTCTCCGCAGGCAGCCTTCAGCCCGCATCCCCCTCTCCCAGCTTCTGCTGAAATGACTTCACCTTCTCACTTCTCTTCCCCACCTCCCTATTTCTCTCCCCAGAGGCCATCAACTGTCTGATGAGAGCAATCGAGATCTACACAGACATGGTAAGGGTCACTTCATGTCCTGTCCCTGCTCCTGGTCCACCACATTGGCCCAGCCTCCCCTCCCCAGCCCAGCACCAAGAACAGGCAGGGAGGGGGAGGGGGACCTGCACTGGGCTGGGCTATCTGGGTCCTCACCCAGCTCCCCACCAGCCTGGCTACCACTCGCTCCCAGCAAGTCACAGAGGCCGCTCCCCAGGCCCTGCCTTTAGCTTCCCTGAAGTCCATCCTTGTCTTCGTTCCTAGGAGTTAGGGTTATTGAGGGTGTGTGTCCTTTTCCCCAGCCCCAGCCTTCCCTACCAGTATCCTATGTGATTACCAGCTCATGGCAGGCCAGGGGGATGTGGGCAGTACCCAGAGTGGGCATAGCCCCTGCCCTGCCCCAGCGAACATTCCCATCAACAGATGAGGCCCAGAGAGGCGGCTGCCAGCCTAAGGCCAGGGAGCTGGGACTGTGGACCAAAACCAGGCTCAGGCTCCTGTGAACTCTACTTTTTGCCTCTTCCAATTCCACTTCTGGCTTGTCAGACCCCTACCCCAGGCAGGAAGAGGGTCCTGACTCCACTGGTTCACTGGTTCATGGCATGCTATAGTATTACAGTTACAGCAGTGACCGCAGCTGCCACTGACTGACCCAGGCAGGAGAGGGGTCCAAGACAAGGGAAGTGATTCGCCCAGGGACACACACCTGCAAACAGGAGTCACTGAGACCCAAAACTAGGCCTTTCCTGCTGCCATCGGCAAGGGTGTGAACTGGTCCCTGTGTGCGGAGCAGCTGGACGGGCACCTGGACCTCCTCCGTGTGGAGGCAGTAGGGGTTGCTCAGCCCCTCTGGGAGCTAAGGCCTCCTTGAGGAAAGCTCTGGACCTCCACAGTGGAGAGTGGGGAGGAGGTGGGAGGTTGCTTGTGAGAAGGGCCACCTCGATGGCCATGCTCGGGGAGGGGAGGCCTAGGAGACCTTGGGCAGTGGGGACGCTTGAACCCTGAGCCCCGGTTTCTCCAGACCTTTACCAGGTGACCCTGCGCCGGTCCTATCATGGCCTCTCTGGGTCATCTGTTAAATGCTTCCTCAGGCCAGGACTTCTGCCAGGTACCTCTGCACATCTTACCTCTGGTGCCATCCACCCGTGTGCCCGTGTACAGGGTGGAAGCAGAGGCTGGGTGTGGAGTTTCTTGCCCAAGGTCACTGATCGGGACAGCACTCGGACCCAGGCCCCTCACTCCAGAGCCTCCCTCTTAAGCGCCATGCCGTCCGCCTCAGTCCCCTCTTCTGCACACCTCACCTCACCGGGAGCCACAGCTTTGGTGACGGGTGGGCATGGTTGAGCTGGTCTGGGCACTGGGCACAGACATGTCCTTCCTGTGTCCCGCACAGGGCCGATTCACGATCGCTGCCAAGCACCACATCTCCATCGCTGAGATCTACGAGACAGAGCTGGTGGACATCGAGAAGGTGAGGGGCAGTGGGGCCCCTGGCCAGTGGCGGGGAGTGGCTGCAGCAGCCAGTCTGGGACCTCCTCTCTGTCCTGTTCACTCGGGACGTCCTCTGGTGACTGAGCACCGGGAAAGGGGCGTGGGCACTGGCAGAACTTGGATGAAGGGCTCTGGCTGTGTCCCAGGCGGGTCCTCACCCTCCTCCCTCCCCGTGTCTCCCAGGCCATCGCTCACTACGAGCAGTCTGCAGACTACTACAAGGGCGAGGAGTCCAACAGGTACCAGGGGCCCCCACTCCACTCTTGCCCGCCCAGTCCCCCAGTGCGTTTGTGACCAGCCACCACCAACCTCCCTCGCCTCTCTGCCCCACACAGCTCAGCCAACAAGTGTCTGCTGAAGGTGGCTGGCTACGCGGCGCAGCTGGAGCAGTATCAGAAGGCCATTGACATCTACGAACAGGTGGGGCAGCAGGGCTCCGAGGCCTCTCCGCGGAGGGCACTGCTCCCTCCTGTGTGCCGTGCCCTCCCTCTGTCCCCTTCTCTCCACTTCCCTCTGTCATCCCTTGCCCTAACCCTGCCTCAGTCTAACCAAACATTTCCTCCACCATGACCCCATGGGGTGTCCTCGCCCTCTCCCTGGCCCAGCCCAGCCCATAGTCCTCGGGGGCTTCCTGGCTGACCCCAGAGTAAGATTGGCTGAAGAACCAGAGTCGGGGAGGGAACAGAAGGAATTGCCAAAGCCTGGGGTGGCCAGAGGAAGGGGGTCAGGGAAACAGGGTCCTTCCCGGGTGGGAGGTGGGGAGTGTCACATGGCTGGGCGGGCTCCTGTCTGCTGTGTGGGTAGAGCTGGCGGGGCCGGCTATCCTGGTGGGTTCAGCTGGCCAGAAGAAAGGCAGGCAGCTGGCCTGGAGGAGAGTGGAGGAGAGTGGGGCGGGCACTGCCTCTCATGTTCCTGCAGTGTCTCTGCCCACCGACATGCCAACCTCCTGTGGGGCCTGATAGCAGGGCCGCCTCCTCTCACCATCTTGGGCACCTTGGGAGGCCCACAGACACCTGGCCCTGTGGCAACATCCCCCTCCCCCATCATGTCTTGGTCCTTGGTCACTCACGTACCCATTGCCGACTTCCCTGGGGCTGGTCCCTGTCCTCCCTGCCCTTGGGGTCCCGGATTAGCAGGTGTTCACCTGGGGCACGGAGCCAGTTTCCAGGTTGCCCATGAGTGCCTAGCAGTGAACCTGGCTCTCTGGCAACCTGCCGTGAGCTCACAGTACAGCCTCCGTGTACCCGTAGGTGGGGACCAACGCCATGGACAGCCCCCTTCTCAAGTACAGCGCCAAGGACTACTTCTTCAAGGCGGCCCTCTGCCACTTCTGTATCGACATGCTCAATGCCAAGGTGAACCCACTCGGAGCTTACCCCACCTGCCAGGTGGCCACCCCAGGAGCACTAGGGCCACTGTCACTAAGCCAAGCCCCCTCTCAACCCCTTAGAAGGAGTGAGCCCCTCACTCAGTCTGACCCCTGACAGTCAGCATGAGAAACACTTGTTCTCGCTGCTGTGTTTCTGTCCCTGCTGTCACCTACCCGCGCTGTAGCCTCTGAGTTTCCAGTTACTGGCTCACTTGGTGCCAGGCTCTTTCTTTAGTGAGAACGCATTTTGAATCCTTACTGCTCCCTGTGAGGTTGGCATCAATGCCACCCGTTCCACAGGTGAAGACACAGGCTGAGACCGGAGTCCCTTGTTCAAGGCCACAGGGCTGGCAAACAGCAGCCCGATTCCAGATCTTCCTGGCTCCCAGGGTCACCATTTGAACCACAGCCTGCATGTCTGCCCACCCATCTTCAGGGCCTCTTGGCAAGAGAGGGGTCAGTGCTGGCCTGGGGCAGGAAATGCCCAGGGGAAGGAGTTGGACTCCTGAATCTGGGATTTCTTGGGGGTTTCCAGCCGCCCTAGCCTCATCCTGGCACATCTGAGTCCCTACCCCTGCTCCCTGCATCTGGCAGGGTGGTTAAGACTAGGCCTCTTCAGATCCCTGCCCCACCACTTACCCTGTGCCCTGAGCAGGTCCCTGCCCTCTCTGGGTGTTGCCCTATTTTCAAAATGGGGGTCACCATCATTTGACCTTTCCTGGGTCCTCGTGATGGTTAAAGGTGCTGGCATGATAGAAGTACTCAAGCAGTTGTCATTTCCCCTCCCCTCGGTGAGCCAGGTTCAGGCAGGGGCCCTGGGCACTGTCCCGGGAAACCCTCGCCACCCTCCCTCCACGCCAGCTGTCCCTGCAGCCAGACTGGCGCTGAGCTCAGCTCCGTGGAGGTGCCACTAGGCACAGGGCCAAATGACATGGAGGCGGGGGGAGGGGCACAGAGAGCTGACTCAGGGCCCAAGCCAGCCCTAGATCCCCCTGCGTCTCAGGCCAGCAGCTTCAACAGCCCCTTTATTAGCTTGTCTCCTTCCTCCTTCCACCCTGGCCGTGCTCAGCTTGCTGTCCAGAAGTACGAGGACCTCTTCCCTGCTTTCTCCGATTCCCGGGAGTGCAAGCTGATGAAAGTGAGTACTGGGGCCCCTGCCTTGCCCCTTTCCCCTCTGGGCCTAGACGTGGGTGGCTGGGAGCCGGGGATGGGAACCTGAGGCTTGGCTCCAGTGGGTGTGATCACCGAGATTTTATAGTGGTTCTCAGGGGTTGTTTTTATTTTGTTTTCCTTCTTCTGCCACTTGGTTCTCCATTTTCTGGATGAGACCAGACTCAGGCAGCTGTGGAGCTAGTAGGGGCTGAGCTGGGACACACACATGCGCACACGCACACGCGTGACCTGTATCCATGAGTCTGCAAGCAGTTTCTGACACAGGCAGGACTGGAACATAGCCCTTTCCTCCCTCTCAGCATGGGAGTCCCCGACTTTCATCCACCCAAATGGTGTGTGCATGGATCCAACCCAGGCCATGCATAGGCCAGCCGGGGCCCTGACCTCTGCCTGCCATTTTCTTATAGAAATTGCTAGAAGCCCATGAAGAACAGAACGTGGACAGCTACACTGAGGCGGTGAGTGGCCGGCAGGGTGGCCGCCCTTCTCAGACATGCTCTGCTGTGGATCCTCACCCCTTTTATCTCTGGCCTCAGCCCCCGGCTGTGAATTCCTGTCTGCAGGCATCCCAGAATCTCACAAGGAGCCCCAAGAGGTGTAGGGAGTGTTCTCCCCATTTTAGAGATGGTGGCACTGAGGCTGAGAATGGTGAGGAGACGTGTCCTTGGGCCCTCCGGGGCAGAGCCGGGCTCAGGCCCACATCTGTCTGCCCCTGAAGGCCAAGGTCTGCGCCACTTGGAGTCTCCCTGGGTGAGCAGCTGAGAGCCACCTCTCATCAGGCTCTTTAGGACCCAGAGGAGCAGAGAGGGAAGGGAATGAGTCGTCATCCTCCTGTCCTGAGAGCTGGAGGGAGGTGGAGCTGAGGGGCGGGAGGCGGCATTGAGAGGGTCCATCCTTCCAGCAACACATTCCTCATAGAACAGATGTTTCTAAATGTCTGAAACTCGGCTGTGTCCAGCTCAGACCTGATGTGGTTGTCTAGGCCACAGCTGGGCGCCTGCCCCTCTGGAACTCTAGGCCCCTAATGATGATGGACTAGCTCCCTCTGGTTCCTCTTGCTCCACGTGCAGAAGTGGGGGGATGAAGGGCGTGGGTTCTCTCTCAGGCCTCCCCTCCCTGTGGCACTCGGGACAGGCCTTTGTCACATCTCCAGGCCTCAGTTTCCCGTACATAAAGCAAGGAAGCTGGACCCTTTTTTTAAGCTACAAAGTTAATTTTTTTCCTAAAAGGAAGCCTTACGCTCAGGGCAGTAAGGCCCAAAAGGGAACCACCTAGCCTGCTGCCTCCCCTGCTCCTCCTCAGGCCACAGGGCAGGGACATACCTAGAGAACCTTGGGACCAGAGACCTTGGGCTCCAAGGCTGGGACAGGGAGGGAGCCTCGGCCAGGCGTGGGATTGGCCACCGGTTACCATGGTCACTGTTTCCGATGTGCCACAGGTGAAGGAGTACGACTCCATATCCCGGCTGGACCAGTGGCTGACCACCATGCTCCTGAGGGGCAAGAAGACCATCCAAGGCGAGGAGGAGGACCTGCGCTAAGCCCTGCCCCGGCGCCTGTCTTCCTGCCCCTCTGCTCTCCCCAGCAGCCCCTCCAAACACAGCGTGAGCCCAGAGAAAAGTGTCCCAGGACCTCAGCTGGGACCTTCCCTCTCCACCCCACCCCCCCAGTCTCACAGGCCACAGTGCAGGCTCACACTGCCTCAGCGCCCCGAGGCTGGGGCCTGCTGGCTAACCAGTCACCCTCTGTTCTCCTTGTACCCCTCCCCCGCCCATTTATTTAAGCCCAAGAGGTACCTTTTTCCACCCAAAACATAGAATCTGTGACATAGACCTGTTTGCTATAGGTGCTGCCACGGATGGGGTCAGCATCTGACCCCTCATCTCCCGATTGGCTGGGGCTGGGTGTGAGGTTGGTTTCTGTCTCCCCACTTCTGTCCCCCAGCCAAGCGCTGAGCACATGCAGCTGCTGAGATGTGCTCTTGCCGCTGGAGGTGGGCTCCTTGCCCCCACCCAGTGCTGGGAGCCTCCCCAGCCTCCTGCAGCCCAGGCTTCCCAGGAAAGCCCCCAGGCCCTGGAGCTCAGAGGGTCATCCTGCACCCGCCCACATCTGCTCCTGCCATAGTGCTTTGAGGTTTTATCTGTCGGAAGCTGCAGCTGGCCCCAAAAAGAGAACAAAAAACAACATTTTTGCATGAGTCTTTCTTCCTCTTCACCTCTGCTACCCTCTTCTTCCTTGGGGGTGCTGGAGTCCTGTCTTCCTGCGTGCCCCCGCCCCCCGTGGCTCTGGTCACCCTGTGTGGGAGAGGAGGGCCAGCTTTACCTGGAGACCTGGGAGCCCCAAGGATGTTGGGTTTGCGGAGGAGCCGCGAACCTGGGAGTCTGGGAACACCCATCTTCGTCTGTGGGCCTTGGTTCCCTTGGCTGGGACAGCGGGTAGCAGTGCCACCCCTCGGAGCTGGCTGGAGGATGGGTGCAGCAGTCGGGTGGAAGGTTAGGCCCCTGCATCTTCCAGCCTCGCCCACGTCCACATGCCCTGGAGGGAGCACTGAAAGCCCCAGTGGCACTTGTTCCATGTGTCACAGGACGGGGGAGAAAGTGGGTATGGGGAGTGGGAAAGAAGATGACAGGATCCCTTTGCCTGGGAAAGGTGGGTGAGAGCCACCCACCTGCACACTCTGTGGCGCAGGCCTGTGAGTCAGGTGAACCGTCCAATGTGCACGTGCTTCCATCCCTCGTGGGGGGACAGCTGGAGGAGGCTCGGTGCCCAGAGGCAGACAGTGTCATTGGGCAGGAATGATGCTGAGGGGCTGCCTGGGAACCAGCTCCGTTAAGACTCCTGAGACCTGAGATTGATTACTGATGTCTGCCATGGGCACAGGCTGAAGAATGGTTTAAGAAGCTATTTCTGCCATTTGTGATTGAAATAGTAATTCCCAATCCTTGGCTGTGCTTGCAATCATTAAAAGTACTTAAGCTTGGATCACACCCTGATAAATTGTGGTTTGATTAAGGTTCCCTACCCTTTTGTTTTTGTTTTTAGTTTTTATTTCATGAAAGTTTCACCGGTGATTCAAAGGTGCAGCTAGGGTTGAAAACCACTGAACAGGACAGTTCCTTCCAACCTTTAACTTCATTCATTCATTTGCCCAACAAATATTAAATGAATGTAGTTTGGAGGTTACCACGTGAGGCAGAACCCTGAAAAAAGCATTCTTCAGGAGTGGCAGAACTAGACCCCCCCATACTGGTTGCTGGCCAGTATTGACTAAGCACCTACTATGTGTCATGCCCTGGTCTAGACCCTGGGGATACAGCATTACATAGAGCCAGACCCTGCCCTCTAGGAGCTTGTAGTCCCCAAAGGCAGAAATCTGGGGTTGACACACTCCTTTTCACCCTCCACATCCAATCTGCCTTTGAGAGCTTTCCTTTTATGTCTCTTATGTAACAGTGCCTGGCAGAGGGCCTGGCACGTCGTTTGTGGATGTTTAACACATGTATTGAATGCTTGCTTTGTGTCAGGTCTTGTAGTCCACGTGTGGGGATTTTCCTGCCTTTGCGGATCTTGCCAGAACAGTCGGCCAACTCCAGAGACAATATACAGGTGTACAGAGTCTCCAAGCCCCTGATGTCATTATAGGGACAAAACACACAGGAACCTCTTAAGACCCCAGAGTTAGAAACACCCGATTAACATCCTGTCCACCACTTACTAGCCTATCAGCCAAGGGACTTAACTTCCTGAACCTCAATTTCATCCAATGTAAATTGGGCTAATAAATAAACCTGTGCAGGGTTGTTCCAAGGGTTATTGTAAGTTTGGAAAGGATGTGTGGCACACAGTAAGTGCCCAATAAATGCTGAATAGATGAATGCGGGGTAACAGTAGGGTGGTGGGTCATGAGGACTCATAATCAGGGCCAACATGACCAGCACAAAGCCATTCAATAAAGGAGGAGGTTATCTGTCAGGACAGATAGCCAGATCTATCTGTCTTTCTCTGGGGTAAGAAGAATGCATTTCACCATTTTTAAAGTGATGTGATTAAAAAAATAAACTATGGAGCTCTCGTCTGGGTTTTAATACTGACTGCTTCTTACTAGGTGTGTGATCTTAGACACGTTCCTTTACCTCTCTGTGCCTCCATCCCTTCATCCATAAAACACACTAACTACCTCAGACCGCTTGTGAGTTTTAAATAAATTGATAGATGGGAAGCGCTTAAAACAGTTGCTGACACATTAAGCTTGATGGTGGTGGTGATGCTCCTGTGCACAGTGCGCAGGCGCCTTGGGGCAAAGTCTCGTGGGAAGCACGGGCGCCCGGCCGGCGGCCATCTTAGTTAAGGGCAGCGGCGGCAGCTTCCCGACGTCGTCAGTCTGCGCGACGAGCCGTCGGGTCGCTTCGGGAGCGGTGGGTGGAGCCGGGCGGGTGTGGCGGAGGTGCGGGATGGGGGAGGCGGCCGTGGCCGCGGAGCCTTGCCCGCTGCGCGAGGACAGCTTCACGCGCTTCTCGTCGCAGAGCAATGTGTACGGGCTGGCGGGCGGCGCGGGCGGGCGCGGGGAGCTGCTGGCCGCCACCCTTAAAGGCAAAGTGCTGGGTTTCCGCTACCAAGACCTCCGACAGAAAATCCGGCCGGTAGCCAAGGAGCTGCAGTTCAATTACATACCCGGTGCGTGGCGCTATGGGGCCGGAGGGTCGGGAAGGTGGTGTTGAGAAGGCTTCTGAGGCTCTATCTGAGCTGGATCACTATGATGGGAAAATGGAACCAGGGTGATTGAGGAGGTCAGAGCTGATAATCATGAGGCTTTGGGGTCAGAGGGCAGGGATAATAGAGGCCTGGAAGTGGTTAGGGTTCAGGATCTCCTACCAGGGTGATGGTGATCAGGATTCAGTGGGATCCAGAGGTCATGATAGCTGCAGAGGTTAAAGGTTACTGAGTCCTAGAGGTCAGGGGTCACCGTGATTGGTGATATGGCCTGAAACTTGAACTTTGAACTATCCCCCCAGTGGATGCTGAGATTGTCTCCATTGACACCTTCAACAAGTCACCCCCAAAGCGGGGCCTGGTTGTGGGAATCACGTTCATCAAGGTACCCAGAGACTCCCTCCACCTACCTATTCCCTCCTCCTTACACACATGGCGGATCCCACTGAGTCTGACCCAAATCCCCCCTGCCACCCCTACTCTCCCCTGAGGCCATTTTCCTCCCCCAGGATTCAGGGGACAAAGGCAGCCCCTTCCTTAACATTTACTGTGACTATGAGCCTGGCTCTGAGTACAACCTTGACTCCATTGCCCGTAAGTGTGGCCTGGAGGGATGGAGAGGGCGGGAAGGGGGCCTGTCCGGTTCTGCTTGCCCATCTGCCTGTGCCCCTCCTACAGAGAGCTGCCTGAACCTGGAACTTCGGTTCACTCCTTTCCAGCTGTGCCATGCAGAGTAAGTAAGCCGCAGGCGTGATACAGGTGTGATACAACAGGGAGCGTGTGCTCCTGTGGGGGAGGGGGAGGGGGAGGGGCTTTAACAAACAAAACCGCAAACCTTCTGGTAGGCAATCACATTCTAGTTTTGTATTTTTTGAGCACCGTGCATTTAAGGTAAGTTCATGAACCAAATTGGCTGATGGACCACCATTTTATTATCTCCAAACTGTATAATCTGAGAGTCAACTGAGCACCTATGTTCTAGATATCTAGAATTCTCAGGCTCTCGGGTTCTAGATTTGGTCATTTCGGGAGCCAGAAATGCTGTTTTCCAGAGCTGCAAGCTCTGAGATTCCAGGATCTGAAAGTACAGTTGGATAATTCTGAGGTTCTGGCATGATAAAGTCCCAACACTGTTATATTTCAAGGAACTACAGTACAAACCATCCAGAATACTGAGGTTCTGGAATCCCAAAGTATGAAAACTCCCTTCTAGAGCTCTGGATTCCATTCTAGAACACCAATGGTCTAGCACAGATGTTGGCAAACTTTTTCTGTAAAGGCCCACATGGTAAATGTGGTAAATTAGGCTTTTGAGCACCAGATAGTCTCTGTCACAACTACTTGTCTGCCATTATAGCAAGAAGGCAGCCATTGGCTATGTAAATGAATGGGCATGGCTGTGTTTCAATAAAATTTTATTTATAAAAACAGATGGTGGATTGGATTTGACCTATGGCATCATAGTTTGCCAACCTCTGGTGTAGTAGGTGAGAGTTCTAGAAACTGATGTTCTGGATTCTAGAATTTGGATGTTCTACCATCCTGAGTCCGAATATCCTTGGGGACAATTTCTACAAGTCCTAGTATTTCTAAGGAGACAGGATGCAGAATGAGAACACTGGAGTCCTGGGCTTCTGCAACCCATTCTAACACTCCACATTCCATTCCTGAATCTCGTCCAGAATGAAGATTCTAGCAGATGAGGCTCTAGGAATGGAAGGTTCTAATATGCTAACTTCCTATACAGTTCTGCACCCTGAGATTGTAGCCCTGGATCCAGTGGCTGGGTCCCAGCATGTTAGGGTTCCTGCAGGCAAGGGTTTTTACAAGAGGGTTTTACACAGACTCTGCCGCACTCAGGTTCTGCCACACTGGGGTCCTAGATTTCTCTGTTTTCAGGGTCCAGGTCGGGGATCAACTGGAGACCGTGTTTCTCCTGAGCGGGAACGACCCGGCTATTCATCTCTACAAGGAGGTGAGGCAGGAGGAGGCGTGGAGGGCAGAGCCCTGCTGGGGTTGTCATGGGCGTCCATGACTCCAAGCGGGGGTTGGGTCTTGGTTCCCCTAGAACGAGGGGCTGCATCAGTTTGAAGAACAACCCGTGGAAAACCTCTTCCCAGAGCTCACGAACCTGACCAGTAGGTAGGAGAGCCCCTGGAAGCGTCCACATGGGACCAGGGCAGGTGGCCTCAGAGAAATCAGGTGGTGGGACTTGACCCCTAGAGAAATTGGGTGGTGAGGATTACCTCAGGTAAGTCAGGCAGCAGGGAGGGTCCCAGGGCTCCAGGGAAGGCCTAGATGCTCCTGGGGGAGGTGGAACATGGGCTGGGACCCGGCCAGGGCCTCTAGCCCCTCTGTCCACCCGCTTGCCCCCCAGCGTCCTCTGGCTTGATGTCCACAACCTCCCTGGCACGTCCCGGCGACTCTCCGCTCTCGGCTGTCAGAGCGGTTATGTCCGTGTAGCCCATGTGGACCAGCGGAGTCGAGGTGCTGGCAGGGTCTGGGGCCAGGGTGGGGGTGGGGCTGAGGGCTGGGGCAGGGCCCTGAGTCCTCGCCCTCCACACAGAGGTTCTGCAGACGTGGACGATCCTGCAGGATGGCCCTATCTCCCGAGTGATCGTGTTCAGCCTCTCGGCCCCCACAGGTGAGCTCTGAACATGGGGAGGCAACTCTGCAGGCTTGGCTACCCCTGACCCGTATCGGTGCCCTGTTCCCAAAGTGTCCAGCTCCCCATCCTTCCCTCCGTCCCTCCCGCGTGCCCTGATCCAGCCCTGGAGCTGCAGTATGTCCCTTCCCGCCCCTCCACGCCCTCACAGTTCACTTCCAGCTCCTGCCCCTGTGGTCTCATCTGTGGGACTGGCCTCGTGCCTTTCCCTTGGTGGTCTGATCTTCACCCCTCACACTGTGGCTCTCTCTGTCCCCTCCCCTGTACACTGTCTCGTATCCCAGGCTTTTCCTGTGGACCCACGCCGTCCCCACTCAGTCCCACCTTTCCCCCACGTGTCGCTCTGTGTTCCTCTTACTGTAGTCTGTCCTTCACTGCTATCTCCCTTGGCCTGACCGCTGCAGTCTGTCATCTGTCCTCCAGGCTGATGTTTGTCCTTTTTCCTCCCACTGTCATTCCCACGGCGGTCTAACCTCAGACTTTCTAAACAGTCATGTCACACCTGTTCCTCCTGGTGTCTGACTTCGTCATTCTCTCGTGGTCCAACCTCTGACCCTCCCCCTATAAGCACAACCTGGAGTCTTTCTCCTGAAGTCTAACCTCTGTTCCTCTCACTGAGGGGCGAGAGGTATGAGGAGTCTGGGCCTGTCCCCTCAGACCTCTTCGTGTTCTTTCTCCAGAGACCACGGACAGGCCACAGCGGGAAGAGTACAGCTTACTCGTGGCCAGTATGTTGGAGCCCGCAGTGGTGTACCGGTGAGGCCTGGGGCCCTGGGGCCATCTGACCTCATCCTTCGCACTGTGGCCTAACCTCGTCCTTTTCAGCAGAAAGTCCCTTTGGGTGGGGTTGTCGAGGGCTGGGCAGGTAAAGGTGTTCATGTCCCAGGGGGTGCAAGTGTTGAAGTATAGAGCTTGTAGGGTGTGTGTAGAAGCCTTGGGTATTGAGATGTGTGCTGTCCCTGGAGCAGGGACATCGTGCTGGCAGATGTGTGACAGCTGCCTCCGTGTGTGACGAAAGCTTGATTTGTAGCATTTGCCGATTTCCGTGGTGTAAGTACTCCCACCGTGGCGCACTTCAGGCTACTGACAGGATGCCAGCAGGCTTGCAGAACTTCTCAGACTTTCCCAGTCAGCTGTGGTGGCCAGCACAAGGCAGCTGTGGCACACCTGCTGGGCACTGGGGATGTCCCCTTGGGGACCAAGCTCTGCAGGCCCCATGGGGTTTCTAGACCCCCAAGAAAACCATATCGGTTTCCATTTGGGAGTGAGATGGTCCCACCTCCAGCGAGGAGTGTGAGGGTCCAGATTGGGGAGTAGCAAGTGGAGAGTCTGAGTAAAGGATTTGAGTTTCCTTGGGGGATATGAAGATGACCAGATTGGAGGTGAGGGTGTCCAGGCTTCAGGAGGGTGTCCAGACCTTTGAAGTGGGGCTGTGTGGGCACCTGGCCCAGGGTCTGGCACTAAGGGTGGTGGGCGCTGTGGTCTGACCTGTTACCCCCCGCATTGGGAACCCTCAGGGACCTGCTGAGCCGGGGCCTTGAGGACCAGCTTCTCCTGCCTGGCAGTGACCAGTTTGACAGCGTCCTCTGTGGCCTGGTCACTGATGTCGATTTGGATGGGCAGCCAGAAGTCCTGGTGGCCACCTATGGACAGGTAGGATCTGAGGGAGGGGCCGACACCCACCTGTTCCCTCCACTGCCCCCACTCACCCTGTCTGACCCCGGCCCCTCACCCCCTGCAGGAGCTGCTCTGTTACAAGTACCGCGGCCCCGAGGCCGGGCTCCCCGAGGCCGAGCATGGATTCCGCCTGTTGTGGCGAAGGAGCTTCCCCAGCCCGCTGCTGGCCATGGCTCACGTGGACCTGACCGGGGACGGGCTGCAGGAGCTCGCCGTGGTCTCCCTGAAGGGCGTGCACATCCTGCAGGTAGCCAGCTCCTCCTGGGGCCCTGGCAGCAGAGCCTTGGGCGGGGTTTTCAGACACCTGCTTCACTGAGGGCATGTGCTCAGGGAACATGTCCGCGGGCGTGGATTCCCCCACCTTCCGCAAGGGGGTTGGCTGCAGGCCCCCTCCCGGGGGTGGGAGTAATCTCTTTCTGGGAGGTGGTTCCTGTTGGCCAAGGACAGCTCCCGGAGGGGCAGCCTCTGGCCACCCTCAGCCTGCCTCACTTTTTTTGTTGTTAATCCTCATCCGATTTTATTTTTCCATTGATTTTTAAGTAGAGGGGAAGGGAGAGAGAGAGAAACATCGATGTGAGAGAGACCCATCGATTGGTTGCCTTGAACTGAGCCAGCAATCAAACCTGCAAACCAGGTATGTGCCCTTGACCGGGAATTGAACCCACAACCCTTTGGTGTGCAGGCTGACACTCTAACCACTGAGCAAAGCCGGCCTCCCTAACTTTTGTTCTTCATTCCTCTTGCTTTGCCCACCTCTGTCCCTTCCCTCTGGCCTGGCCCGGCTCTGACCCCGTGATCTAACCGCTGTCCTTCCCTTTGCGCTCCGTGATGGGCGGTGACTTGCCCTCCCGCCCCTTCTTCCGCGTGTGTGACCAGCGTCCCTCAGCTGTGAGCTAAGCAGCAGCTGCTGAGTTTCTGGCTCCCGAGTCCCACTCCCTGCAGTGCCGCCTCCAGCCCTCCTTCCACAGCCAGTCTCCACTTTCTGCTCTCAGCAGCCTGAACCCTCCCACAGTCCAGCCTCTGAACTTTCCATTGCGCTCAAGCCTGTGAACTGTGGTCTGCTGTCCAGTTTTCTCCAGTGCTTTGACCTCTGACCCTGCCACAGCAGTCTGACAGCCATTACCCCTGTTACGGTCTCATATCCAACCATCCCAGGGGTCCAGGGTCAGCCTAGAACCCTCCACTGCGCTGGCACCTCCAACTAATACCGTCCTACCTCTGACTTTCCCCTGTCAGAGGGGATGGCAAACCTTCACCTCCTAACATGGTATTTGCTCCTCCTTCCCTCTGGTCCGATTCCAGGACCCTTCCCCGTGGGTCTGACCTGGGTTCCTTCCCCTGGAGTCTAACCCTACTGCCTCCTCTGAGTCTGCTTGGGTTTGTCCTGCAGAGTGTCATCTGGCCTTGGTTAGATCTCAGGAGAACGGACCCAGGGTGGACCCCCGAGAAAAGGTCCGAGTTGAACTACAGTGGATGAGACAGAGGTTGATTAGACTCTAATAGAAAGGGCATAGGGCCCCGGCCAGGTGGCTCGGTTGGTTGGAGCATTGTCTCCATGCACCGAGGTTGCGGGTTCGATCCCCAGTCAGGGCACGTACAAGAATCAACCAATGGCCCTGGCTGGTTTGGCTCAGCGATTAGAGCGTCAGCCCCCGGACCAGTGAGTCTCGGGTTCAATTCCAGTCAAGGGCATGTACCTCAGTTGCAGTCGTCCCCAGCCCTGCCTGGTTGAGGTTGTGCGGGAGGCACCCACTCGATGTGTCCCTTTCATGTCAATGTTTCTCTCTCTCTCTCTCTCTCTCTCTCTCTCTCTCTTTTCCTCTCTCTTCCTCCCACTCTGTCTGAACAAAAATGGAAAAATGTCCTCGGGTGAGGAAAAAAAAAAAAGAATCAACCAATGAATGCATCAATAAGTGGAACAACAAATCGATCTTTCTGTCTCTCTCAAAAAAACTCAATAAATTTAAAAAGAAAAAGAAAGGGCATAGGTCCGTCTCAGTGGACAGCACTGAGGTCAGACCACAGTGGAAGAGGCTGTGGGGAGACGGCGGCGGGAGGACTCCCCTTCACTGAGCCGGACCAGCCCGTCACCCTGCATTGCGATCTGTTCAGGCTGGTTCGCTGGGATCCCCTCTGTCCTTCTGTTAGGGTCTCCCCTCAGACTCCCCGACCAGGATCTAACTCTGTCCCTCATGGGGACGCATTCCTCTCTTTTCCTGTCCTTTTCTGCAGTGTGTCACCTTTGTCTCTGCCTGTGGCTCACCTCAGCCTCCCTCCGTGGTCGGCCCTCCCTACCATGTAATGCAGTCTCCCTCTCGTACGTTGGTCCATCCCATCCATCCCTTTGACCGAGTTCTAACCTCAGACCCATACAGTTGGGTCCAGGCTGGTTTCCTCCCGCTGGGATTTCACTGAAGGCTGTCGCCTGGGTCCGACCTTCACCCCACCAGAGACCCGTTCCCACCGTGCCCTGGTTTGCTCTCCGACGCCTCTCCGTGGCTGTGGCCGAGCTCCCGGCCTATGAGGCGGTCTGAGTCCCTCGTCCCTCCTCCCTCATGGTCTCCCCTGCACCCCGCCAGCTTTCTCAGCCCCGCCCTCCTCTCGTTCCCACAGCACAGCCTGATCCAGGCCTCGGAGCTGGTCCTGACGCGGCTTCGGCACCAGGTGGAGCAGAGGAGACGTCAGTTACAAAGGCTGGGGGACAGGGTGGGCCCAGGGCCTGCTGGGACATCGGCCTCCTGAGCACCCACCCACTGCCCACC
Source organism: Tadarida brasiliensis (assembly GCA_030848825.1). Taxonomy (NCBI): domain Eukaryota; kingdom Metazoa; phylum Chordata; class Mammalia; order Chiroptera; family Molossidae; genus Tadarida; species Tadarida brasiliensis. Next base: position 7,453,560 of record CM061276.1, read on the forward strand.
ACTGGGGTGCTCACCTCCAGCCCCTGCTGGAGGGGGAAGAACCCTCAAGGAGGGAATGGCCTGCCCAGGCCGCCAGGGTGGAGCTGTGAGTTCCCGCTCTGGCTCTGCCCCAAGGTGCCCTGTAGCCTTGCCTAACGCACTTCTCTGTGCCTCAGTGTCCCCATTTGAAAATGAGATGATCTCACCCAACCCTGCTTCCGCTCCAGGTGAGAATTGACCAGCCACCAATTAGTATATGTCCAGAGGAACTGAACTTTCCATTTTCTTATTCTTTATTTTTTTTGAATCCTTACCCGAGGATATTTTTACATTTATCTTCAAACAGAGAGAGAGAGAGAGAGAAACATCAATGTGAGAGAGACATTGATTGGTTGCCACCTGCACGACCCTTGGTGCCGGGGATGAACCGAATCTGAGGTACATGCCCTTGGCAAGAATCGAACCCGGGACTCCCTGGTCGGCAGGCTGACGCTTTAACCACTGAGCCAAACCGACCAGGGCCATTGTCTTTATTCTTTTGTTCAGCAAGCATTTGATGAGAGCCTGGCACCCTGTGTTGGGTGCTGGACTTGCCCAGAAGAATGGGGGGGGGGGGAGCATGGGAGAGAGGATCCAGGGTGAGACCTAGAGGCAGGGCTGAGGAGAGATCAATGTAGACCTCCGAGGAAAGAAATGAGGTCAGGGTCTAGCAGAAAGGCTGAGGCTACACCACTGTGGAAGAGACGAGACCATAGAGCAGTGTTTTCAGCCAGCGTGCCGCAAGGATCTTTAAAACATGCAGTATCTGACTATTTAGTCAGGGGCACTGACCTCTTTTCCCTGAGATTGTCAAATAAAAAAATGACAACAGCCAACACAATAGCCGTCTGGTGTGAACGAGTCAAAATTATACCTTTTTTTTTTTGGTCAGATCGGCAGGAAAAAGAAGTGACATATTTTTTGGTGCCACAGATTTTAGTAATTAGTTTGTGTGCCTTGAGATGACAAAGGTTGAAAATCGCTGCTGTGAGGGGAAGGCCTGAGGTTCGACCCTGGGAGAGCCGAGGGTACATCTGCAGGCAGGACTGCGGTGAGACCCCAGTGGAAAGCCCTGGACCTGAGATTAGTTCGCAGGAGGAAGATGAGGGATTGAGCCCCAGGGGAAAGGATGGGGTGGGGAAGGACCACTGTGGGGAAGTGTCAAACTGCAGCAGAGGGTCTGAGGCTAGACCCCTAGGAATAATGCTGAGGTTGGACCCGGTGTCCAGGGCCAAGGTTAGACCCCAGCAGCAAGTCGTTGAGGCTGGATCCCCGCTGGGGAATGCTGAGAAAGGACCCGGGATGTACCAGCAGGGAAGGACTAGGTTAGTCCTAAAGGAAAAGCCCAGGGCACTGGGGACCCAGGGAGCTGGAGACCATCACCGCCACCCTGGCGGTAGGAATTGCCCCCTTGTGGGACACCAGGAGAACAACTCAGGCCTACATCTCAGGGACCAGAGGAGGGCTAGGGTGACAAGAAATCCTGCCCTCTCCCACCAGAGGCCAGGTCAGGAGGGTTGGGGAGTAATTCCTGAGCAGGACCCAGGCTGGTGGTGAGGGTGGGCTCCTTTCTTCCCAGGCTAGAGGTTGGGTGGGACTCCTGCTCCCTGAAGGAGAGGTCATTCTGGCCGTCTGCTGCCTACCGTGGACGTCCACCCGTCAGTCTGACCACCCACACTGACGGTGAAGGCCAAGCCACCCATTCTCCACAGTGGGTTTTTAGGAGGTAGCCCACCGATTCTTGGTCCGTCGCCGCCGCCCTGGGCGGAGCTGGGACCCTTGGTGGGATTCTGGGTGAGTTGAGTCATGATGGTGGGGGCCTGTGCGTGTGCACACCCTGGAGAGGGGAGTGTGCAGGTGTGTGTCCACTTCTGGGTTCGTGAGTTTGTCCAGGAGTCGGCCACCCACCTGGTCCTTTGCCGTTCCTGTCCTGGCTTCTTGCCAGGTCCTTGGTCCCGGACAGCAGTTTAAGGTGTAGAGCCTGAAGCCACACTTCATCACTGTGCCTCAGTTTCCCCATCTGTAAAATAAGGCTAGGACGTCCACCTCACGGGACTGAACGCGGTGAGGGTTAGTTGCATCAACATGTGTCAAGCACTCATGAGAAAATGTTGTAACAACGCCTGGCACGCGGAAAGGGCCGTTTGAGTGACAGCTGTTGCTATTATTACTAGCGGGTGCCTTTGTGGTTGTTTCTGGCTGGGTTGTGAGGTTATGTCTGCTGGCACAGCGTGTGAGTTTGAACATTCTCGTCCTCCCCCCTGGTTCTGTGAGCCTGTAACTATTTGTAGCTATTTTTTGCGGCTTTGGCCCATATATGGATCAGAGACTGTATATGTGTTAGGGATGGGGGTGGAGGATGCCTCTGAATGGCCCCCCCACGCACCCCCCAAAACATATCGCCCTCCGCCGCTGTCCCAGCCTGTGGTGCTGAACCCGGTGGGTGGGTGGGAGGCTTGGGCTGCCTCCTCCCGCCCCTCCCTTCTGCAGGCGCCTCCCCAAGCCTCCCGCTGCGCCCCGCCTACCCTCTCCCCGCCTCTTCCTCCTCCCCTCTCTCTCAGCGCTCCTCCTCCCTGACTCTCCAGCCCCCCTCCCCCACGTCCCTCCCCCCTCCTTCTCTCCTCCCTCGATCCCCTCTCCCTCCCCTCTCCCCGGCTCTCCCTCTCAGTCTCCAGCTCCTCTCTCTTTCTCTCTCTCTCCCTCTCTCTCCCTCTTTCTCTCTGTCGGGCAGAGGCGCCCACCACTGCCAACCCAGTGCTGGGGGCACCTTTCCCAGGCTGTAGCTGCAGGTAAGAGACCCTCAGTTAGGTGGGGGCATGGGGGAGGGACCGTGTTACCCCAGCCTGGTGGAGGGGGGCGTTTGTGGAGCCAGGAGCCGCTTTTCCCAGAACTCGTTCATGGCGGGTGGGGGGCTGCATATTCCAGGTGGGGCTACCAGGGCCCTTCCGAGGGGTGGGGGCGCCACCAGCAGCCAGCAGCCTCAGCCCCTCCTGCATTAAAGGGAGTATGACAGGCTGGGGAGGGGGTGCCTCCCGGACACCGAGGGGGGGCGAGAACACCCCACCCTGTCTGGGGACGCTCCCCCTCTGCCGTTCTCTACCTCCGCCCCCGACTTCCTGTGTCTGGGTCTCTTCTTCTGTCTGCACATCCTCAGGGGTCTCTGCCCTGCAGAGTCCGGCTGCCTCTCTGAGTTCCGCTGCCTGGATCCCTCTCTCACTCTCCTCTGGTTCTGTCTGTGCCCCTCTGTGCCTGGGTCTGTTCTGTGCCTTTCCAGCGCTCTCTCTATATAAGTCCTTGTTTGCTCTCTGCCTTCCTCTCTCGCCATCTGTGTGTTTCTACTGTCTCAGCTTTCCCGGGTCTCTGTCTCTCCGTCTCCCCATGTCGGAGTGTCTGTCTTCCTCTGTCTTGCCCACCCCTTCCCCTCTCTCCTTTCCATCTGTCTCTAGGTGTCTGGTCTCTGCCTGGCTTTCCCTCCTCTCCCTGGTAGCCTGTTAACTCTCCTACACACCTTTGTCTCCGCCCCTGGCAGGGGGAGACCTGGAGGAAGAAGGTGGGCCCTGCAGAGTGGGCTCCCCCAGAAGGCGAGGAGTCCCCCAAACTCTCCCTCCTTCAGCCGCGGTCCCTCCCATCCTTCCAGCCGGCACCCACCTGGTCCCTTCCCTGAAGACAGAGCTCCTATCCTCCCCCGCCTTGTTTCTGGCATTGAGGCCAGTACTTAGAGTCTAACCTCCCCACTCCTCCTCACATGGAGTGGACCAGTCCTGCCTGCAGTCTAACTTTCACACCTCTTGCTGTTTGTTTATTCATGGCTCATTTAGCCTTCAGACAATTTCTGAGCACCTTTCCTACTCCAGGCACAGCACTAGGTCCTGGGTCAGCCAGGCCAGGCCAGTCCCTCCTGTAGTCTCACCTCCATCCGCTCAGGGTGTGCCAGCCTCAGACCTGACTCTCCGTGGGGACGGATCTCAAAAGCTTCACTACTCCGAGAGGGCCCTTCTGAGTCCAAAGGTCCCTGGCCAATACATCATCTTTCCTGGAGGGAAGAGGGCCCCAGAAAAAGTGGGCAAGAATGAGTGACAAGGGGAAAGGTGTGAGTGGGCTGCGACGGGTGAGCCCTCGCATGCCCACGTGGGGCTCCAGATGGTTTAAGGAACACCGGTTAGGAGTCCCATGAGTTGAGTTTCCACCTCTGCTCTGCCCCTGGCTTGAAGCTGTGTGACCTGGCCAAGCTCTTTCCCTTCTGGACTTCAGTTTGCCCATTGGAGTACCAAAGCCCTGAGCGCTGTGTGTGTGTGTGTGTGTGTGTGTGTGTGTGTGTGTGATCCCCAAGCTGAGACCTCACATGGCTCACCCTGGAGCAGTTTAAAGCCCAGGTCCCCACCTGGCACATTTCTCTCCACCATCCACATTTTCCCGGTGCCCCACACCACCAGCACAGTTAGGAATCACCACAGCCCTCGCTGGTGTGAGGGACATGAAGGGACAGGGTCCCACCCTTTCCTCATGCCAGACTGGACCCCCCTTAAGCTTGCAGTCCCACTTGACAGATGAGGTCTCCGAAGTCCCAAGGCATGTGAAGCAGAACTGGGGCGCTCACCACTGACCCAGCTGGCCACTGGCCCACGGGAGTGAAGAGATGGCCCCGGAGATGGTGCCTGCCATCTGCCCTCCCCGGCTCCCACCCTGGCCTCAACCTGATCCCTTTTGCCCCTGGATTCTAAACCCAGATTAGGTTTCAGTGCTGCTGATGGACAGAGAGAGGCAGAGGCAGCAGCCTTGAGGCGGGGGAGCCCAGCTGTCCCCAGCGACAGGGCTCAGACCTCGTGGTTGTTCATTTCACAAATATTTATCTTGCGCTTTCTCTCCTCCCCTGAGGCCTCAGTGAGAGGAAACCAGGTTTTTGAGGAAAAGGGATGGAGCCAGGCTGCCTTGTCCAGCCCCTGGGCAGGAGGAGCAGGCAAAGCACCCATCGGCTGACCCGGGCCTCCCCTGAGGACCACGGCGGAAGGGACAGGTGGTTCCAGTGGAGGGAGGACTTCACAGGACAGGCCCTTCCAGGAGAGAGGGAGTTGGATGCTTACATGCTTGACTCCCAGGTGGCCCTTGTTCCTCCTAGAAGCTGAGGAGGAGGAGGAGGGAGGGAGGAGAGCATGAGTCTTTGCTTTGGATCCTGGTGGGTTTGTAATTATGCCTAAGTCGTTGCTAATTAGGGGGCTGCTAATTAGACATATCATTAGGGGACTCGCCGATGGGGGCTAATTGTGTGGTGGCCCTTTAAGAATCACCCCTCTCTCCCGCCTACACACACACACACACACACACACACACTCCTCAGGGAGGTTCTGCCAACATTCTGCCTCCCTCTCCAGGAGGAGCCAGCTCCCACCCGGGCTTGCGTGAGTAGGTGGGTGTGCGTTGGGAGCAGGCTGTGGGTTAGACTCTGAGAACTTTTTGCAGACAAAATGGAAGGTGCTGGGAGAAATGAGGCTGGTGGCTGAGAAGAGGGGTCAGGGTTGGTGGAAGCTAGGAGGGCCCCCTCCCTTCTGCTCTCAGTTCCTTTTTTTGTAGGCTACTGGGTTACCATGGCAACGCAAGGGTGGGGCAGAGGAGCTGGAAGTCAGGGCCACTCTTGGAGAGAAACTGGGAGCCCCAGAGTGGTTGCTGGGAGACTTCGGACAAGTTATTTAACCTCTCTGAGCCTTGGTCCTCTCGCCTGTGAAATGGCTGGGGACTCTCCCCCAGGGGGCGGGTGTCATTTTGAATATAATGGTCAGAAAAGGTGACATCTGAGTGGAGACCTTGAGGAGGAGAGAGAATGGATATGTGGGGAAGAGAGTCTGAGAACAGAGGAACAGCAGGTGCGAGGTCCCTGAGGCAAGGAATTGTCCGGTGTGTCTGAGGACCAGCGAAGGGGTGGCGTGGCTGGGATGGAGTGAGCAAGGGGAAGGAGAGAGATGCTGCCAGAGAGAGGATGGGGCCAGCTCATGTGAGATTGCAAGCCAGGCAGAGGACTTTGGTACCCCGAGTGAGAAGGGAGCCATGGAGGCTTCTGAGCAGAGGGGAGATGTGAACCAATTTGCCTTTTTAAAGGAAACCTAGACAAGACCCAGAAATAGCCACTCAAACCCAGGACCAGATGCAGGAAGAGAGGTATTGAAACCGTAGAGACCCCCCACACCCACAAATGGGACAAAACCCAAAATGGGTTTATATGTCACAGCCTTTAAGGAATTATGCACCTGACAGAGATGGGGGTACTAAAGAGAGACACCTGCCACCATTACAGGGAAGGATGTGTGACAGATCCTCCATCCGTCCCTCCCCAGCCCCACCTGAGAAAGACAGACACCCCAGCACCCACCGCAGCTCAGATTCCGAGCGGGACCACTCTGAGGGCCAAGTTGGAAACCATTAGAATCACCTAGTGAGTCACCTCCAGTCCTTTGCCTCACTCACTAAATTATTCAGTCTGTGCTTTTTGTGCCTGGCTTCCATTCATGCATGTCTGTGAGATTTATCTGTGTTGGGTGTATCAGTAGCCCACTCCCTTTTCAGTGCTGTATAATATTCCATGACATGACCACTCCATGCACTGTTTCTCCATTTTACTGCTGATAGGCATCTGGGTTGTTTCAAGATGGCAACTTAGAAATAAAGCTGCTGTGAACACTGTTGTATGTGTCTTTTGGAGGACACATGACCTCTTGGGTACATACCTGGGAGCGGAATTGCTGAGTCTTAGCTTGCATGATGTTCAGCTATAGATTCCCGAAGTGGTTAGACCAATTTACACTCCCATCTGTTGTGCGTCTATCTTTATCTTTCTGTGTCTTTCTCCCTTGGTCTCTGTCTCTCTGTACGTCCCTCAGTCTCCATCCTCCTGTTTTCGTCCTCAGCTTCCCCCTCATTCTCCACCCCCAACAAACCTTGACTCCTGTGTGTCAGAGAGGGGTGCACTCCTCTCACCCAAACTTCCTCCTCCCCCACAGGACCCCACTGCCATCCATGGCTCCCCTGGCCTTGGTGGGATTTGCACTCCTCCTGGGGGCTCCCCCATGCTCGGGGGCAGCTACCCCGACCCCCTCTCTGCCACCTCTCCCCACCAACGACAGCGATACCAGCACGGAGGTCTGCCAGGGTTCCAACCGCTGCCAGCCGGGGGTCCTGCTGCCCGTCTGGGAGCCCGACGACCCATCGTTGGGTGACAAGGCGGCGCGGGCAGTGGTCTACTTTGTGGCCATGGTCTACATGTTCCTGGGCGTGTCCATCATCGCCGACCGCTTCATGGCCTCCATCGAGGTCATCACATCCAAGGAGAAGGAGATCACCATCACCAAGGCCAATGGCGAGACCAGCGTGGGCACCGTCCGCATCTGGAACGAGACCGTGTCCAACCTCACGCTCATGGCCCTGGGCTCCTCGGCGCCCGAGATCCTGCTGTCTGTCATCGAGGTCTGTGGCCACAACTTCCAGGCGGGGGAGCTGGGCCCGGGCACCATCGTGGGCAGCGCTGCCTTCAACATGTTTGTGGTCATTGCTGTGTGCGTCTATGTCATCCCGGCCGGCGAGAGCCGCAAGATCAAGCACCTGAGAGTCTTCTTTGTCACTGCCTCTTGGAGTATCTTCGCCTACGTCTGGCTTTATCTCATCCTTGCCGTCTTTTCCCCGGGCGTGGTCCAGGTGAGCAAGGACCCATGGACACCTGCTTGGTGCATGCATGTCTGCAAAACCCAGAGGGGTGGCTCGCCAGGCTTGGAGAGTCGATTCAGGTGTCTGCAGAAATGCATGCTCACACCTGAGAGGGCCGTCAGGTATGGTGTGCAGTCACGCACCGCGCAAGAGCCTTGGGCCGGGGAGGGCAAGTTGGGGCTGGACGGTGCCACAGGCCCTGGAAAGGGCTCCTCTACCCAGAGCGGGGTGCCATTTGCAATATACCCATCCACAAGGGACACCTTGTCACTCTCACAAGGGTGCCCATGTGCTAACAGAGTCCTTGTGATCTGTGTAACGCACACTGCAGTTCTCGGTCTAGCCAGGTATGTGCTGTGTATGTTCACATTTTCCGGCTCTCCCTGCCTTGCATTATTTATTTCCACTTTTGCAATAAGACATTCCCCATCTGCACTGTTCATGCTACAGTTGCATAATCCAGCTTTGTGTTTTCTGACAGTGCTAATTGATTAGGGCAACTGGTGCAATTTGCATAATGTATCCATGGATGTGCACAGATGCATGCCCACATCTGCGTAATCTAACTCTATTTACCAGATATGCAGCCGTGGTATGCCCCGTCCATTCATCATTCATGAGTGATTTCTGATGTTAGGATAATTTATGCCACTTCACTGTAATTTATACTCACATCAGCATAGGTGTAAGCCCAGTCCCCAGCAAAGACCACTTTGCATAATTTATTCCAAGAGTAAGACAAAATTGAGACCCAGCTGCATAATTTATACCCACATTCACATGCTCGTTTGCCTCTTATGTGTCCAGTGTCTTAACCAGCACTGTCTAGTCTTCCTTTAAAACATTTGCCTAATTTATTTCCCACAATCCTCAGACTGCTGCCTGCATTTGCATAATTTATTTGTGGGCCTGCCTAATTCATTTGCACACATACATAATTTATTTGAGGCTACCTAGGATTCCTTCACACGTGTGTGATCTATTCATGTGTATCTGCCAGGGTTTGCCAGGTATCGTTTCTTTCCAGGAAGGATCTGAAGGTAGAGGCATAACAGTTATTTGCAGATGATATAAAGGCAGAACCGAGGGATGAGAGAGGGAGAGAGACAGTTACTGCAACTGACCGGTGGCTGTGGCCCTGAGTCTCCTGGCCGCCATGGCGAATATCACAGAGTGATGTGTCACTGTCTTCTTTCTTTTTTTAAATTTTTATTTATTGTTTTAGAGGGGGTGAGAGAGACAGGGAGAGAGAGACATCAATTGTGGTCCCACTTATTCATGCATTCATGGGTTGCTTCTTGTATGTACCCTGACCAGGGATTGAGTCCAAAACCTTGGCGAATCAGGACGACGCTCTAAGGGCAATGTCAGGACGACGCTCTAAGGGCAATGTCACAGTCTTTAGGCGCTGTTAAAAAGGTTTCCAAAATGGTCTTTGATGAGGATTTACACTAAAACTGTGAAAAGAATTTTAGACACCATGGACGAGAGGTGGGGTGGGATGGGGTAGAGGAGAGGTTCCCCCAGAGAAGGAGCTGGCTCACAGGTAGGGCTGCATGAGCGTCCACTGGATTGCTACGCGTGGAAGGGCTTAGAACAGCCAGCCAGGAACAGAGCGAATGTGAGCTGCTGTTCTCTTGAATGAACTTGAACTTGCCTATGTTGTTGGCTTCCCCAAGTCAGGAGAATGTCTGAGCTGTGACGTGCAGAGAGGCAATCGCTCAGAGAATGGTGTGTGTTTCCACATGGAAATGCTTCGGCGTGAACGTTAACGGTCCTGACCGCAGAGCCAGAAGCCGGCACCTGCTTATAAAGATCAAGGTTAGGAAAGAAGGAAAAAGATCAGAGACCATTCTGTGCAAGGATTCAAGCAGAGGAGCCGGTAGCTGCGAGGGTGAAAGCAAGCGTATGTAGTTTACTGTTAAACCACACGGTAAAAGATTTCATATATACAAAAGACAGAGTTGAGTTCTAGACTCCAATTATTATAAGCAGGGTTTTCACTGACGTGAATGTCCAGTGGGAGTTTCCTAAGTCACGCAGGACATGGGACAATTCTGTATTGGGGGGGGAGCTGTCCCATGAGTTGCTGGAAGTCACCAGGCTGGGACCACATCCCCCTCCCCAATTATGGTGGCAACCCATGAGCACCCCTAGATTTCTGATACCCCCTCTTGGGAGTGTTCCTGGCCACTGAGACTTGAGGTGTCCCTCTCCTCTCCCAGGGTGGGCAAGTCCACGTGCCCTTTCCCAGTGGGTGCCCTAAAAGGAAGATGGGAATCTGCTAGAATCTCCTTTGATTTCCCTGCAGGGAGGAAAGCCAATCTTAAGGGTTTGAGATTGTCTTCTGATTAAGAGAGAATCCCCCGAAATATATACAGTGGCCAGTTCAGTGAACACAGGCAGGGGATCATTTTACAGCTTGTGCAGAAAATCTGGCTTCTTTTCACTAACTTGCCTGGTGGCTGTTGTGTGATTTTTACTATTTCCAAGTCCTGCCTTTTCCCCTGAGCCATTAGTAAACACAGTGACAAGGACATGTGGCGACTGGATCTTAAAAGATATTTTCCCGCCCCGACCGGTGTGGCTCATAATGGTTAGAGTGTCCACCCGCGCACCGAAAAGCCTTGGGTTCGATTCCCAGTCAAGGGCACGTACCTGGGTTGCAGGTTCCATCCCAGCCCTGGTTGGGATGTGAGTGGGGAGGCAACCAATGGATGTGTCTCTCTCACATCAATGCTTCTCTCTCTCCCTCCCTCCCTCCCTTCCATTCTCTCTAAAAATTAATGAAAAAAATATCCTCGGATGAGGATTAACAACAACAACAAAAAAAGATATTTTCCCTACCAGACTCTTTTTTTAATCCTCACTCGAGGATATATTTTTATTGATTTTAGAGAGAGGGGGAGAGAGAGAGAGAAACATCGAGCAGTGGCCTCCCATTCACGCCTGACGGGAGATCAAACCCGCGACCCTTCACTGCATGGGCCGCACTGGCCAGGGCAGACATCTAATAGTAAATATTCTTTTTTATTTTATTTTATTTATTGATTTTTAGAGAGAGAGGAAGGGAGAGGGAGAGAGAGATAGAAATATCCATGAGAGAGAACATGGATTGGCCGCCTCCTGCATGCCCCCCACTGGGGATCGGGCCCACAACCTGGGCATGTGCCCTGACCGGGAATCGAACCGGCGACCTCTTGGTGAGTGGGTCGACGCTCAACCACTGAGCCACACCGGCTGGGCTAATAGTAAATACTCTTTAATTTTTTCTTCCTTATCTTTAACAAGAAAGGTAACATTTGAGTCTCTACACGATATTTTCAAGGTGAACTGCCATGTGTTGGCGGATGTTTCCGTGGGCGGACTAAATCCTGGACTTCAGTGAGCCCAAGATAATAGCACTAGTAAGGATGATGATGATGATGATAATAATAATAATGGTAACTTCACATTTTGAATATATTCCATGTGTCAGGAACCGAAAATGCTGTGTGCTAGGGGTGCATAACTCATTCAGTCTTGGGGACGTCCCCATCTCGTAGACAAGAGGCTGGGCCAGACATCCCAGGGTTTGAACGCAGCATTGCCTGGTCTCTCTGGGGAGGCAGCATGTAAACATGGGAACTCATTTCATGAGGCTGAGAGAGGAGCCAAACTGTGCCTCTTTTAGAATCAGAGTCCTGTCCCCAAGGGCCACATTCTAAGGAAGGAGAGTCTGGCCAGGGCTGTATTCACTGGTGGTGGTGAATTGAGGGGGTTTGGGGAGGAGGTGGGCAGAGCATAGACCCTGGGCGATGGCTAGGTGTGGAGAAGTGGGTGGGGAATGGAGCAAGGAGAGAAAAGGTGGGGGTAGAGGGAGGCAGGAAGTCACAAGCTCTGCCCCAGGGCTGGGACTGGGGGATGGGGAGGGCTCTCCCTTGGAGGTGGCTGAGAATATCTGGGTTCCTGGCACTTGGGCAGCTGGGCATGGTTCTCAGTGTGGGAAGAGGTGGATTAATGAGGAAACCAGGAGAGAGACAGAAAGAGAAAGAGAGACGTTGAAGAATCTCACAAGGGAAGGAGATAGGTATCTACAAAAATATATGAAAGGAGATGGAGATGTGTCCACAGGAGGCAACAAGGAAAGAAGAGCCCTGGGGGGTGGCTCAGTTGGTTGGAACGTCGTCCAGTACACCAGAATGTTGCCAGTTCGATTCCCCGTTGGGCACGTACCTAGGTTGCAGGTTTGATCCCCGGTCTCTCTGAAATCAATAAACATATCTTCGGGTGAGAATTTTTAAAAAGTAAGAGGGACCGAGGAGGAGGAAAGGTAAAAAACAAAAAACCAACAGACACAAGAATGAGGCAGGGGCAGGGAGACAAAGACCTAGACAGAGAGATGAGGAGAGATAGGCCTAGAGCCCAGAGCCCAGAGAGAGACAAAAAGAGGGAGAGAGAGATGGAGGGGGGGGGGGGGGGACCAGAAATGAGGAGAGATGAACAGAGACAAGAGTGGAATAGAGAGACAAAGAGAGGAGCGGAGACGTAAGTTGGAGATGGGGAGAGATGAGGGACCCAGAGCACCTGCTGAGGTTAGGGCCTGGGGCGGGGAGGCAGCCGCTGCGAGTGCGCCCCCTGGCGGCGCGGCGGTCCTGACCCGCGGCCGCCCGCAGGTGTGGGAGGCGCTGCTGACCCTCGTCTTCTTCCCGGTGTGCGTGGTGTTCGCCTGGATGGCCGACAAGCGGCTGCTCTTCTACAAGTACGTGTACAAGCGCTACCGCACCGACCCGCGCAGCGGCATCATTATCGGCGCCGAGGGCGACCCCCCCAAGAGCATCGAGCTGGACGGCACGTTCGTGGGCGCCGAGGTGCCGGGCGACGTGGGCGGCCTGGGCCCCGGCCCCGCCGAGGCCCGCGAGCTGGACGCCAGCCGCCGCGAGGTCATCCAGATCCTCAAGGACCTCAAACAGAAGCACCCGGACAAGGACCTGGAGCAGCTGGTGGGCATCGCCAACTACTACGCGCTGCTGCACCAGCAGAAGAGCCGCGCCTTCTACCGCATCCAGGCCACGCGGCTGATGACGGGCGCGGGCAACGTGCTGCGGCGACACGCGGTGGACGCCTCGCGCCGGGCCGCCCCGGCCGAGGGCCCCAGCGAGGAGGAGGACGACGGCGCCAGCCGCATCTTCTTCGAGCCCAGCCTCTACCACTGCCTGGAGAACTGTGGCTCCGTGCTGCTGTCTGTCACCTGCCAAGGCGGCGAGGGCAACAGCACCTTCTACGTGGACTACCGCACCGAGGACGGCTCCGCCAAGGCGGGCTCCGACTATGAGTACAGGTGGGTCAGGAGGCGGGACGGAGAGTTGGCTGTTCGCAGCCTCCGGGCTCATCCTTACTCTGCTACCAGCCGACTGGCAGGATTCATTCATTCATTCATTCATTCATTCATTCATTCATTCATTCATTCTCTCACTAACTCTTGAGAGCCTACTTTGTGCCAGACACTGCCCTAGGCATGTGGCACACACCGCTGGACAGGAGAACATGTGTCTGCTGTCCGCAGGCTGCCCCTCTCGTGTTCATTATACACCTCTGGGTTCCCGGGCTTGACACCACAGTTAATATTGTAGCTCCATTATATGTACTGTTACCTGCTAGAACAAGTACGCACACACACACACACACACACACACACACACACACACCGTTACTAAAATATAAATGTGTATTGAGCACCTACTGTATGCCATGGGTAAACCATGATGAACAAGACATCGAAGGTGCCTACCTTCCAGTTCCAATAAGGCTGTAAACTATTAAACATATAAAAACCTCAGGTGAAGTAAGTGCGGCGTGGGGACACTAAGTAGGATAAGGAGAGTGAGGGTGCCCAGATCGTCCCCAGGTCTTTGGCTGCACGATCAAGCAACCCACCTTTTGCACCCTGCTGAGTCTCACTGCCCTCTTCTCAACCCCTTTAAGCAGACCTGTGACCCCTCGTTCAGCAGTTCCCACTGAACACCTACTATGTGCCAGGTTTTTCTTTTAGTGGCTCAACGTACAAATGTCAACAAGTTAACTTCTCTGTCCTCATGTGGCCCACAGAATTCTTGATCTATCTGTAGTTCTTCTGTCCATACCACACTCTTTCAAGAATTGTGGCTTTACAGTATAGTTTGTTAACTGGTGTGCAAGTCTCCCAGAGTTTTCTGTAACAACACTTATCATGTGTCTGCTGTGTCCAAAATGGATCTGGGCAGTGGAGACCAGAGGCAAATGAAACATGGGAAGTTCCCGCCCAAACGGAGTCAACGTTCTAATGGGAAAGACAGGCCATTAGGAGGTATTCCCTGGATGCATACAAATGTCAAGAAGTGGTAAGAGCTGTGAAGAAAAATAAAGCAGAGGATGGAAGGGAGAGTGTTGATGGCTGAGCTTTTCATGGGTCCCACCTGCTCTGTCATTGCCACACCTCCCTTTCATCCTTTCCCCGAACAATTATTCCAAGGTCTTTGGTTCTGCCATCCTGCAGGAGCCAGTCCCTCACCCACATTCACCAACTGCTCATGTTTTGTCCGGATTGCATTCTGTCTCTCGCTTCAATATATAATATTAATAATCGTGGCACTAGATGTGAGCTGCAGACGGCACGAGCATACATCTGCTAAGAATAATGACGTTTGTACATAGTCACAAACATCACACGCAGGGCATTTCACACTGAATCAATATTATTACACAAGGTGCAGTCCACGTTTGCATTTCCCCGGTTGTCCCTGTAACATCCTTTATGGGTGTGTTTTCACCCCCTCCCTCTCTTCCCATCCAACCCAGAACCACACACTGTGTCTGACTGTCCTGTCTCTTCTTAGTCCCCTTCACTCTGGGTCAGTCCCTCAGCCCTTCCGTGACTTTCGTGACCCCCTTTTGAAGATGACAGGCCAGTTACTGGAACAGTCCTCAGTTTGGGTTTGTCTGATGTTGCCTCCTGGTTAGATTTGGGGGGTACACTTCAGGCGGGAACCCAGGAGGCACATGACACCCACTTATTCCCTTACTGGTGATGTCCACTTCAACCATTTGGTAAAGTTAGTGCTAAAATCACCACATTCTACTATCCCTTAAGTTTCCATTTCTTTTTTAATTTTTTTCAATTACAGTTGACATTCCATGTTATATTAGTTTCAGGTGTACAGCATAGTAGTTAGACATTTATAAAACTTATGAAGTGATCCCCCCGACAAGTCTAGCACCTACCAGGCACCATACATAGTTATTACAATATTATTGACTATATCCCCTACGCTGTGCTTTACATCCCTGTGACTATTCTGTAACTACCAATTTGTACTTCTTACTCCCTTCACCGTTTTCACCCAGACATGCATTCCCTCTCATCTAGCAGCCATTAGTTTGTTCTCTGTATCTGAGTCTGTTTCTGTTTTGTTCGTTTATTTATTTTTTTATATTCCACGTATAAGTGAAACCATGTGGTGTTTGTCTTTCTCCGACTTATTTCACTCAGCACAGTACACTCTGGGTTCATCCATGTTGTCACAAATGGTAAGATTTCATTCTTTTTTATGCACGAGTAATATTCCATTGTATATATGTACCACATCTTTTGTGGTTGTTGTTAATCCTCACCAGCAGATATTTTTCCATTGATTTTTGGATAGAGTGGAAGGGAGTAAGGGAGAAAGAGAGAGAAACATCGATGTAAGAGAGACACATCGATTGGTTGCCTCCTGCACGACCCCGACTGGGGCTGGGGATCGAACCTGCAATCCAGGTACATGCCCTTGACCGGGAATCAAACCTGTGATCCTTCGGTCTGAGGGCTGACACTCTAACCGCTGAGCCAGACCAGCCAGGGCTCCACTCATCTATTGATGGACATTTAGGTTGCTTCCATATCTTGGCTATTGTAAATAACGCTGCAATGAACATAGGGGTGCATATATCTTACTGAATTAGTGCTTTGGATTTCTTCAAATAAATACCCAGAAGTGGAATTGCTGGAGCATAAGGCAGTTCTATTTTTTAATTTTTTGAGTTAACTCCATACCGCTCTCCACAGTGGCTGTACCAATCTGCATTCCCACCAACAGTGCACGAGGGTCCCCTTTTCTCCACATCCTCACCAACACTTGTTGTTTGTTGATAAGTTTACATTTCTAACATCCCATAACTTTAGGATTCTAAGATTCTAATATTAACATGCCAATATCACTAGTTAGCTTTTGTTGATTGCTTTTCCTGTATTAATCCTTGTAACACCACCATGAGGCAGACACTGTTATTAGCCCCATTTTACAGATGAGGAAACTGAGGCTCAGAGGGCCATAGAATCCTAACTACCCAGGTCATACAGCTGACACGGGGCCCAGCAGCTTGGAGTAGGTTGGCCTGCCTGGCTGGGTGCCTTAGCCACCATGGACAGCGCCCCCGTGGACGGTGGGCTTCCACAACAGGGAGCCCCTTGTTCCTCCACTCCAGGTCTCCTCATCTGCTTCCACTTCTTTTTGAGAACCTTGGGGTCCCTCTGCCCCTCCTACAGGGCTAGGCTTCTCTTGGAGAACTGGAATCCAGGACCTCTTTCTTATGAAAGTAATTAACGATAGTGAACATTTATCAATCATATGTGCATTTCAGAACCAGAGCCGAGCCCCCAATGTGCTTGGTGGGAGGCTTTGGGAAGAGAAATTAAAGGTTTTCGAGCCCTGGCCGGTTTGGCTCAGTGGTTAGAGCGTCGGCCTGCAGTCCAGAGAGACCCGGGTTTGGTTCCCACTAAGAGCGCATACCTCGGTTGCAGTTTGTCCCCGGCCCCGGCTGGGGTCGTGTGGGTGGCAACCAGTTGATGTGTCTCTCTCACATAGATATTTCTCTCTCTCTCTCTCTCTTCTCCCCTCTCTCCTCCAGCTCTATCTGAAGATAAATGCAAAAATGTCCTTGGGTGAGGATAAAAAAAAATTTTTTTTAAGATTTTCGAGTTGCACTAACACCCCAGAGTCACTTTGCTGCCTACAGCCCTGCCAGGAGGAGCCCACTCATTCCCTGTCCCCTCAAAGTCTCACCCCAACTAATCTGATGTCACCTGCTTCACTCCCTCCCCTGCCCCATTATAGAGCATCTCGTGTGCTTGAGACTTACACAGCTGACACTCTTTTAAACCTAAGCCAGTTCATGTCCCCCTCTGCTCAGTTCATGTCCCCCCTCTGCTCAGTTCATGTCCCCCCTCTGCTCAGTTCATGTCCCCCCTCTGCTCAGAGGCTTCCATGGTTTCCATCTCATTTGGACTAATCGCCAAAGTCCTCATCGTGGCCCACCAACGCCTTTGCCATCTGCCTTCTGCTCCTGACATCATCTCCAACTCTCTCCCCCTTGCCCCCTCCACTGCAGCCACACTGGCCTCTCCACTGGTCCTCCAACACCCCAGGCCAGCTCTTGCCTCAGGACATTTGCATTGGCTGTTCCCTTTAACATGAATACTCTTCTCCAGATATCCTCCACTTGGCTCCCTCCCTCGGGTCTCTGCTCACATGTCACCTCCTCAGCGAAGCTTTTCCTGACCACCCTAACACAGCACCCTCTCCTCACTCTCTAGCCCCTTCCTGTCTTTTTCTTCATGGCACCATCACCACCTGACACCATCACCACCTGACACCATGTCTATTGGTCATCTCCTGCACTAGAACTCCTCTGATCTGGTTTTACTGCAGTTTCCCCAGCACTTAGAACAGTGCCTGGCACACAGCAGGTGCTCAATAAATATTTGTTGAGTTAACTGTAATTAAATCATTAAATGTGTAATTGACACTGTGATGTGGCTCCGCCATGAGGCCGTGAGCCCTGTAAAGACAGTCTGTTCACCACTGTGTTCCCAGCAGTGCCCAGCACAGGGCACAGAGCAGGTGCTCAGGGAGTGTTTGTTGGATGAATGAATGATGCCAAGTTAAGGAGTATGGTCTTTCTCTTGGGGGTACCTGGGAACACAGAAGGGTTTGTCACAAGTGTAACAAGGTCAGTTCTGGTCTCTACATCACTTCTACTCCAAGTGTCAACCATTTACCAGGTCTATCTGCATCCCTTGAGAGCTCATTAGAAATGCAGAGTTTTGAAACCTGCAGCTACTGAACCAGAATTTGCATTTTAACAGGATCCCCCACGGGATTCCTGTGCACATTGTTTGAGACTCCTGACTATGGAACCCTCCATATTCTCTCTCCGCCTTCGGACTTTGCATGTGCTCTTCCCTCTGCCTAGAGAACTCCTCACAAAAGCCTCCCCCAGGAAGCCTGCCCTGATCTCACGTTAATCATGCTCAGTATAATGCTGGCCCTCCTGATCCTCGTGGGTTCCACAGAAGGAGGGAGCAACTCTGTCTTGTTTTCCTTCTGCATCCCCTCCCCGCCAGAAGCCCACCTGATTCCCCCTCAGTATTATTTATTTAATGCCTGTCCACTCTCATATCTGTAAGTTGTCCCATGGCACTGCCCCCTCCTCCGGGAAGCCCGCCCTGACTCCCCTCCCCCCCAGTCGTTGACCGCCCGACCTTCACCCCTTTCTTTCCCGTTGGTCCACTGCAGCGAGGGCACGCTGGTGTTCAAGCCGGGGGAGACGCAGAAGGAGCTGCGCATCGGCATCATCGACGACGACATCTTCGAGGAGGACGAGCACTTCTTCGTGCGGCTGCTGAACCTGCGCGTGGGCGACGCGCAGGGCATGTTCGAGCCCGACGGCGGCGGGCGGCCCAAAGGGCGGCTGGTGGCGCCCCTGCTGGCCACCGTCACCATCCTGGACGACGACCACGCGGGCATCTTCTCCTTCCAGGACCGCCTGCTGCACGTGAGCGAGTGCATGGGCACCGTGGACGTGCGCGTCGTGCGCAGCTCGGGCGCGCGCGGCACTGTGCGCCTCCCCTACCGCACGGTGGACGGCACGGCGCGCGGCGGCGGTGTGCACTACGAGGACGCGTGCGGCGAGCTCGAGTTCGGCGACGACGAGACCATGTGAGAGCGCCGCGCTGCGGCCTGGGAGCCGGGGCGGGGCCTGCCCGAGGGGCGGGGCCATGTCCGGGCAGGGGATGAGTGGGCGGGTCTGGTAAGTGGGTGTGTTTGGGGAGTGGGCGTGGTCTCGTGCTGAGTGGGGCCTGGTGGGTCCGCCAGTGAAATGGAAAGGCCAGGGAAGGTGAGCTGGGCTTAGAGTGGCGGCGGGACAGGAGAGAAGAGGGAGGAGACAGGAGTGATGAGGTGTGACCAAAATGATGGGCAGGGATGTGGGCGGGGCCTGGGAGAACTTGGCTGGTTTGGGGAGAGGAGGGTGGGATTTTAGGAAGAACCGCCAGGTGAGGAGAGGTGAGAGGAGGGTAGGATAAGGGCCTGGGCAGAGGAGTGTGGAGGGCATAATTGGTAGCTGGTGGAGATGGAGTGCGGCCTGAGGAGATAAGGAGAGGGTCCTGTGAGGTGAGAAGAGGACGAAATGGAGGGCGAGTCTGTGGAATGGAGAAAGGGCCTAAAGCATGGGTGGAGTCTGGGTAGGACACAAGGAAATAGACCAGAAGAGCGGAAGAGGGCGGGGCATAAGGAGATGGGGCGGAGCTTGTGGGTAATAGGTAGAACCTGGGGAAGAGACCTAAGTGAAACGTGGGCAACTCTTTGAGAAAAGACTGAGTAGGAATAGGGGGGCCTGGGAAGGTGACGACAGAGCCTGGGAGACTGGAGGGTTGGGATTTGAGAAGGTAGGGTGGAGTCTGGGGAGGTGGGCTGGATGCACCGGCAGATATCTGTAGACAAACAGACACAGCCAGCACACACACACTAGCAACATACAGACACACATAGTCACAGACATGCGTGCTGAAACAGGACTGTTCTAACGCCCAGACACCCCACCACCGCCTTACACAGATGCCCTAGTCTCCCCCGTGTGTGCCTGCAGCCTCACCTCCCCCACTCGCTTGCCTGGGATGCAGCGGGCACCTACCCCCCCTTTGCCCGCTACCTTCCGCCGCCCCCGCAGGCCCGTCTGTCTCCCTCCTCTTGCCGCCCACGTTCCTCCCACCGAGCAGAGTCCCCACCCGCTCCTCCCCCCTCCTCCTCCCAGGCTCTGTGCCTTGGCCTCCGCCCAGCTTCTCACCGCTCTCGGTGTCTCCATCTCTCCCTTGGCCTCTGCGTCTCTCACTCCCGGCAGTCTCCCTCTGGGTCTCTGTTAATCTCTAGATCTCTGTCCACAGTATCTAGCTCTCTGACCCAGGTTATATTTCAGTAATGGATTCTCCATACCTTTCCATCATTCTCTGTCTGGCTTGGGCTGAGAACTTGGGTTTGGGGCTGAGAGCACCATACTTGGGCGGGGGGGGGGGGGGAAGAATGCAAGAAGAGAGAGACAGACAGACACCCAAAGATAAAGGAGACCTGAAGAAAGAGATAGAGATAGGGAGAGACAGAGGCAGAGTAACAGACAGACTCAGAGAGAGAAACACAGAAAAGAGAGACAGA
This sequence comes from Tadarida brasiliensis, assembly GCA_030848825.1. Lineage (NCBI taxonomy): Eukaryota > Metazoa > Chordata > Mammalia > Chiroptera > Molossidae > Tadarida > Tadarida brasiliensis. The sequence continues at coordinate 7,473,749 of CM061276.1, forward strand.
GAGCATGAGAGAGACAGAAACACGGAAAGAGAAACATAGAGACAAAGGGAGAAGGAAACTAAGAGGCAGAGACACATGGAGAGAGAGGGATGGAGAGACTGAGATGGAGAAAGACTGAAGGGAGATTGATTGCAGGGGAGAAGAAGAGAGATATTCTGACTGAGAGAAACTCAGTGCGACTCAAGGAAGGAGAGGGCCTCAGGAAGCAACAGAGAGAAAGAAGAGTTTGGGTCAGCAAGAGAACAGGAAACAGCATGAGAAGAGAATGGGTCTGAGATCAGAGGCCGCAACTGGCGGGACAGTGGAGTCTCCAGGAGACACGGAGGGCAGGCATGAGGGTGATGGAATGTCAGGCTGGTGAGGAAGGCTTCTTCCTTTTATCTCGGGAAGTCCTGCCTTTGCCTAGCTCTAGTCCCTCTTGCTGTTCCCTACCAGTTGGGTTTCTCCTCCTGGGTCCCCTGAGGGCACACCTGTCAAGGCGCCGGTTGACGTACATGTCGCTGCGTGTCAGTCACTGAGTGTCAGTGGATCATGGTGTGTCTGTGGGAGAGTGCGCGTGTGTGTGTGCATCACCCTGTCAGCATGTCACCCTGTCAGCAGCTGTCTGCGTGTGTCAGGGTGTGTGAGGAGCACGTCTCAGCGACTCCACTCCTTGCTGTGGTGTTTCAGCACCGCGGACAGCTCCCAGCCCACTCCTGAGGTGGGGGCCGGCCATTCTCTCCACCCACAGAAAAATCTAAATATCCTGAGAGCAGGTGAGGGTGAGGGTGGAGGTGGGCATATGTCCCCACATGACTGTCTTGTGTGTGTCTGTGTTGGCATGGGTGTCGCTGTGACCTGTGTGTTTGTGTGTTGAGATGTGTTTGTTGAGTGACTGTGATTGAGACCCTTTTGCCTGAATTGCGTTGACTTTGCTCTTCCGTTCTATGGACAGTGAGAGACCCAGACAAAGAGAGAACAGGTAAAGGAAGGCAGAGAGCTGGGGAGAGACTGAGGCAGAGAGGGTTAGAGACAGAGACCGAGGCCAAGAGACATAGAGAGGCTCAGAGATGGGCAGATTGAAAGAGAGACCGAGATGCAGAGATATTGATGAAGGGAATAAACAACCAAAAGGCATAAAGAGCGAGATCTCTGGAAGGAGGGTCTGCATGGTAACACCAGGGGTCTGTAGGTTGGCCATGTCACCGGGGCTGTGGTGGGGGCGTCGTGTTCACGCGCATCTGGTCCGTGCGACTTTGCCACTTGCACAGGGAATGGCTGGGGTGTGATGGTGTGCGGATGTGGGCGGGTGATTGGCTGTGCTTCCTCTTCTGGGTGACTGTGTGGGCTGGGTGTTTGTGTTTCTGGGTTCTGGGGCTGGGCCTTGTGGTTCCTGCTGCGCTTCAGTGGCAGTGTGGGCTTTCTGGGGTTGTGGGTCTTTGTGATTGAGCGGGTGGCTTGTGTGCCTGAAGGGGAGGGATAACTTCTGGTTGTTCCTCCCCTGCTACACCCTGGTTACCATAGCAGCGGGGATGCTGAGAAAATCAATTAGCACTCAGTTAACCCTCCAGATGTGACCAGGACAGAGGGCAGGAAGCTGAAGGATTCAAGTTCACAAATGTTTGTGGAGGGCACACTGTGTGCCGGGCACTGTTCTGGGTGTTGGGGATACAGCAGAGAACATAAATGAACAAAGATCACTGCCCCAGTGGAACTTACATTTTAATGTAAGGAGGCAAATGGCAAAGAATAAACAAAATAAATACACAATAGATGATGTGTTAGAACAAAGAAGACATAGAGCAGGGAAGGGGGTCAGGAGTACTGGGGTGGGGGCAGGGATGGATTTCAATATTAAAGAAGGTGGTGGGCCCTGGCCGATTTGGCTTAGCAGTTAGAGCATCGGCCTGCAGACCGAAGGGTCATGAGTTTGATTCCTGTTCAAGGGCATGTACCTGGGTTGCAGGTTCAATCCCTGGCCCTGGTCAGGGCGCATGCAGGAGGCAACCAATCAATGTGTCTCTCACACATCAATGTTTCTTCCTCTCTCTCTCCCTCCCTCCCTTTACTCCATCTACAAAAATCAGTGGAAAAATATCCTTGGGTGAGGGTTAACAAACAAACAAACAAACAAAAAAGTGATGGGAGTGAGCCTCATTGAAAAAAGAAGGTGGAGTTTGAGAACCAGAGGAAGTATGGGAGTGAGCCTGGAGGAACAGTGTTCTCGTTGGAAGGAACAGCCATGTAAAGGCCTTGAGGCATGAGCAGGCCTGGTTGTTCAAGGAACAGTGAGGATGCCAGTGTAGCTGGAGAGAGTGAGCAAGGGAGGGGGGTGTGAGAGGCCACAAAGGGAACAAGGACTAGATGGCACGGGGCCTTGTGGGCCATTTGAAGGACTCTGGCTTTGATCCTGGAGGAGATGGGAGCCACGTGAATGTCTCGAGCAGAGGAAGGACCCAATTTAACTTAGGTTGTATCAGAATCCCTCAGGTTGCTCTCTAATGAACCTCAGCCTCCTCAGCTGTCAAATGGGGATAATAAGAGAGAGAGAGCCTTCCTTCGAGGGCGGTTGTGAGGGTTAAATGAGATGACAGAGCCTGGGACTGAGTGGGTGCTCAAGAAACTGTGGCTAAGGGGTAAGTGGTCTGGTGATTCAGGGGAGGGGCCTTAGCTGGGTGTCCTGCTTCTGCCCGCTCAGGAAAACTCTTCAGGTGAAGATAGTTGATGACGAGGAATATGAGAAAAAGGATAATTTCTTCATCGAGCTGGGCCAGCCACAGTGGCTTAAGCGAGGGATTTCAGGTGAGGGGTGAGAGGTGGGCTGTGGGAGAGGTAAAAGGTACAGGGTGTGGGAACCCTTGGGGGATCAATTGTGGGCGCTCCTTCAAACTCATGGATCTGAGCTTCCCAGGGAAGCGATCTCACTTTCTCTCTGTCTGTCTCTCCCCAGCTCTGCTGCTCAATCAAGGTGAGTGGAGTTACCTCCTGGCTTTAACCAGAGAGGGGGACACTGGAGGGGGCATCTCAGGGGAGGGTCATGGCCTCAAGCTACCCTTCCAGGTCAGGTCTGAGGCAGGTTGAAGATGAGATAAAGGTAGACCTGGGGCTGGGTGAGGGTTGGAGCTGGCCTTAGAGTTGGTAGGGCCAGTTGAGTTTGGGGTTACAGATAGAGGTTTGGAGGTCAAGATTATGTTTTGTTTTTAGTTAAGTTTGGGGCAGGGGAGTAAGTCAGAGAATCTAATCTGGGTTTGTAGTGGGGTCAGAGGGAGGAGTCAGGCTTGGGTTGATTAGGACCAGGGTGAGGTTAGGATTTGAGACCAGGATTAGGACTTAGTCAAGGTCAAAGTTAAAATGAAAGTTGTGTTCTGAATTTGTGATTAGAATTGGGGACAGGGCACAAGATTGGAGTGAAAGTTGGGGGCTAGGGTCAGTGGCTTGGAGACAGTGAAAGAGTAGAACTTGAATCTGAGGTTATGAGATTATAATAGTCAGGGTAAGTAATACAAGCTGCTCTAACAAATAGCCCCCCAAAGTCAGTAGATGACCACAAAAGTCATTTCTTGCTTGGGCAAAGTTTTCTGAGAGTGTGCCTGGCTGGTGGGTGGCTTTCTTCTGAGAGTTAGGGTTGAGTTGGTGCTGAGTTTGGAGCAAAGGATCAGCATACTTTAGGGAGATAAATGAATTCAGGACCAGCTATAGGGGGTCTAGGTCCAAGATTTGTATTGAGTTGGGTCTCCTCCTCTTCCTTCACCCCTTCAAACACACTCTAGGATGTTTTCAGAGCTTGGATGTAGAGACCAGGCCTCCTTCCTCAAGAGTGGTGATGATGTTGATGATATAGGTGATGATAATAAAGAAAATAACATTTCTGACTATCATGTGCCAAGCACTGTTCTAAACAGTTAACATGGATTCATTCTTTTAATTCTTACAACTACCCTATGAGGTAGGTACTGTTATTGTGCCCATTCTATAGATATGAACACTGAGGCACAGAAAGGCTAAAGCATTGCCCAAAGTCACACAGCACTCACCATAGGAGGCCCAGAGCCCACCAACTGAACCTCATGGATCAGCCACAGGAGCTGAGGCACAAGCTGGGGAAGATGCTGGTCAGATAGGAGGCTGGGGCAAGGTGGCTTCCCAGAGGACACAGACGGGTAGTAAAGTCATCACAGGCCCAATTAGGCAGGCCTTCCTGGAGTCTAACTCCATCCCTCATGCTGCAGGGGACGGGGACAGGAAGCTGACAGCAGAGGAGGAGGAGGCTCGGAGGATAGCAGAGATGGGCAAGCCAGTCCTCGGGGAAAACTGCCGGCTGGAGGTCATCATCGAAGAGTCGTATGATTTCAAGGTGACTTTCTAAAACCTCACTTTCCTGGAATTTTGCCTGAGTCATTTCCATGACTCAGTCTAACAGGGGATCAACTATGAGGGTCACAGGGAGGGGCAACCCAGGGTCCGAAGCCATTCTCCTGATAGCTCCATTAGCACCATGGACAGCGCACACCTCCCTTTTCCCTTTTGCTAGTAACACTGGGGTATGGAAAGTTGGGGACCCCTGAGCATGGGGTGTGGGTCCCCAACCCAGCTTCATGGGGCACTCTGAAGTGATCACAGACAATGATCTCTTCTCTACCCTTTCGTCCCCAGAACACAGTAGATAAACTCATCAAGAAAACGAACTTGGCTTTGGTGATTGGAACCCATTCATGGAGGGAGCAGTTTTTGGAGGCAATTACGGTGAGCGCAGGTAAGTGGGGAAGGAGGAGAGAGAAAGAAGAGAGAGGAATGGGGAGGCAGAGGGAGACACACAGAAGTGAATGGAAAGACAGAGGGAAAGAGGGACAAGGAGAGAAGGACAGAGAGATAGAGAAGGGAAAGAACAGGAAGGACACCAAGAGGAACAGACAAAAGAAAACGACAGAAGGAAACAGTTACAGGAAGACAAAAGACAGGGGACAGATGCAAATGAGGGAGACAAGCACACAAAGGGAGGTGCACAGAGAATCTTGGAGGAAGACAGAGATGCAGAGAAAGCGGGAAAACTGTAGAGTGTAGTCAGTAAATGCAGGGGGCCAGAGACAGGGGCAGGTAGACACAGAAAGAAGGGTGGGCAGAGACAGAGGGGCAGAGGGGCAGGGCTGCGGGCAGGAGAGGTCCCCTCCCAGGCTCATCTGGAGATTGGAGGGTGGAAACAGGTTAAAAGGCATGGCCTTCCCAGATAGAGCCTGGGCTCCTCTGTTGCCATGGAGACAGTCACCACAGCACCCAGCTCTGTCCCCCTGTTGGGTTCCCACCCTCCTTAGATCTCAGATGGCTTCCCACTGCCCCCCTGTGGCCAGAGACACTATGACACTTGGATCACAGACTCAGTCCTTTGTGATACAGATTGGGGAAACCGAGACCCAGAGACAGAGGAGGGACTGCCCTGAAGTCCCACAGGGAATCCAGAAAGGGCTGGTATGGAACTCAGGGCATCTGTCACTTACACAGCATCAGTTTTCCTTCAGGGAGGCCTATCTGGTAGGAACCGAAAACACAAGGAATTGGGTTGGAAAGAAACTGGTCGGCGGTAGGATCCAATGCAACCAGGCTTCGGGGATAGAAGAATACCCAGTAGCAGGCCTAGCGACATCAGATTGTAAGCCTAATAGGAATGAACTGGTGTCCCCTCTGAAACCACATTCTTTGACATCTATTTCTGAGGGATCCCTGGCCCTGGCCCTGTACAAGACATTGCTGGGGACAAAGAGATGACCATGAAAGCTCAGGCCCTGTCCTCATGGAGCTCACAGTCCAATGTGGAAGACAGACCTGTCACAAGAGAGTGACAACCCAGAGTGGGCAGGGCTGGGATGGGGACTTCAGGGAGCTGCAGGAATGTCTGATCCAGCTTGAAGGTCAGGGAGAGCTTCCTGAAGGAGGAGGCTTCTGGGCTGAGTCTTCAAATGGAAACAAGAGAGTGTATCTTCTATGCTCTGACCTTCGCCACGTCTCACTGGGTCAGTCAGGGGTGTGTTCAGTGGCTTAAGCACACTAGAGTTTATTTTTTCTCACAGGAGGAAAAAAATCTGCAGGAGACAACAGTTAGCAGCAGCTTAGTAATGTCATTAAATGCTCAGGCCCCTTCTTTATTTCTCTTTCCGTTTCTCAGCTTTTGTCCTCATGGTTGCAAGATGGCTGCTGCACCTCCAGGTGTTGAGTCTGTAGCCCTGGCGGGAAGAAAGAGGAAGCAGGGGATCAGGAAGGGGCAGCATGCCTGTCACGTTTGAGTTTCCAATTCCATTTTACTTAGGGTCACAGCAAAAACCTCATTCTTTGAAATGTAACATGCAGAACCAAAAAACCGCACAAAAATCACTTAGTGAAGCATTTACAAATTCAAGCATGTATTTCTTTAACAAGCCAAGTGGCCAAGAAAAATGGGAAAGGAATATATGACCTGAATCCCCGAATCTGTCAGTCTCTCATTGCTTCCACTGCCACCGGGTGTCCTCTGTCGCTGACATTCTGAGGAGCCCTTGGGTTGATCCATGGGAAGTGGCTTCCTAATTTGGTGGCTGGCCTGGCTTTTATTCCCTGGCTTGTTCTGAGTGACTGGTCAGGGGTTACAGTGTCTCTTATCAGCATCCTTCCAGATGTAGTGGTACTTGGCACACTCAAGTGTGTTCATTGCTTTTCATTCACTGCTTTATGCTTGTCAGCTTCGGGCAAGGTAGACAACATGTCATCTATGCTTCCCCATCACACAAGTCACTGCAGGTCAAAAGGGGGTCAAATTTGGTCATAATGGGTGACACAGACAACTCTAACGATGAGGCATCCTTTACAAAGCTCAGAAAACACATCCACAGCACAGTGCCCCTATCAGGAAAGCTCGAGCTTTCCCGAAACCCTCTGTGTGTGCCTCATCAACAGACTGGGTCACATGGCCACTGCTGCAAGGGATTCTGGGAAAGCAAATATTTAGCTTAGGACTATTAGCTGCAGGGAATTTGGGGAAAGTGAATTTATTTTATTTTATTTTTTTTGCTTTATTGATTTTAGAGAGAGGAAGGGAGAGGGGGAGAGAGACAGAAACATCGATGAGAGAGAACATCAATTGGCCGCCTCCTGTATGCCCCCCACTGGGGATCAGGCCCACAACCTGGGCATGTGTCCTGACTGGGAATCAAACCAGCGACCTCTTCGTGCATGGGTCAACACTCAACCACTGAGCCACACCAGCCGGGCCGGAAAGTGAATATTTTTATCTGAGGACATGGCTGTTGCTAACTTTAAGGGATTGTGGGACTAATGTTAGCTGGGTACATGGCTCTCTATCTGCAAGGGATTCTGGGGAAGTGAGTACCTTTAGCTAAGCATGTGGCTATTCTCAGCTGCAGTGAATCAGAGGGAATATTTCTACATGGCTGTCAGTAGCTGTAAAGGCTTCTGGGGAAAAAGAATATTTTTAGGTAAGGGTATGGTGACCCCTAGTAGCAAGGGATCCTGGGAAGCTAGATACTTTTAGCTAGGCATATGGTCTCCTGTAGCTTTAAGGGATTCTGGGAAAGTAAATCTTTTTACCTGGGCCTATACATTCTCCTAGCTGCAAGGGATTCTAGGAAATTAACTGTTTTTAGCTGCTGACATGGCCACACCTAGCTTCAAGGGATTCTGGGAAAGCAATTCATTTTATGGGACTGGCTGTCTGGAATTTGAACAAAATGGGGCTCTAGGCGAGGAAAGAGGCATGGGTGTGTGCCCCAGCTGGGTCGTGTGCCCACAGGGGACGAGGAGGAGGAGGAGGACGGGTCCCGGGAGGAGCGGCTGCCTTCGTGCTTTGACTACGTCATGCACTTCCTGACGGTGTTCTGGAAGGTGCTGTTCGCCTGCGTGCCCCCCACTGAGTACTGCCATGGCTGGGCCTGCTTCGGAGTCTGCATCCTGGTCATTGGCCTGCTCACCGCCCTCATCGGGGACCTTGCCTCCCACTTTGGCTGCACCGTTGGCCTCAAGGACTCCGTCAATGCCGTGGTCTTCGTGGCCCTGGGCACCTCCATCCCTGGTAACCACCCCAGGAGAACACCTAGTGGGGTAGGGTCTCAGAGAAGCCAGGCAGTGAGGCCTAAGAGAAAGGTCCTGCAGAAATAAGGTGATGGAGTCGTGCAGAAGTCGTGGCGGATCCCAGAGAAGTACACGGGTGGGGCATAACAGAAAGTACATGAGGTCCCTTAGAGTCACTGTGTGAGTGGAATCCCCAAAGCAACCAGGTGGAATGGCCCATAGAACTGAGGTGGGAAATGGTAGAAGCCTGAGGATGGAATCCATAGAAACGATGTTAATTTCCCCTCCTCTCCCCACTCCCACCAAGAAACCAGATGGAAGGTTCCATAGAACTCTGTTGATGGGCGTGAAAGGAACCAAGCCAATGAATTCTGAAGCTTTAATGAAGATGAGGGAGCAGAATAGAAACCAGAGGCTGAGGGAGGGGGTGCCATAGAAATAAGATAGTGGGGTTTCAGAGACTCTAGCTTATGTCTCATCAAAACACAATGGCCACGATCCGCTCTTCTCGAATAAACCTGAGTGAGAGTTCCTTAGAAAGCAGGTGGCCCAGACTGAAATTCCTCCAGGAGTAGGGAGACCAGGTGGGTGGGGAGGCTGACGCCTTTTTTCCACATGGATGTGTTCACCAGTTAGTCAGGTGGTGGCGCTGTCCGCCTAGAAAGCAGGAGGTGGGTCCCATGGAAAGCAACCCTTGGGGAATGGTTGGTTTTCTAATGCCTGCCCTCCATACCAGAGACCTGAGTTATTAGTAAGATGTTCAGGAATGGATGGGGGCCGTAGAAACCAGGCAGTTGCTTGACGGAAACCACGTGGGGAATTGACAGGAAAGGGGTTGCATATGGGTGGAGCCCAACACATTTGTCCAGCCTGGTGGCGATGGGATGACTGGGCCCATAGGAAAACAGGCGGTGGGGCCATGGGAAGCAGAATGATTCCCACTGAAAGCAAGCAAGTACCAAAGAAGGCAGGCGGCTCGTCCCACAGAAAGCAGGCAGCGGGTCCCATAGAAAGAGACAATGAGTCCCCTGGAAAGCAGGCGGTGTAACCCAGTGAAGGTGACAAGTCCCATAGAAAGCAGGGAGGGAGTCCCATGGAAATAAGGCATCGAATTCTACAGAAAGCAGCAGTTGGTCCTGTAGCGAGCAGGCACAGGGATGGTGACCGACTTTGCCTCTTGGGTGGGATCAAGGCCTTACCACGGTCTGCCCGGCTAAGGGGTGGGACGCGGGGCCTGCGGCACCAGGGTCGGGTCCCCGGGCTTGGGGATGGTGTGAGTCACGAAAAGCAGGCGAGGGAGGCAGGTGGACGCCAGAACTTGGGGGTGGCCCGCGGAGCCCTCCTGACCCGCGCGTGTCTCTGCCCCACAGACACGTTCGCCAGCAAGGTGGCGGCGCTGCAGGACCAGTGTGCGGACGCGTCCATCGGCAACGTGACCGGCTCCAACGCGGTGAACGTGTTCCTGGGCCTGGGCGTGGCCTGGTCGGTGGCCGCCGTGTACTGGGCGGTGCAGGGCCGCCCCTTCGAGGTGCGCACCGGCACGCTGGCCTTCTCGGTCACGCTCTTCACCGTCTTCGCCTTCGTGGGCATCGCCGTGCTGCTGTACCGGCGCCGGCCGCACATCGGCGGCGAGCTGGGCGGCCCGCGTGGCCCCAAGATCGCCACCACGGCGCTCTTCCTGGGCCTCTGGTTCCTCTACATCCTCTTCGCCAGCCTCGAGGCTTACTGCCACATCCGGGGCTTCTAGCGCCCCCGCAGAGACTCGGCCTCCTCCCCTGGGACTCGGCCTCCCTGCCTCCTGGGAATTGATCTCCCCCTGTCCACTGTCCCCACCAACTGCCTCCTCCCTCCTCCCTCCTCTCAGGTCCTCCTACCAGGTAGTACCCAGAACCCAGCCCAGCCCTGTTACTCCGTCTACGCCCCTGGGGAAATTTCCGCCCGAGGCCCCTCCCCACAGAACCTCCCCTGAGTGACCCTCCAGAGAACCTACCATCTCTCTCCCTAGACACCCAGCCTTGACTCTCCTCCAGAGGACCCCCACCACCACGGATGGACCTGTGTGCCCCAGGCCCTCAGAACTAGGCCCTCCCTGGGGGACCCCTGAAGAGGCTGATCCATCCCAGGATATCAGGGATCTCAGCCCTTTCCCCAGCCTTCAGGGAGCTCTGTTCAGCCCCCAGGGGAGGAGGGAGAGGGAACGGGCAGGTGCGTGTGTGCATAAAGGGGGCACCCCCTCCCTGATTTCTCCACTCAGGCCCTTGGGAGGACGCCGATGCTCCAGGCTTGGAGAAGGGAGGGGAGAAGTTTGGGGTTTCAGAGCTGGAGGAAGCATATTTGGGACCTGCAATTTCTCACATTCCAGCGCCCCCACTCTCCTCCACTACCTCTGAGAGCCCAACCACGCCTTGGAGGGGGGGGCCTATGTGTGTATATAGTGTGTTTGGGGGGGTCGTGGGAGGGTGCATGTCTTAGGGAAAGGGGGTGACAGACTTTCCTTTGGGGAGGGCAGCAGATTTCTCCAGCCATGAGAAACGACTTTGGGGAGGAGGCGGGGAATCACAAGGAGTCCAGCCATCTCCCCTGACAATCTAGAAGGCTCATTTTGCCCTCAGTGCCAGCCAATCCAGGCAGGACCCTCGAAGAGGAGACCGGGGGTTCCAGAGGACCAATGCTACAAGCCAGCAAATGCTGCCACATCTCTGCCTGATGGGGAGCAGGGGTGGGTGGGAGGGTGGGACTGGGACCAGGGGTCTGGGTGGGCATTTTTAACTTCGGAGGCCACCCTTCTGTTGGTAGGCCATCTGCATTTTCTTACTGTTGATGTTTCCCGCCCAAAGGACACACTTGGGGCGTGGGGAGTGTGGCCCACTTCTTGGGACCCTGAGGATGACCCTGCAACCCCCATAACACTCTGCTTCCCACGGGTTTTTAGCGTTCTGTCGTCCTGTTGTGCGTCGGCCCAGCATCCCAGACCTGTTACCCACTCCCCCTCTCTGCTCCCAGCTCATCAGCACCAGTCGCTGTCTCTCTTCTCTGTGATTTCTGTAAAAGTTGCCATAAAACTTTGAAATTCTGCCTGGGAAACAGCCTTCCCCGTAAGAAGTTGGGATTGAGGAGGAGGGAGCTAATGAGGTCTTTCAGGTTTCCGCAACTGTGAAGTAGACCAGGTAACCTGGGTTCTTCCAGGCCCCCAGTCCTCTGCAGGACACAAGTACCATTTGCACCTTGGGCCACTCAGCTTCCCCTAGCCGCGCCCCCAACGCCTGGCTTCCCTGGCCACGCCCCCATTCATCAGCAACAAAGTATCCCTCTTCACAGGGCATCCTGGGAACTCAGATTTGCCTGAGCAGGAGCTGGGGTTGATGGGTTTCCTGAATAAAGCAAGTAACTTTCTCAGAATGCTGGAATAGGAGGAGAAGACGTGAGTTACTGGCTTTTTCATGCAAGTGGTTAGTGGGAATGGAGTACGGGGATTTGGGGAGTGAAGAGAATTCAAAAGGACCAATTATAAGAGACCTTATCAGCCAGGCTAAGGAGCTTGGAATCTATCCTATGAGCAAAGGGGAGCTTTGGAAGGGATTTCAATGGGGGATGGAGGCGGGGAAGGCAATTGATATCTGATTTACATTTTCAAACGTTCCTCCTGGTTACCACTGAGACTGGAGGCTGGGAGGTCTGGGCGGAGGCTGGGGCAGCCCAGGAGGGGGTTCTGGAATCGGGAAGGAGATGGTGAGAAGGGGGTGGTTTAGAGAGAGAAATGGATCGGGGCCCTGGCAGGAAAGAGATGGCGCATTAAAATAGACTAGCCAGAGAGGGTTTAATGAAAGGGAGATTAAGAGGTGGGCAGGGTTAAGGAAAACAAGAGAGAGACGGTGCTACCCGGGGCTACCAGTAGAGGGCGCAGTTACCACCCTGAGTTGAAAGGGTGAGCTGAGTCACCTGAGCTGCTGAGGCTGTAGCTAGGAGAGGAGTACAGACACCGCCCACCCACCTCTCCCGCCGGAGCCTCCCGTTGGCTCAACTCAGGCCGACGCCGGAGGTCTAGTGGGTAACAGGCCTCAGCTTCTGCGGCACAGAGAGGAGAAAGGTGGAGAGTCGATCTGGGAGGGAACGATGGGGGAGTTTTCAGAGAGTGGGGTCTTCTCTGGGCTTGGGGGACGAAGATGGGGTAAGTAGAAGAATCGACCTGGAGAAGATGCTGGATCCAGGGCGGTGCACGCTGAGGGCGATGCCTGTGGGCCGCCCAGAGCGGTCAGGGAGGGGACAGCTGGAGTCAGGAGCCGCGCTGGAGAGAGTTGAGATGTGTTGGCCAAGAAGTGTCCCCAAGCCTCGGGGAGCGGGTATGGCTGTCCAGGGAGAGGGTGTATGTAGTGTGAGAAGGGGCACGAACAGGGACTTCCAACATCCAAAGGGCACATGGAAGACGGGAGACTTGTCAGTGGAGAGGGACCCTTCAGAGAGATAGGTGGTGACCAAGAGAAGAGAGTTTCCAGAAGGAGAGCGTAGTCCGCAGGGTCAAAGGCTGCGGAGAGGTGGAGGAGGAGGAGGACTGAGAAGTGACCCTGGGATTTAGGATTTGAACAGAGCTGTTGGGTGGCGGGTGGAGAGGCAGAAGTCAGGCTGATCTAGAGTGGGGAGGACGCAGCAGTTGGGGAAACGGAGTCAGAGCGTGTAGAACACACTTTGGAGAATCTTGAAGGCAAGGGGGCACTGCTGGAGGGAGATGGGGCAGGAGCAGGCTGTTCCGACAAAGTGGGGACAGGTGTGAAGCAGAGAGCACTGGGGGGCTGCAGCCCCTGAGAATGGTTACCGACAGCTCAGGGCCAGGCTCCGCGCTGGGCTCTCCTAAGCACAGCCTCATTCAGTCCTCAGCCGGTCCTAGCAGTCTCTCCCATTGCACAGGTGAGGAAACTGAGGCTCAGAGGGGGAAGCTACCAGGAAGGGCAGAGATGGGACACAGTGAGGTCCAGGGTGCACGACAGGACAGTGACACACCTCAGCAGTGTAGAGGCAGGAAATGTGTGAGTCTGGCGGCGGAGAGGTGAGTAGGGTCCCAGCTTTAGTGCTGGGTGTACCCAGAGCTTGGGATGTGGATGAGATGAGGGACCTTACAGATGTCCTTTATCCCACCCCAAATGTCTTGATTCCCACCTGGATGAAGGAGTTCCAAGGGAGTCAGCTTGGGAGTGATTTAAACCATGTGTCATGGGAGGCGACATAGGGTGAAGATTTATTTCCTGTGTGCCTCGGTGCCCTCATCTGGAAAATGGGGACAGTAATAATGGGACTCATGGGGCCTATTTCACAGGGCCGTTGTAGTAAATTAAAACTTAATATATATAATGTATTAGAATTATATATAATATATTAAATTCTATATATTTTTATCATAATTATATTAAATTATATATATATTAGAATAATACCTGGCACATATTAGGAGCTCAATAGATGGAAAACAGTTATACTTTCCAGGTATTCTCAACTCTCTTGTTCACTTCCATATTCCATATTCTCTCTCTCACACACGCACACACACACACAGAAACACACACACGCAGCCCTCCACTCGCCATCCTGAATGCACAGCCTCAGAAGGACAGACATGCAGAGTCCCATGAACCTGCTTTGCCACCTGAGTCCAGCTGCTAGATCACCAAACCCTGGGAGAGCTGGACAATGGGGACTAGTTTTTCTCTCCTTCTGGCCCCTGGGATTCTTTTTTGTTTTTCCTAAAGTTTTTTTTATTATTATTATTAATTTTGAGAGAGAGAGGAAGGGAGAGGGAGAGAAAGAGAAACATCTATGTGAGAGCGAAACATCGATCGGCTGCCTCCTGCATGCCCCCCACTGGGGATCAAGCCCTCAACCCGGGCACAGTGTCCTGACCAGGAATCGAACCGCCAACCTTTCGGTGCATGGATGATGCCCAACGACCTGAGCCCCACCAGCCAGGGCCCCTGGGATTCTTTAATTCATTTATCCATTGTGCACCTGCTCGGTACCTGGCACTCTGCTGGGGACACTGCAAGGACCCAAATGTCCCTGCACTTATCAGGGTCACAACACAGTAGGGGGGCACATGCCAAACAGGGTGCGAGAAGTGGTGGCCAGGTGGGACTTGTGAGGTAAGGACTCTAGCAGACCCCAGGAGGAAGCCGATGGCACAGCACTGGGTGAGTGAGGCCAGGGTAAGAAGGGAATGTGAACGCGGGGGGGGGGGGGGGCAGTGGACCAGGGATGGCGCAGCACCTTGGGCTGGCAGGGGGAGCATTAACACCCCTAGACTGAGGGACTGGAGGAGGGAGTGACTTCCAGAACCTGTCTATAAGCCCTTATAAGGGCTTCCTATTAATATTTGTATTAATAGATGAGAATAACAGGGATCTGAAGTAATTGTGGTTTAAATAAGATGAATTTATTTCTCTTGTGTGTCACCATTCACATCTGGTGTGGCAATGCTATTTCATGAGGACAATAAAAAGCCCAGGTTTCTTCTATCCTTTCGGTCTGATATAGCTGGAGTCTGGCCCTGGTCTGTTTCGTCCCAGATGGCTCACCTCCAGGGCATCATTCCAACCAGAAGGACAGGGACGGGAGGAGAGGTCCCAGATCCACCCTGGATCCACTGCTCTCTGTGAGTTTTTACCCAGGAGTTCCACGTAGCACTCCTTCTGCATCAGTTACCAGACCTGAATGGCCACACTTAGCTGCCAGAGGATCTGGGGGCAAAGTAGTTTTTATTCTAAGTCATCATGTTAAAAATCATAGAGGATTTTTAAGGAAATGTGGAAGATTGGATGTTGAGGGACGGTGAATAGCCTCTTCTGCAAAAAGTTTGAAGGAACACACAGAAGTGATGCTCAGAAACTCGAACCAATCAGATTGAGTACATCACTGAATTTCAGTTGAATTCATCACTGAAATTCATGCCAAGGAGCCCCAGGACCTTTGCATCACCAGTTCCAAGATCAAGGTCCCCAGCTGGAACCAGTCCTGATCCTCTAACCTTTCCCAAAATAAAATCCTCATTTCCTCAGCCTCTTCTTTCCAGATGGTTCCTCAAGTCCTTAGCCTGTTTCCTCCAAATAAATGTATAGCCTGAGACCTCCCCTTCCCCCACTTCCTACTCCTCACCCACCTTCCCCTGACCCTCCAAACATCCTATTCTGGCATCTGTTTCTACATAACAAGATCCACCCTAAAACTTAATGGCTTAAAATGACAACTTGTTATTCCCTCTCACTGGGACTCCCATTGCGGTCAGGCAGCTGTGACCCCTCGCCAGGCTGGCAGTTGGTGCTGGCTGTCAGCTGCAAGCTGGGCTGGCTGTGGACAGGAGCCCATGTCTTTCTTGACCGTATCTGTGTCTTTTTTTGTTGTTGCATTTTTGTCTCTGCGCAGCTGACCCTCCCTCTGTCTCTGTTTTCAAAGGTCTCTGTCCCTTTTTGAGCCGGTCTCCCTAATTCCACACGTTGCTCTCTCTGCCTCCATCTCTCTGCTTTTCTTTCTCAGCTGTACCTTTACTCCCTCTCTCTGTATCTGTTTCCCAAGTCATTCTCCCCACTGCTCTGTGTCTGTGTGTCGGTGTCTGTATCAGTTATCTGTTGCTGAGTAACAAACCCCCTGAAACTTGGTGGCTTAACCCGCAGTGTATTATTTCTCCAGTGTCTGTGTGTTGACAGTGGCCCTTGTGTTCTCCGTGGGGTTGGTTGGCTACGTTGATTTTGTGCTGCGATCATTTTGGAGCTTGGCTGGGGCTAGAATGTGCGAGATGTTGTCACTTGTGGCCAGCAGGGGGCGCTGTCTGCGGCCTGGGCCACATCACTTCTCCCTGCGGCCAGTTCCGCGAGCCACAGGAAGCCGCAAGGCCTCCGCTCACTTCCACACGGTCTGTTGGTCAAGCAAGTCACAAGATTCCAGGGCCAGGGAAATAGACGCCACCTCCTGAGGGGTAGAGGGTGTGCTTGGAGGGAGGGGAAGAATCCTTGGTGGCCATTCATGGCCGAATAATAGTGTCCCCAAAGATATCCATGTCCTAATCCCTGCAACCTGTGACTGTTACTTGTATGACAAAAAATGGATTTTGCAAGTGTCATTTCAGACCTTGAGATGGGGAGATTGTCCTGGATGATCTGTGTCCCCGCTAAATGCAATTGCATGCATCCTTATAAGAGGGAGACAGAGGGACATTACGTGACACCCAGAGAAGGAGGCCATGTGGAGACGGGCCAGAGGTTTGAAGACGCTGGCCTTGAAGATTGAAGCGATGCAGCCACGAGCCAAGCAAGACCCCAGCAGCTGGAAGAGGCAGGGGACAGATCCTCTCTGGGGCCTCCAGAGGGGGTGCAGCCCTCTGACACCCTGATTGCAGCCCATGGGGACTGACTTTGTGCTTGTGGCTTCCAGAACTGCGAGAGAATAGATTTGTCTTGTTTCAAGCCACTGAGTTTGCGCTCATTTGTTCCAGCAGCCACGGGAGACTCATACGCCCTCTTAGAGCTGATTCACTACTGTCTGTCTCTTAGTTGAACCTTTTTTTTTTTTTCAATTGGTCAAGCAATTAACATAAAATTGACCTTTAAAAAAAAATGTTTAAAGGGAAAGGTGGTTTTATTTATTTATTTATTTATTTATTTATTTATTTATTTTGTTAATCCTCACCTGAGGATATTTTTCCATTGATTTTTTTAAAAATTGTTTTTCTTTATTGATTTTAGAGAGAGTGGAAGGGAGAGGGAGAGAGAGATAGAAACATCGATGAGAGAGAACATTGACTGGCCGCCTCCTGCATGCCCCCCCCCCACCCCCCGGGATCAGGCCCACAGTCTGGGCATGTGCCCTGACCAGGAATCGAACCGGTGACCTCTTGGTGCATGGGTCGACGCTCAACCACTGAGCCACACCAGCCGGGCTTCCAATGATTTTTAGATAGAGTGGAAGAGAGGAAGGAGGAGAGAGAGAGAACACGTTGATGTGAGAGAGACACATCCATTGGCTGCCTCCTGCACCACCCTGACCAGGATCAAACCTGCAACCCAGGTACATGCCCTTGATCAGGAATCGAACCTGAGACCCTTCGGTCTGCGGGCCGACGCTCTAACCACAGAGCCACACCAGCCAGGACTAAAATGGACTATTTTAACCATTTTCAGGTGCACATTTCAGTGACATTTAGTCCATTCCACGATGTTGCGCAACCAGCACCTCTGTCAGGGGTGGGGAATGTCCTGCCCGCAGGCCTATGAGGCCTCGAAACCAATACCAGCTGACATCACACGCCTCGCCGAGTTAGCCGGAGCAAATAGCACAGACTAATTTTTGAGCTGATCGTTTTGTATGGCCCACGACTGATGTTATAAATAGCCAAATGGCCCTTGGCAGAAAAAAGGTTCCCCACCCCTGATTCTAGCACATTTTCATCACCCCCAAAGTTAACCCTGTACCCATTAGCAGTCATTCCCCCTTTCCCCTCCCCCAGCCCCTGGCAACCACCAACCTACCCCGTCTCTATGGATGTGCCTGTTCCCGGCAGTTCACAGAAACAGAGTCTTACGGTATGTGGCCTGTGTGTCCGCCTCCTGTCACTGAGCTCGCTGTCCTCAAGGTTCATCCCTGTGGTAGCGTGAACCAGAGCTCCGCTCCTTTTCAGGGCTGAATAATATCCCACGGTATGAACAGACCACATTTTGCTTATCTGTGCTTCTGTTGATGGATGGGAAATCTTGGACTCTCGTGTTTGTTTCTTTCTTTGCCATGTCACATGCTCACAGTATTTTAGGTTTGAAATGTATATTAATGAGGGTTCTCCAGAGAAACAGAACTAATAGGATGTGTATTTAGATAGATAGATAGATAGATATAGATAGATAGATAGATAGATAGATAGATAGATATAGATAGATAGATAGATAGATAGATAGATAGATAATAGATTTTTTTTTTTAGTCAACACCTGAGGATATTTTTTTCCATTTATTTTCAGACAGAGTGTGAGGGAGAGAGAGAGACATCAATGTGAGAGAGACACATCGACTGGTTGCCTCCCGCATAACCCCGACCAGGGCTGGGGACCGAACCACAACCGAGGTACTTGCCCTTGACCGGAATCCAACCTGTGACTCTGGTCCACGGGCCGACGCTCCAACTGCTGAGCCAAACAGACCGGGGCAGGACTTATTTTTTTTTAAGTGGCTTGTGCAATTGTGGGAGCTGGCAAGTCCAAATTCTGCAGGGCAGGCCGGCAGGCTGAGGCTGACGCTGAGCTCAAGTCCAAAGGCAGTCTGGAATCAGAGTTCCCTCTATCTTGGAAGGCCTCCGTCTTTTCTCTTAAGACCTTCAACTGCTGGGATGAGGCCCACCCACATTATGGAGGGTAATCTGCTTTACTCATCTAAATGTTAATCTCATCTGGAAAATGCCTTCACAGCAACATTTGAATTAAAGTTTTGACCGAGCCTGGCCAGTGTGGCTCAGTGGTTGAGTGTCGGCCCATGCATCAAGAGGTCACCGGTTGGATTCCTGGTCAGGACACATCCCCGGGGGGGGGGGGGGGGGGGGCATGCAGGAGGCGGCCAATTGATGTTCTCTCTCATCGATGTTTCTCTCTCTCCCTCTCCCTTCCTCTCTTTCTAAAAATCAATAAAGAAAAAAAATTTTTTTAATAATAATAAAGTTTTGACTGAATATCTGAGCACCAGTGGACATACACAATTCACCATCACAGGGGGCTCTCGTCTCCCCTGTGCCCTCTCTCTGCCCATCCACGCCCCTGCCTGGCCACTGTCTTAGGTTGGGCTCCACAGAAGCCAGCCTGAGGTAAGGAAGGGGGACAAGTGGTTTATTTGGGAGGTGAGGAGACACTGGAGGGGGACAGGGAAGGAAGCCATTAAGGGCTGTGCTGACGAGCAGGTCACCTCCAGGCAGTGGGCTCTGCTGGAGACTGTGTAGAACCCTCTTTGGGTGCCCAAGCTGAGGGTGAGGAATCGGGGTATTTAGCCCCTGGATGCTGGTGCGGAGGCTGCTTCCAGGGTTGGCTCCCAGCACGCCCCCCCACAGCCTGAGCACACGGGGCAGGGGGATTGCAGGTGCCAGTGTGGGGAGCTGCTGTTGGGTCACAGAGGTCTGAATGGGGCACCCACAGCCCACGGGCCTCACTGCCTCTCTGTTCCAGTGGGACAATGCATGGGCACTGAGGGTAGGCATGACTGCCAGGTTTCCCCCTCTCCTGTCCACGCGCCCCCAGCTGAGCACACAGCTTCTGGTCCCTCCAGGGAACAGGGAAGGGCTGGCTCCTGGTACTTCCTCTGCATCCCGCCAGCTCCCTGAGAATTGAAGTCAGACTCCAGGGAGGACTTCCAGGCCCTCGGGCTGTGGGAGAGAAGAGATGGGGGTTCAGTCCTTGGTGCCTCCCAAGGTATTTGCTCTCTTTCTCCTTCCCTGCCCCTCCGTGTCCTCTGCCCTCTCCCTGCGGTTTTCTCCCCAGAGGTGGAGAAGGAAATGTCAAGGATGATGGATTGGAAGGGGGCAGCTGGGGTCAGTAGAGGAGGGACCGCAGGGCTGGAGGGGAAGGGCAACAGAAAAGAGGGAGGAGGGGGAGGGGCCACAGAAGAAAACAAACAGAGATGGAGACAGAATTAGAAGAGAGAGACTTCAAAACGCCAGGCCGAGGGAGGGAGCGAGAGCAGGGCAGCCGGTGCTGGGGTTGCAAGTAATCCTCCAGCCTGAAACCAGCTCACAAAGCCCGGGAGGGCACTGCCTGGAGTGTGTGCAGAGAAAGCCAGAGATGAAAAGGCGCTGGGGCCGACCGCGGGTCCCGAGCAGGGTGCGGTGGGGGAGCCGAGGGCGGGAGGAGGGGAGGGGGAGAGAGACCCAGGGCTGGGCACAGAGGCAGAGAGATGGAGAGGGACAAGACTGAGAGAGAGAAAGAGATGAGAGCCAGAGTGTGGATGAGAGGTGGAAATGGAGACAGAGACAGAGACCACCCAAGAGACACAGAAAACGATGCAGGAGAGACAGGCAGACAGACACACACACCCAAGACAGGACGGCCACAGTGAAAGAGAGAGAGGAAGTGGGGGAGAGAGGAGGAGAGGGAGAGGAGTGAAGAGACCCAGAAAGGAGACTCGGAGGCACAAAGGGAAGGCAGAGGAGGCCAGATCCGAGGAAGGACAGGGAGACAGGAAGGGGCCGTCCCCCTCCCCCGCCCGGGTCAGGCCGGTCCTCCTGGTGGCCTCTGCCGAGCCATGGCTAATGGTATGATTGCTTGGCGGGGCGGCAGGCAGCGGGTGACAAATGAGCCGCCCGAGTCGCCAGCTCGGTGATGGATGGCCCGGGAGGCGGGCGGAGGGGCGGGCGCGGGGTGGGGGTGCCACCAAGATAAATATTTCCTTCTCCTGGAGCCGGGCCAGGCGGGGGAGGAACTGGGGATCGGGCGATGCATTTATGAAAGGTCTGGGCAGCCGGGTGGAGGAGCGAGGGACAGAGACAGGCAGACAGAAACCCAGGGACACGGATGGGGGGGACACAAAGGCCAAGAGACAGAGGTCCCCAGATATGGGAGTTGGGCGGGGGGGGGGGGGGGCTGAGAGCCAGCGTGAGAATAAGAGACAGAGAGATGGAGATAGAGACACACACAGAGACACAGAGAAACAGACACAGGTAGAGAGAAAAAGATGCAGGGAGACACGTGAGACAGACAGACAATCGGACAGACAAACACACGCCCGAGACAGAAACAGAGACCTAGAAGGCCGCTGGGCAGAGGTGCAGCTCCTCGAGAGCCCTGGAGTGGGGGGGGGGGGGGCGGAGGGACAGTGGGAGCCTGGTGATAAAAGGGGAAACTGAGGCGAGAGCTAGCAGGACCCAAAGAGAAGGCAGGAGGGGGCCCTGAGCAGCCCCTCATTCACCCCCTCAGCTCCTGGAGCCTCTGAGAGCAGATCCTGGGGGTCCCTGTGGGCCCCTGGGGATGGGGGTACTGAGGAGAGTGAGAGAGTCCTCTCCAGGGCACTGAGAGGTCTGCAACCAAGGGGCTGTGTTGGGGAGACCTGGCGGTCCCCCAGAGGTGGTCATGGAGTGCTCAGTTGGGGGGGCCCTTTCTACCTATAAAATGGGGCATGAGAAGCCTGGAGGGTAGACCCCTCCCAGAGCCAGCACTCACTTGGGAGTCCAATCCTGGCACCCAGGGGCCCAAAGGCGCCCTCACAGATGCAGCGACATGAGGTCCGCGAGCCCGGGACCCAGGCCTGGACCCCATCAGCTCCCTCCCCTGGGACGCAAGGGTCTGAGTGTCCGAGGACCATTTCAGGGAGACAGCTCCGCAGAGGGGGCCTGAGGTCAGAGAGAGACACCGGGGTGTGTGTGTGACACCGACAGACGACAGCCGGCCGAGTGAGCACGCGCTGCCCTCCCCTCCGCCCTCCCGCCCTCGCCTATCCCATACGTTTTTCTCCCAGACACTCCGATTTTTTTCCCTTTCCAATGTCTCGCTCCTCTCTTTAATTAATGAGATTTATGCCCAAGAGCCCAAGCCCCTCCTCCTCCTGTTGTGGGGGCTGAGGGTCCTTCTGCGCTCAGAGCAGTGGAAGGAACAACCCTTTTCCTCCCAGGGACACCCCTCATTGGGCCCCCGGGCCCCCACCCAGTTAAGGCACAGTCACCTCCGACCCTCTGTCCACTCACCCCTCACTGGGACTGTCATTCAGGCCACACTTTTTTTTTTAGACTCAGCTTGGGAAGGGGACCTCAGCACACCCCCAGGACACAGAGTGAGGCTGGGAGCCCAGACCCTTGGCTCCCCCACCCTGAACCTCAGCTGAGGGCCTTGGTAGGGGGGACACACAGAAGAGCTTTGCATCTTTAATTAAAAAGTGATTTAAATTAATTTTCTGCTCCAAAACCCCTATCTGGGGGGCAGGGTGCGTGTGGCAGTGATTAAAGCACCCCCTTCCCCTCCGCCTTCCTTAAAGGGCCAGTGTCACCTGCGGGACAGTTGTATCCAGGAGCTTCTGGGGGAACACCAAGGCCCCCCAGAGTCCCGGCACCTTCTAGTTTAACTGGTTCGCCGTCATGCCCTCAACCCAGGCTCATCCAGCAGATGGGGACCCCGAGGCTCGGGGAGGGAGGACTCGCACTTGCCCCCTCTCGCCGGGCAGTGCTTCTGTCCTGACCCAGGCCCTCCGGCTGCGCCTCCAGCCGCTCTCCCGGCCCCGCCTGGGTGGTGGTGTTTAATTTCCTCAAGATGAGGGGATGAAGGAGAAGCAGGTTGCCACAGAGGGAGAGCTGTTTATGAGGCTCGTAAACATATCCTTAGAGAGCCCAGCGGGGTGGCGCACTGCCTGGGCTGCTCACCTCCACCTCGCTCTGTCCCCTCTCACTGGGTCTCTGTGCCCCCCGTGGGGGTCTCTGTTCCCCTCTCCCAGGGTCTCTGTCCCTCTCTCTCTGGGTCTCTGTTCCCTCCCCCGAGTTCCTGTCCCCGCCTCTTTGGATCACTGTCTCACTTGTCTTTGGCACTAACCCTCTGGAGTGATGGTTTGTAACTTTGGGGGGAGGGGGTCAAGTTTCCTTTTATAAAATATAATGAACACTATGGGCCATTTTCTGGGGGGGGGCACATAAACACAAAGCCCACAAGTGTCCTGATGCACATTTGCTCCCCCGCAAGGAATCCAACAGCCCCAGAGAATAAAGACACTTAATGTAGAATGAATCCCAGTCTCTCTTCTCCCCTCAGCCTCTCCTGCCCTCGAGGGCCTCCTAGAACACACCAAGCACATCCCTGCCCCAGGGCCTTTGCACCTGCTGTTCCCCCCTGCCTGGAATGATCTTACTACCCCAGAGATCTGCGTGATTCCCTCACCTTCCTGAGGAATCTGCTCAGATGTCACCTCCTCTGAGGACTTTCCCTGTCCAGCGTATATACACCATCCCCTGTCTTTACTCTGCTTTGTGTGGGAGCACTTTTCACTCCAGGCTTTATTTATTTATTTATTTATTTATTTATTTATTTATTTATTTATTTTAATCCTCACTCGAGGACATTTTTGCATTTATCTTCAGATAGAGCAGGAGGGAGAGAGGGGGGAAGAGAGAGAGAGAAACATGGATGTGAGAGAGACACATCGACTGGTTGCCACCCACACGACCCCAACCGGGGCCGGGGACAAACTGCAACCCAGGCACGTGCCCTTAGCGGGAACCGAACCCGGGACTCTCCGGTCCGCGGGCCACGCTCTAACCGCTGAGCCAAACCGGCCAGGGCTCCAGGCTTTATTTTATACTTACACATTTATTTACTGGACTGACTCTCTCCCCACCCCACTCCTAGTAGAATGTGAGCACCATAAGGCCAGGAAGTTTGTCTTTTGTTCCCTGCTATATCCCCAGAATAACACCTGGCACACAGTAGGTGCTCAATAAGTGTTTGTTGCATAAACAAACCTTATTAGAACACCAATTTCAAAGGCTGTCTGGGTCCCAGCCTCCTCCAGGAGCCAGGTAAAAGCTGGGGACCTTCTCTGCAACATCTCAGTAGTGTCACATCCCTCACCCTCAGTGCTGGAGATTCCACGAACTCCCTGAGGGCAGCTGAGGAGACTGTAACAGGCACGCGTCAAAATGGGCAGAGGGTCAGGATGATACCTCCAGATGCATGCACACAGCCACACACCTGTGCCCATTCTGCTGTCCAAGACCCAGATACTGTATGCACAAACTCGGGCACCCCCCCAATATTCACCCCATATTCAGACAGCAACGCAGTCACTCTTGCAAACACACACGCACCTAGGCATGGTCAGACAACCAGATGCACAGACACAGCTGCACACACACACTCACACACACACACACACACACACACACACACATACACACACAGGCATGGTCAGACAACCAGATGCACAGACACAGCTGCACACACACACTCACACACACACATACACAGGCATGGTCAGACAAGATGCACAGACACAGCTGCACACACACACACACACACACATACACACACAGGCATGGTCAGACAAGATGCACAGACACAGCTGCACACACACACACACTCACACACACACATACACAGGCATGGTCAGACAAGATGCACAGACACAGCTGCACACCCACACACACACACTCACACTCACACAGGAGGCTTCAGACACAGGTGCAGGGGTGTCCTTGTCTCCCAGGGGAGGGCAGTTAGGGGGGCAGAGCAAGAAGAGAACTAAAATATGGGGGTTTGGTTACTTCCAGCCTCTGGTTCTCTCCTCTCCTGTTTCAGCCAGAGCAACAGAGAGAGGGTGAGGGAGAGACCGCCTGAAGAGAGGCCCCGTGGGAGGTGGGGGAAGGGAGAGACGGAGAGAGAGGCAGAGATGTGTGGGGCAGAGATGGGAGAGAGAGATAGAGACAAAGAGAGAAAGAAATAGAAAAAGAGAGACTCGAAGATATAGGAAAAAATGGGGAACCGAGGAGATGGAGAAAGAGGGAGAGAAGGGCGTGGGGGGGGGGAGAGGGGGACAGAGGGACAGAGACCTGTGGCAGCTGAGGGAGAGGGGGAGGCAGAGAAAACCGGGAGGGGGTGGACCAGAGAGAGGAAGGCGGGAGGGGTGGGGAGATCAGACACCCGGAGACTCCGATACAAAAGCAGCCCCCACCCCGGGAGTAGGGGGCAGGGCGGGGGAGGAGGGGGAGGGGCGGAGGCTTCGGACGCTCCCGCCCCGCCCGCCGCCCGCGCCACCGGCGGACAGTGGGTTAAGCATCTCCGATGTGGAACTTCCGGATGTGACCACAGAGAGAGGGAGAGACCGGGAAAGGAGGAGAGGGACAGCCAGGGCCGCCAGCATCCCTCTGGGCCGCCCACGCCGGGACCCCGCACCAGCGCGGGGAGCCCCGCCGCCCCCGCCGCCCCGGGCCGGGCCACCTCCTCTCCCCCCGCCCCCAGCCCTCATCTCTGGATCTGTTTGTCTCGAGCTGGTTCCGTCCTCCCAGGACCCGGGAACGGACTGGGGGCCCCAGGGAGGGGTCTGGGGCGATCCTTCCCTCCTTCTCGCCCCTTTCCCACTCTGGCATGAGCCCCCGGCTGTGACCCCCGCGGGGGGAGGGGGCTGGGGGTCCATGCTCGCAGCCTGCGCACCGCCCGGCGCCTGCCACTGACGGCGGCGGGGGTGGGGGGGCCGGGCACCCAGCCTCCTGCCCCACCCCCTGGCGTCGGCACCGCGGGCCACCGGGGGCCGCTGCCCCTGGCTGCGCCCTGCCCGCCGGCCAGGCCCTGGAGGGACCCAGGAGCTGCCGCCGGCATCAGCCCATGGCCCGGAGGGTAGGTCTGAGGACGGGCACCCCCGTGCCCCAGCCCGTCTTTGCCTCCCCAATCCCTCAATTACCCCACCCCCCACCTGGGCGCTCTGGTCCCGTCAAGCCCATCCCGCCCTCTCCACCACCTCGGTCTGCCTCCCTCTCCCTGCCCCTCGGTTCCCCCCACTCTGTCCCTCTATCTCCCCTCCACCGAAGGCCCTTTATCCTACCCCCTCACTTCCTTTTCTGCCCCCCTCTCCCCATCCTTCTCCCTGCTCTACTTTTGTTCCAAGTCCTCCGAGGGTTCAAGGTGGGGACGGTGCTGGGAGAGGTGGGTCTCAGCAGGCAGGGCCCCTCTCGCCTCCCCTTTATGTCCCGGGGATGGGCCAGATCGGAGGAGACGGGCGAGGAGGTGAGTAGACGCCCTGGGCGGTGGAGAGGGGCCGAAGTAGGGACGAGCGGTGAACCGCCCGGAGCGGGTGAATGAAACTTCAGGGCGCAGAAGTTAGAAGAGGACGCGAACGGGGAGAGGAGCAGACACGCTGAGCCCCTCGCGCCGCCGCGGGGCCGAGGCGGGCGGTGGCAGAGCCCTCCGCTCCTCCCGGAGTCCCTTTGCCTCTTTAAGCCTCAGTTTCTCCATCTCCAAGGGAAGGGCTTGCGCTAGGCGCTTCAAGTCCCCCGGCTTCCCAGCGCGTGTGTTTCTGTGATGACCGGACGCAGAAATCTGGCCCGGATGCCCGTAGTTTCTCTTGGGGGCTGTTAGCAAAACTGAGCTTGTGCGGTTGTGTGTGTGTGTGTGTGTGTGTGTGTGTGTGTGTGTGTGTGTGTGTTTTCTCCCGTTCAACAAGAGTTTATTGAATGTGTGCCAGGCACTGTGCGAAATGCCTCAATTATTCATTCATCCATGTGCTAAATGTCTCATTCATTCACTCATTCATTCATTCATCCCTGTGCCTGGCAGTTGGCTCTGGGGTGTGTGTGTGTGTGTGTGTGTGTGTGTGTGTGTGTGTGTGATGTGACAAGTTGCGCATATTTGAAAACTGAAGTGAAATTGAAGCATTTTTTATGGGAAGTGTCTATCGGTGAAAACCTCTCTACTGTCTGTCTCTTTCCCCTGTATCTTCTCTGTCTCGCCCTCTCTCCTTTCCCCTCTGCCTCTTTGCACCTCTTTTATCTCCTGTCTTTCTTTGCCTTTCTTTCTATTGCTCTCATCATGTCTCTCTCTCCCTTTCCCTCTCTCTCTCCCCCTTTCTTCCTCCCCTCCTCTTTCTGTGAGGACCTAGCAGTTACCAAACAGCTGATCCCTGACCCTCAGGTCAGAGACCTGGGTCTGTCTTTCTCCTCTGGACCTTCCTGCCCGCACCTTAGGAATCTCTGATGGGACATATGTCACAGTCCATGGGTACAAGAGAAGACTGTGGGACAAGGCCTTCAGTTCTACACAGCTCCATGGGACATGGCGGGGGGGGGGAATGGGGGCATGGTTGGGACACTTAGGGGACAGAGGGCCGGTTCCTGTGACAGGGAGAGAGAGCCAGGAGGTTTCTTGCTGGAGCTGATTACTCCCTGGGTCTTTCCCACTCTTGCCTCCCCCAGTACGATGAGCTGCCCCACTACCCAGGCATCGTGGATGGCACTGCAGCCCTGGCTGGCTTCTCGGAGGCAGTGCCTTCTGCACCGAGAGCCCCTGGGCCCTACGGCCCCCATCAGCCTCCCCAGCCTCCGCCCCCGGGCCTGGACAGTGATGGCCTGAAGAGGGAGAAGGATGAGATCTACGGGTGAGTAGGTACAGGGCTGACACTCCGTGGGGTCTCAGAATGCAGACCTTTCTGTTTCTTGGTCTCTCTAGACCTGTTTCTCCTTCTGCGACTCTATCTCCCTCTGTGTCTGTCTCTCCAATTCCTCCCTCCGGGTCTCCTGTCCCTCCCAGTTGCTCCATGTTTCAAAGACCCCTGCCCTCTCCTCATGAACTCTGTCCTCTCCTGCTTCCTCCAGACACCCACTCTTCCCGCTGCTGGCCCTGGTCTTTGAGAAGTGTGAATTGGCCACCTGCTCGCCCCGTGATGGGGCTGGGGCTGGGCTGGGCACACCCCTGGGTGGTGATGTCTGTTCCTCCGATTCCTTCAATGAGGACATTGCAGCTTTTGCCAAGCAGGTGGGCACCCGCATCCGCCATGCACCAGGACAGCCAGGGAGGAGGGCAGGCGGGACACAGGATGTGCCCTCCCTGGCCTTTTTCTTCCTCCCAGGTCCGCTCCGAGAGGCCCCTCTTCTCCTCCAACCCGGAGCTGGACAATCTGGTGAGACCTGGGCCCCCCACAATGCCCCCTTCTGCACAGGGGTCTCTTGTCCTGCCCTCCATAGCCTTGGGGTTGGTTGAGTGACCCACGTTCTCAAACACTGATAAACTGTTGCCCGTTTGCAATGCAATATAGCCTAGAGTTTGCGAACGCAGATCAATGGCTCGAGTTCGAATCCCATTCTGCCACATCCTAGCTCTGTGAACCGGACAAGACCCATCTCCTGTGCCTCGGTTTCCTCATCTGTAAAGTGTATCTAGTAGTAACTCCTGTCTTGTAGGGCTCTTGTGAGGATTTAATGAGTTAACGGGAGTCAAGCCCTCAGAACAGTGCCTGGCACAGGCTCCATAAGCGTTAGCTCTTCTACCAGGAGAACAGAGCCCACCCCAAAATGGGTGCAAGGACTTAGCTGCAAAGGAGAGAGGACAGGAAGGGAGAGAGAAAAGAAAAAGAAGGGGGAGGAGAGGGAGGAATGCCCTGGCTTCTTTCATTTTCCAGCTCCCGCCAGGGCTTCCTATTGGCTGAACCCTTTGGCAAAGGCCTCTGGGAAATGTAGTTTGCAGGTGCAGGGTGGGAGCTGAAGCAGCAGGCAAGCAGGAAAGGAGAGGGTCTTATCACTGTAGCCCACCTGCGTTCACTCCTCTGGTGATGGATCCTTTTCTGTCTCTTGCACCTGTTGCTTCTCTGTCTCTGACAATCGAACCCTCTCTTCCTGGAATTCTGCTCTCCGTCTCGGATCTCTATTCCTCTCTGCCCCTGTCTCTTTGTCTCTGTGTCTCTCTGTCCTTGTCATTCTGTCTCACTCTCTGTTCCTCTGTCTCTTCTCTTCCCTCCTTTGCCCTCCTCCTCCTCCTCCTTTATCCTTCTTCTCTCTCTTTCTCTCTCTCCCTCCCTCCCCTCCTCTGCCTGTGTTTTCAGATGATACAGGCCATTCAGGTGCTCCGGTTCCACCTGCTGGAGCTGGAGAAGGTGAGTCTTCTCACTTCCCCTCACAGCCTCTCAGTCCCCCACCCTCCCCTCCCCCCTCGTGCCCTTCAGGCTCTCTCCCCACCGGAGTTGGAGCAGAATGCCACCCCCGTTCCCGTTCGGCCCAGCCCTGGCCCCCGGGTGGCCCCCCCAGTACCCCGGTGCCCCCTCAGGTCCACGACCTGTGCGACAACTTCTGTCACCGCTACATCACCTGCCTCAAGGGAAAGATGCCCATCGACCTGGTCATCGAGGATCGGGACGGCGGCTGCAGGGAGGATCTGGAGGGTTACCCGGCCTCCTGCCCCAGCCTCCCGGACCAGGTGGGCCCGGGTGGGGCAGCAGGCATCACCCTGCGAGCCAAGCAGTGCTGGACAGCAGGGTTACAGCATGAGGACACACACACACACGCACACATGCAGGCACGCACCCTAACACTTGGAGACACCAGCATAGGCTTGGCTGCACACACACAGCTACACAGACAATTCTAGCTATTCTCACTCGCGGCCAGAGAACAGCACACACCATGCACGTAAACACACTGTCCCGGCTGCATCACGGCGTCGTAGGCCACACAGCCTGATTGAGACACCGTCATCCGAGAGCGTGTGTGTGTGTGTGTGTGGTACACACACACACCCACATACCTGGAGATTGTGCCAGATGGCCCCAGATCCTGCCACACAGATCAGACACAGCAGCACCCAGACCCAGACTGACCGCAGTCCTGCACACTTGCACACACTATCCCACCCACCTAACCGTCTGACTACAGCGAGTGCGCATGCACACCATGCCGCTCAGCCTCGGATACAGTCGGACTACAGTTTCATCAACAATCACACAACAGCTCAGCTGTGTGGATCCCAGCAAGGACCACACCCTCAAGATGGTCACGCTGTCAACACACCCAGCAATTATACAACGAGACACTCGGACCCATACAGGCACTGCCATAGCCCAGCTAGACTCAAGCACACCTCACACCACAGTCACAGATAGGTCCCAAGGACCCTCCGCCCACAACCCACAATAGGCGCCCATTCGAGAGCCGCACGCGAGTGACAATCGGTTACCTCTCACTCGGAGGCAAAGCCATGGTCCCTATCTTCACAGCCTCGGACTCACTCCCTTGGCCATCAGCCACCTGCCCGCTTGTGCAGGAATCAGGACAACCACAGTGTCGCACAAAGAGGACAACCAACCCCTTGACCTATGGCCACGAACAGTGATAGTCAGATACAGCCACTTGGCCCTCTCAGAGAGTGACAGCCACGCTCCAAACCCACAGCCTGTCTCAGCTCCACCCACACAGCAACTAAGCCCACAGCCACCTCCTCGCCAGGGATAACCATGCCCCCTTGGGCACAGACACAGGCACTGCACGACGTGTTACACGACAGTCTCAGGACAGTTCAGGTACACCAATGGGGAGGCTCACCCACAGCACTCAGCCGACCCCAGCAAACAGCTGCAGTTTGCGCACAAGCCCCCCAGTGCACCCAGACACAACCGCACCCAGAGGGACCGAGCCTGCAGAAGGCTGCCCTGAGCTGTGATCTCAGGCTGTGCCCCAGCAGGGAGCAGAGCGGGACAGCCTGTTTACAAGGCAGCGGGCAGGGTCTGGGTCCAGGGCAATCACTGGGGCAGGCGGGGCACCCCGGCTTCAGGTGGCTGTTTCCACGCCCCCCAACATGCACACTGAACTGAGCCTGAAACCCGTCTAGACGGGTGGGTTGACCTCCGGGGACCTGGAGCTGGGACAGAGGGTGAACCCAGCACACGGTCAGGCACAGTCCCGGACTCCTGGTCTGCAGTTCTGAGACCCCTCAAGTCTCTAAACACTGAAAGTTGTTTTCTTTTTCCTCCATAAGTTTAGTGCAAACTCATTTGGCAGTAAATTCTGAGCTGAACTAATGAGAGGCTATTTATAGCTTTTATTTATTCCACCTAGTTAAATCTTCATTTTGCTGCAGAAATGTTAATGAGCTTGATGACGAGGTTATGCCCCAGACCCTGCCGGGGTGTTCTGAAGCACACGGCGTGTGCACTGACTGCTGTCTAACAATGTGAGTTCTGAATTCTGAACCACCTCCAGCCCCCATGGATTTCAGACCAGGGGCCATAGCTCCACATAAACTCACCTTGACTGAGTGATTGCGATGCCGTCATGTAAATTAACTCAGTGAATCGTTTCCATGCTCTGTGAAATGGGGCCCATGACAGTCCCCCATCATCCAGTTGAGGAAATTGAGGCACAGAGAGGTGAAGTGACTTACCCAAGGTCACACAGCCAGGAAAGAGGTAGGGAAAGGCTTTCCATTCAGGAGTCCTAGCACCAGAGCCCATGGTCTAAGTGTGCTGTGACTTCCAACTCTTTTTTTTTCAGAATAACACATGGATTACAGATCATGAAGATAGCGGGTCTATACATTTGGGGACCCCAGGCCCATCCAGCGGGGGCCTGGCCTCCCAGAGTGGGGACAACTCCAGTGACCAAGGTGAGAAGGTTGGGAGGTAGAAGGGGAATGTGGGAATCAGCCTGAGGATTGAAGTTAGACAGTAAGTAGGACTTCCAAGGGTGTAAGGACAGCTGGGGTGTGCACCAGGCAGTGAGTAGTGTCTTGGGTGAGGGTTCTGGGTCTCCCCCGTTTCCCACCCTCGCTGCCCACGAACATGGCGTGCCTCTCCCCCTCAGGAGATGGACTAGACACAAGTGTGGCCTCTCCCAGTTCTGGGGGAGAGGACGAGGAGCTGGACCAGGAGCGGCGGCGGAACAAGAAAAGGGGCATCTTCCCCAAGGTGGCCACTAACATCATGAGAGCCTGGTTGTTCCAGCACCTCTCGGTGAGAACAGTCACACCAGGGGCTGGATGGGCCTAGAGAGAGATGGAGAAGGACGGCCACACAGAGACTGAGATGGGAGACTGAGGCAGGGGCAATATTGAGGGATAATTTCAAGGAGATGGGGACTGGCCAGAAAAAAACATCCTGAGCGCTACCTGTGTGCCAGGTGCTGCTACAGGCACTTAACTCATTCAGTCCTCCCCCAACCCACCCACCCATCCATCTGACCATTGGCCCGTCTGTTCACCCCCCTAATCAATCATCCGCCGGACTGTGAGGCCAGGGCTATATTATCTCCATTCTGCAGATGAGCAGAGTGAGCCCAGAGATCTTGGGTGGGTTGAATTGGAGTAAAATAGAGACAAGGAGAGACTGAGTCACAGGGCTGGGGTGTGGGGAGAGAGAGAGGCATAGAGAAAGAAAGATATGGGGACAGGGAGAGCCGTACACAGGGCCTGACAGACTCAGAGGCTGGTGTTGGGTTTTACCTCCTTTCCTGGCAATGGAGCCCTGTCCCCAAGCTCCGTCTTTCCCGAATGAGAGCCAATTAGCCTCTAATTGCTGGAAGAGGCGGGGGCGCCCACGGGCGTAATTGCCCGAAGCTTGGCTCAGCTTCCCTCGGTTGGGCCCCAGGGAGCACGGAGAAGCTCTTCCAGCCCCTGCCCCAGCCTGGGCTCACCTCGGGGACCCGGCGGGCCAGGCCTTGGGGATCAGATGGTAGCCCAGCAGGCAGGATGACTCTTGCTGATGGCCACAGCACCCGTACCCCTCGGAGGAGCAGAAGAAACAGCTGGCGCAGGACACAGGACTCACCATCCTGCAAGTCAACAACTGGTGAGGGGCCCTGGAGGCTTGGGCGGTGCGTGGGGAGCCCGGGGTGGGAGGCCGGGCGCTGTCCGCGGTGCTGAAGGAGACCGCGAAGCCCCTGGGAGACTCTCCCCCTCGCTCCTTTTCCTCCTCATCGCAGCCTTCTCCTCGCAGCTCTCTCTCTCTGTCTCTGTGTTCATCTCTGCCTCTATCCTACACCCTTGTTACACCCTCCTCCATTTCCATGACCCCCTCCCAGGTTCATTAACGCCCGGAGACGCATCGTGCAACCCATGATAGATCAATCCAACCGCACAGGTACAAAGAGAGGGTGGGGAGAGAGGGCCTAGAGCTCCTGAGAGATGTCAAAGCCCGGGCCCAGGCATCGTGGGGCTCAGGCTGCACCCCTCAACCTTCCTCACAGGGCAGGGTGCAGCCTTCAGCCCAGAGGGCCAGCCCATGGGGGGCTACACAGAAACACAGCCACACATGACCGTCAGGCCACCAGGTGAGGCCCCGCCCCTAACCAAGCCCCGCCTCCAACACAGCAGGCCCCTCCTCTAAATGAAGAGGCTGCACCCTCTGGGATTACGGTCATGAATAATGAATATAGCACCTCATTTGCATAACAGGAGCCGATTTCCAGGTACCTACCTTTGCAGAGTTCGCTTCCTCCAGGCTCTGCTCATCTACTGGAAGGCTCCACTTTTCCTTAAATGACCAACACTGTCTTAAACAATGACTCAGTCTGTCCTAACAGAGGGATCCCCTGAGACAGAAAGGGGCGAGAGGGATTTGGGGGCATATGGGGGTGGCTGGTGAAGACCCACTAATCTGCCTCTTTTGTCTTCCAGGATCTATGGGGATGAGTTTGAACTTAGAAGGAGAGTGGCATTATCTATAGAGGCAGGATTCAGGAGAAGTGTGAGTGTCCATGTCGAGGGGTTGGGGCTGTGCAGCTCTCGGACCTTTGTAAGACCTCTGGACTCCGATAGTGGACCACCCAGAGCGGGGGCAGCGGGATCCCTGAACTGAGCGTTCTCCAAGGCTTGGTGGGAAGATGATCCATCCATCTATACATACGTACATATATACATGCCCTGACATGCCTTGGGTAGGGTCCTGCTCTTGAGAAGATTCTGGGTTTGTAAGGAAGTGGACACCAGAAACCAGTGCAACCGCTGAAACAATAAAACCCAGGTTGGTCAGAGGAGGGAGTCATTGCCACCTCTGAGATATCAGGGAAGACTTCATGGAGGAAGTGGCTTCTGGGTAGGATACTGTAAGAGGAATAGGAGTCCACTGGGTAGACGTTAGGGACAAAGTAATAGGGTACATTTTTTTATTCTTCCAGATCTTAAGATTTTAGAGTATCTTCTTATTTAGTCTTCACAACAACCCCAAAAGGGAGAAACTATTGTTTTCATTTTGCAGAAAATGAAAACATTTTGAACTTGGGAGAAAACTGAGAAATTTTGAGAAAACAGGCTCAGAGAGAAGAGGTCTGTGGTGCAGGTTCACTCAGCTCAGAAGAGCAAAGGGAAGCGCATGGGCAAAGGCTGAGGGTTGGCAGGCTACCTGGAGTTTCTAAAGCATAGGTCAGATCTCTGGATTAAAACTCTTCCGTGGCTCCCTACTGCCCTCTGAACACCTTAGTTTAGCATCTATTTATTTATTGTTTGTTTGTTTGTTTTGTTAATCCTCACCTGAGGATATTTTTCCATTGATTTTTAGATAGAGTGGAAGGGAGGGAGGGGGAGAGGAGGACAGAGAGATAAACATCGATGTGAGAGAGACACATCGATTGGTGGCCTCCAGCACGTGCCCTGACCAGGGCCAGGGATCGAACCTGCAACCCAGGTACATGCCCTTCATGGGTAATTGAGCCCGTGACCCTTCAGTCTTCGGGCCGAGACTAACCACTGAGCCAAACAGGCCAGGGCAGCATCCATCTATTGAATTCATTCACTTATTCATTCAATACACATTCCCTGAGCACCTCTGTGCCTGGCCCTGTGCTGGGTGGTGCTGGGGACACAGCAGTCGCTGTGGCAGCCCAGCCCTGTCCTCATGGGGCTCACAATCCAGTGGGGGAGACAGACCCATCCCGAACAGTGATGACCCAGAGTGGGCAGGGTGGGATGAGGG
Source organism: Tadarida brasiliensis (assembly GCA_030848825.1). NCBI lineage: Eukaryota > Metazoa > Chordata > Mammalia > Chiroptera > Molossidae > Tadarida > Tadarida brasiliensis. The sequence goes on from CM061276.1 coordinate 7,508,134, forward strand.
AACCCAGGAACTGGAGGAGCCCAGAGAAGACATGAGACCCAGGAAAGTTTCAGGGAGGACTTCCTGGAGGAAGGGACTTTGGAGCTGAGATCAGGAGAGTAGAAGCAGTGAGGCAGGGAAGGAAGAAACAGTATATGTAAAGGTCCGGCACACTTCATGCTATGAAGCAGCCCCTCCCCTGACACACACGAGGGAGAGGGAGGACTGAGCTGGGCTGAGGCTGGTGAGTGAGGTGAGTGAGCAATAAATTCAGGGCCAAGAGAAAGGCTGGGAGATGCGAGTGGAGACCTGGGAGGATTTAGGCATGGCGGGGCAGTGGAGGCCTGCGCCTGGGAAGGAGAGATGGACGGCTTTGTCAGAGCCTGGCTGGTCAGCGGGGGTCTCAGCTCTGCTCTGGCCAGTCTGGGCAGCTGCGGGCCGGTCTGCATGTCGGAGGATCTCTAGGATCAGGAGCAATGGAGGGGGCTTCGTATCCTGCTTCCCCAGGGGCTAGCTTTTCTCCCTGCCTTTTCCGTCTCCTCCCACTCTTGTCTTTTTGTCTCCCTCTCTCCTTGTCTTTCTCTCTTTCTTGAACTGTCTCCTTACCTCTTTTTTTCATCTCTGTCTGCCTCCATTTTGTTCTGATTCTTTGTCTCCCTCCCCACCCCCGCCGTCTGTGTCCCTCTCACTGTGGGGCTGGTGGGGGCTGCTCAGAGGCTGAATAGGCCAGACCCTCTCCTCGCCTCCTGACTCGGCCTCTCCTCCCCTCTCCACAGACTCCAGCCTCCGAACTGTGACCACCAGGCTAACACCTGGCTCTGGTCCCCACCTCTGGCTTCAGGACCCCACCTCCTATGGCCCTCCCACTCAACGCCTACCTCCCTGGGGCCCCGCCCCACACTGGGGGCCTGCGCACCTGCTCCTGCTCGAGGGTCTCTCAAGGACAAAGACATGGCCTCTAGGCTCTGCGCCCCACTTCTGCCCGGAACCCGAGCTGAGATCCTGGGTCATCAGAAGATGGTGGCTGGGGGCCCCCACCTCCAGGACAGAGATGGAATTGGGGGTGGGCTGGGGCTGTCAGGGGAGGAGGGTCACCCGGATCCGATATTTGGGGGGGTTCCCTTCATCCTCCCAACCCACTCCCCTCCTCTCTCCCCCTACCTCCCTTCTCTGATGTCTTCTACTTTTTTTTTAAAGATAAAGTCTTAAAAACGAAAAACCACCAATTTGAGTTCTTTTTTTTTTATTATTAAGATTTTTTATTGATTTTTGGAGAGAGGCGGGAGAGGGAGAGAAACATCTCTCCATTGGCTGCCTCCCGCACGCCCACTCCCAGGGATGGAGCCCCCAGCCCCGGCATGTGCCCTGACCCGGAATCGAACTGGCGACCTTTACGTGCACAGGACGAAACCCAACCGACTGAGCCACACTGGCCAGGGCCAATTTGCGTTCTCGTGTCTCTTCTAAGATTCAAATTCTCATCAATCTGAAGCTCACAGATCACTCATTACGGCGATAGTTAATACTCTTCACCTGCTGTGTCCTTGGGTGCTCCACGGGCACCAGCCGCCAGTGCTGTGTAACAAACAGTCCCTAAACCCTGGGGCTCAAAACGCCCACTACTTTTTAGCTCATTCTATGGGTTGGTGTCTTAACCTAGGCTCAGCTAGGCAGGTCTGTGGTTTCAGCAGGGCTCCCTTGTGTGTCTGTGGCCAGGGACAGGTCAGCAAGGGGGCTCTGCTCCTGGGGGTTGGCTTGCTGGCGGCAGGGGCAAGAGCAGTGACTGGACCCGTGGTAACGTCAGCCAGCAGGCTGTCCAGTTGGTTCACATAGAGGCTTGACTGGACTCCGAGAGAGAGCAGAAGGGCCCCAGGCCTCTGGTGGCCCCGGCTCAGACCTGGCACATGCTTATCTGGGTCCCCTTCTCTCAGCCCTGGGAAGCCTGAAGGCCATCCCCTATTCAAGGGACGGAAATAGACTCCGCCCTTCACTGGGCGGAGCTGCAAACACTGCGAGAGAGGTGGGTACAGGGAAGGAGGAGGAATTGGGGCCACGGTTGCATCCATCTCCCCCGTCGCTCCCGGACTACTTTCTCCGTCTGTCCGTGGAGACATGCAGGCTGGGCAGGAGCATCCCCACCCGTTGAGAGTAGTGCCGACAGACACGGGTTCAAATTCTGCCGCTGAAACATAGCAGCCGGGTCTCAGTCTCCACGTCTGGACAGTGGGGATAGTAGGTCTGCCGAGCTGATTAACAGGTGTGGCAAGGGACGCGCTGAGAACGGTGCCTGGCAAGTAGTAAGTGCTCGAAGTCAGGAGTCAGTGTCTGTCCCTAGAGAAGCGGCAGCTCGGAGCGGACGGTGCCTAGGAAACGGGCGGAGAGCAGAGGAAGCACTCCCGAGACGCAGCGGCCTTCACCTGTCACTCACCCACCACTCCGGCGGGCCACAGGCGTTTCCTGGGCACGCTCTCTGCTCATCACTTAAGTGAACAAACCTAAGGCCGCTGCCCTGGGGAGCTGACGCCCCAGTGAGGAGATGGGGAGACCTGCGTGGACCGAGTAAATGAGAGCATCATTAGCTCTGCTAGGAGCTGGCGGCTGGCGCAGGGCCACCTGCATGCACGTGTGGACCCTTTCCTAGTGCGTGCTGTGTGCCAGGCCGTTCTAGGAGCTTTATCCTGCCAAGCCAGGAAGCCCACCGCTAAGTCCAGGAGGTGGGACGATCACTGTCCTCAGTTTCCAGAGGAGAAAATCACGGCCCAGAGAGTTGAAGTCACTTGTGCAGGGTCACACAGCTGGAGAGTGTGGCTCTTCATTCGAACCCAGGCCGCCTGGCAGCTCTGGAGCCTGTGCTCAATGGCCTCTCTTATTATTTTTAATCCTCACCTGAGGATATCTTTCCATTTATCTTCAGATAGAGCGGGAGGGAGGGAGAGAAAGAGAAACATCGTTATGAGAGAGACACATCGACTGGTCGTCTCCCGCATGAGGAGACCAGGGCTGGGGACAAACCGCAACTCAGGTGCATGCCCTTGACTGGAATTGAACCCGGGACTCCTCGGTTCTCCTGCCAACGCTCTAACCACTGAGCAAAACCAGCCTCTCATTATTTATTTATTTATTTATTTATTTATTTATTTTCCTTTATTGATTTTAGAGAGAGGAAGGGAGAGGGAGAGATAGAAACATCGATGAGAGAGAACATCGATTGGCCGTCCCCTGCATACCCCCCACTGGGGATCAGGCCCACGACCTGGGCATGTGTCCTGACCGGGAATCGAACCAGCGACCTCTTGGTGCAGGGGTCGATGCTCAACCACTGAGCCACACTGGCCGGACCAGCCTCTCATTTTTATTTATTTATTTTTATTTTTGGGGGTTTTTTTGTCCTCACCCGAGGACATTTTTGCATTTATCTTCAGAGAGAGCCGAAGGGAGAGAGGGAAGAAGAGAGAGAGAGAAACATTGATGTGAGAGAGACACACTGAGTGGTTGCCACCCACACGACCCCAACCAGGGCGGGGACAAACTACAACCGAGGCACACGCCCCTAGCGGGAACCGAACCCCGCTCTCTCTGGTCCACAGGCCAACGCTCTAACTGCTGAGCCAAACCGGCCAGGGCCGGCCTCTCATTTTTAAAAAAAGATTCTAAGCCCTGGCCGGTTTGGCTCAGCGGTTAGAGCATCAGCCTGTGGACCAATGAGTTCCAGGTTCAATTCCAGTCAAGGGCACGTACCTCTGTGCAGTTCTTCCCTGGCCCCGGTCGAGTCGTGTGGAAGACAGCCAGTCGAGGTGTCCCTCTCACGTCGATGTTTCTCTCTCTCTCCCTTTCTTTCCCTCTCTCTCCCTCCCACTCTATCTGAAAATAAATAGAAAAATATTCTCGGGTGAGGATTAAAAACTAAATAAATAAATAAATATTCTAAGACTATGATTTAAAAAAAATTTTTTTTGAGAGATTGGAAGGGAGTGGATGGAGAAAGGGAAACATGAATTGGTTGCCTCCCGCACACGCCCCAACCAGGCTGAGGATCAAACCTGCAACCCAGGTACATGCCCTTGACTGTGAATTGAACCTGCGACCCTCCAGGGCACAGGCCAATGCTCTAACCACTGAGTAAACCGGCCAGGGCAAGACTCTATGACTGTTAAAGGGCCTAACACAAACTAGTTTCTGGGTTAGATATTGTTTTGATAACTGTGCTTAGTATTCATCTCTTCCCAAACTCCCCAGGACTGACGTGGGATGGATGAGGGATAAACAGCAGGAAGGACTTCCAACGCCCCCTCCTTCCTTTGAAGCCATGTGGGACGGGTTGTGGGGAGGGGGCAGGATGGGACCCAGGCCTGGGGTGTACTTCAAGGGTAGGCCAGGTGCATTCCCGCCACCTCTGCCCGCCTGACTAGGGAACAACGGACACTGGCGAGTGGGGGAGGGGAAGCTCCCTCCCCCCTCCTCCTCCACCTTCTGCGAGTGCCTGGAAATGCCTCTCACTTAATTCTCTCTAATTAAACCAATTGGATGTGCCTCGGAAACTGGGCGGGAGGTTAATTGTAACTAAAAATACCTCCCCCACTTCCTGGGGTGAGGATCTAGTGAGTTCTGGGGCCGCCTGTGAAGTGGGTGGGCGTCGCTGAGGAGGCCGGGCGGGGAGGGGGGCGGAGACCGCAGCGGGGTCTGCGGGGTGGCCCGTCTGTGATGGTGGGCAGGTCCAGGCCATCCTGGCTTCCGTGTGTGACCGTTGTGTGGCTGCTGTGGCTAGGACAGGATGCTGGGGCCAGTGCGCTGCCGTAGCGAGGGCTGTCCCGCTAGTGGGTGCCGCCAGGAGTGTGTCCACGGCCCAGCCTGTCACTGAATGGGGTGTGTGTGTCCCTGAGAAATGTGTGGGTCCCTGACTGGCTGTCACATTGTGCTTTGGTGGAGGGGGTGTGTGTGTGTCTGTGACTTGGAGACTCAGCGTTGCTGTGTGTGTCTGGGTGGGATTGTGTAGCAAAGCGGTCTTCAAGACTGGGTGCCTCCTTGTGTGTGTCCATGGCAGTGTCTCTCTGTGTGGCTTTGTAGCCTCTTAGGAATCATGTGCTGTGGGTCCTCTGCTCGGATGCATCAGAATGTGGTGCAGGCAATGAGCCTGGGTGCCCTCCAGAGGGCGCTGGGGAGCCATGGAAGCTGTTGGTTTAGTAGCAGCTTTATTGAGATGTAATTCACAGATCATTAAATCCACCCATCTAAAGTGTGCAGTTGGATGGCTTTAGAATAGTCACAGAGTTGTGCATCTATCACCACAATCAGCCAGAAAGAAGCCTTCTATCCTAGGCAGTCACCCCCATCTACCTCCAACCCCCAAACATAGGCAACCACCAATCCACTTTCTGCCTCTATGGATTTGCCTGTTCTGGATGGACATTTCATAAAATGGAGTTTTACAGTATATGGTCTTTTGTGTCTGGCTTCTCTCTCTCTTTTTTGTTTTGTTTATGTTTTTATTGAGTTTTGAGAGAGAGAGGAAGAGAGAGAGAGAAACACTGATGTGAGAGAAAAACATTGATCGGCTGCCTCCAGCACGCCCCCTGCTGGGGATCAAGCCCAAAACCCCAGCATGTGCCCTGACCAGGAATTGAACCGGGACCTCTCAGTCCATGGGATGACACTCAATCCACTGAGCCACACCAGCCGGGCAATGTGTCTGGCTTCTTTCACTTAGCATGTTTTCGAGGTTTAGCCATGTGGTAGCATGTGTCAGTGCTTTATTCCTTTTTATGGCTGAGTAGTATTACATTGGAAGAATTTTGAGCAGATAAAGGACGGAGTTGGGTTTGTGCTTTGTTCCTTGGGCTGCCGTTTGGATTAGAGGGAGTGTTATTGGTTGAATTGTGTCCCCCAAAGAGATATACTGATGTCCTAATTCCAGGACCTGTTAATGTGACCTAATTTGGAAATAGGGTCTCTGCTGATGATCAAGTTAAGATGAGGTCATAAGATGGGCCCTAATCTAGCATGGCTGTGTCCTTCCATACAGGGAAATGTGGACACCAACAGGCACACAGAGAGAAGGCCACGGGCAGATGCAGCCACCAGCCGAGGGCCAGCACAGCCCCAGAAGCTGGAAGAGGTCAGAGAGGATTATCCTACAGGTTTCAGGGGGAGCAAGGCCCGGCCGACATCTTGATTTCAGACTTCGAACCTCAAAATCTGCGAGAAGTTGTTTCTGTTGTTCTGAGTCACCCACTCATGCTGTGGCAGAGTGGGAAGCTGGTTCAGGGCGTGAGGGTGGAGCTGGGAAGACAGGGAGTAGCTGGCCAGGGCCAGGATGTCAGAGGGAAGGAGGGCGAACCCAGAATTACTCCGGAAGGCGGGCAGAGAAAGAATATCAGGAAACAGGGTCACTTTTCAGAGAGGAGAGCACCATCTAATTAATGTCATCTGAAGGTCATTTGTGCTGACCCTAACAGCTCACGGCAGGTGGGAAAATGACAAAACACAACTGAGATGAGGACCAAAGAACAACAGTTGCAGGTCACCACTGACCTTGATGGAGCAGTTTCAGTGGGGAGGGGGAGGGGGAGGCCTGACAGGGAGGCGTGAGGAGACTGGGAGGTGAGGAGGACTGCTCCACGTGAGCCCATGGAGATACAGGGGGTTCATTTCTGGCAAAGCCTGGAGACAACCCCAGGTGTATTTCATGATGATCAGCAGACTGAATTCTGGTCCATCCCAGATGATCCCAATGATGGGATGGCGAGCCACAAAACAATGAGGAAGGGCTTGTCAAAAAGAAAAAAGCCCTGGCCGGTTTGGCTCAGTGGGTTAGAGCGTCGGCCTGAGGACCGAAGGGTCTGGATTCAATTCCTGGTCAAGGGCACATACCTGGGCTGCAGGTTTAATCCCTGGCCCTGGCCCTGGTTGGGTCGTGAGAGAGGCAACCAATGTGTCTCTCTCACATTGATGGTTTCTCTCTCTCTCTCTCTCTTTCTCTCTCTCTCTCTCTCTCTCTTCCACTCTATCTAAAAAATCAGTGGAAAATCCTTAGGTGAGGATTACTAATAATAATAAAAAAAAAAGCAGAAAGGGACGGTGATTGATAGTATGCTGTAGGTAAGAGGGAGGAAAAGCCTACATCTGGACTTGGATTTCTCACTTGAGAAATTATCCCATCTCTCTGATGTCACAGATGGGTGCCTGACAAGCACAGACAAGCACATCTTGGTTGCTTTTATTGTGCATTAGGGGTAATTGTAACTACTGTCTGCTGAGCACCTGTGTGTGCTAAGCACTGTTCTAGGCACATGCATTCAACATTCACAACCCTGTGAGGTGGGACTATTATTATCCCCATTTCACAGATGAGGAAACAGACATATAAAACCAAATGAGTGTCTTCTCCTACCGTTCCCAGCCCTCGAGGGTCTCGGATGCAGCCGTGATCAGCACTAGGGGCCAGCAAACCCACAGGCTTGCACTGTGGTTGTGCAAGATACACACACTGAGCACCACAAAATGTTGCTGAGAGAAATTAAAAGACCTTAAATGTCTTTTTAAAGGAGAGATATACCATATTCATGGATTCAAAAACTTGGAAGACTTGATATTGAAATGTCAACTTGTCAATTCTCCCTAAATATCTGTAGAGTCAAGACAATCCCAGCGGGATTTTGTAGAAATGGACAAGCTGATTCTAAAATGTATAAGGAGATTCATAGGACCTCGAATAGCCACAACTACTGGGACAAAGAACAAAGTTGGAGGCTTCGCACTACCTGATTTCAAGACTTATTATAACCTACACTAATCAGACAACGTGGTGCAGGGGCAGCTCCGACGCAGAGATCAATGGAATAAAGCACAAAAATGGACCCACGTGGATTAGTCCACTGATTTTCAATAAAGGTATCAAATTAATTCAAAAGGGATAGTCTAATTCAATGAATAGTCTTTTCAGTAAATGGTGCTGGAACAACATGCAGAAAATGAACCTTGACTCTAACTCACATTATTCATAAAAAAAAGTGACTGCAAATGGATCATGGACTTAGAAGGTAAAATCTAAAACTATAAAACTTCTTGCCCTGGCCAGTGCTGCTCAGTGGTTAGAGCATCAGCCTGCACATCAAAGGGTCTCGGGTTTGATTCCCACTCAAGGGTATGTACCTGGGTTGCAGGTTTGGTTGCCGCCCTGGGCTGTGTATGGGAGGCAACCAATCGATGTGTCTCTCTCACATCCATGTTTCTCCCCTGCACCTCTAAAAATCAATGGAGCCCTGGCCGGTTTGGCTCAGCGGTTAGAGCGTCGGCCTGCGGTCCAGAGAGACCCGGGTTCGGTTCCCGCTAAGGGCATGTACCTCGGTTGCAGTTTGTCCCCGGCCCTGGTTGGTCGTGCGGGTGGCAGCCACTCAATGTGTCCCTTTCACATCGATGTTTCTCTCTCTCCCTTCCTCTCTCTCCCTCCCACTCTATCTGAACAAAAAATGAAAAAATGTCCTCGGGTGAGGATAAAAAAATAATAATAAAAAAAATAAATAAATCAATGAAAAAATATCCTCAGGTGAGGATTAACAAAAAATAAATAAATAGCCTGGCCAGTGTGGCTCAGTGGTTGAGCGTCAACCCATGCACCAAGAGGTCACCAGTTGGATTCCTGGTCAGGGCACATGCCCAGGTTGTGGGCCCAATCCCCAGTGGGGGGGCATGCAGGAGGCGGCCAATTGATGCTCTCGCTCATTGATGTTTCCATCTCTCTCTCTCTCTCCCTTCCTCTCTCTCTAAACTAAAGAAAAAATATTTTATAAAGTTACTTTAATTTAAAAAATAACAATTTTTAAATAAAATTCATAAATACTAAATATAAATAAAATTCGTACAATCTAAAAATTAAAGTTATTAAAAATAAATAGAAATAATAAAAATACGAATAATTTTAAAGTAAAAATAAAATAAAAACTTGAATTTCATCCAAATTAAAAACTTCTGCTCTGCAAAAGACATCGTTAAGAAAATGAAGGCCCTGGCTGGATAGCTCACTTGGTTAGAGCGTCATCCTGATACACAAAGGTTGTGGGTTCGATCCTTGATCAGGGCATACACAAGAATCAACCAATGAATGCAAAAATAAGTGGAACAACAAATCAATGTTTCTCTCTCTCTAAAATCAATAAGTAAAAAGGAAAAGGCAAGTATAGACGAAGAAAATATTCACAATACATATATTTGACTAATATATTTATATTTAAAGAAATATATAAACTATATATTTATTATATAAATCTTTCAAATCAGTAAGATCAACAGCCCCTTTATAAGAGGCAAATATTTAATATAAACTACAAAAAAGCATATAAGTCATTAATAAGTTCATGAAAAAAATGCTTGACATCATTAGTTATAAAAATGCCATTAAAATCCAAATAAATATCATGAGAATGGCTTAAACCACCTCTGACAATCCCAGGTCAGAGTGTGGCACACTCAGAGCGCTCAGACATTGCTGGTGGGAGCGCAAGTTGGTAAACCGACTTTGGAAACCAATTTCAAAGAATCTGCTAAAACCGAATGCATGCGAGTCCTGTGACCCGGCAGTTCCGCTCCTGGACACAGCCTCCACCTGAACACACAATGTGTTCACCAACAGCCAGGTACCGTGTGTCAGAGCAGCACTGTTTGTAACTGGAACCACACCAACTCCCATTGACAAAAAAAAAATAGTGATTCATTCATACAATAGAATGCAGAAACCGCAGGTCCATGCAACAGGATGTTGAGCAGAAAAAGCCAGATACAAGAGAGTACGTTTCTGTTTTAAGTTCTAGGATGGTCAACACCGGGCACTGCTGTTGGGAGCCAGACTGTGGATTACTCCTGGGGGCCAGGTGCGGAGGGAGCCCCAGTTGGGCTGCGGTTTGTTTCCGGTTCTGGATGCTGGTGGCTCGGGCACGTTTCATTTTCTGGATAATTCACCGAACTGTTCACATATGATCTGAGCACTTTTCTGCATGTTATGCTTCAAGAGAAAGTCTTGAGAGGCTGCTGAAGGCATGCAGACTTCGCATTCTGAAAGATCCTGCTGACTCGCCTCGCAGAGAAGCTGTACCAATTCCCGTCAAGGTGGATGAAAGTGCCCGTTTCCCCACAGACTCGCAGCAGTGGGCACCATCAATCTTTTTAATCCAAGCCAATCCGATGGGTGAAAAATTGTCTCTGGGAGGTTTATCTCACGCAGTTGTGAGAACGGCGAAGCCACAGCCCCACCTGGAGAGTTTGTGCTCGTGTCAGAACAGACCTATCCCTCCAGGTAATTAATGGGTAAGAACTTCTGTACTGTTAAGGGCCACAGAGTTCGCCCTTGAGGGGCTGAGAGCCCTGGGATTCCTCAAATCTGACAGATGTCCTGACAGCCCTCTTCTTCCAACAGGTGCGTTGGGACTCACTCCCGGGGTGGATTTACCGGGTCAGACACCAGTGCTTAAGGCTTTTTGGTGGACACTAGATGGCTTTCACCTTCAGCGCCTGCCCCTGCCTCCCCCACCCCCCCACCCCCAAAATAAAGAACTCTGGGCTGGGGCGGGTAGCTCAGTTGGGTAGAGCACCGTCCCCATATGCCAAGGTTGTGGGTTCGATCCCGGGTCAGAGCACATACAAGAACCAATGAATGCATGAATAAGTAGAACAACAGCTTGACGTTACTCTATATAAGAAAAAAAATCAATGAAAAAATAAGCGTTTCTTGCCTGGAGGACACTCTTTTTACTTCATGTTTTAACATGGAAAAAGGAGGAAAAGCAAGACCGGTCTTGACAAGCCATAATGTTCTCAGATTTGGCTGGATGATGGTGGGGATGGGGGGGTTCTGAGGTTAATTTCTCCCTTCATCCATTTATTTCTCTATTTTTTTAAAAAAAATTTCTTTATTGATTTTTAGAGAGAGAGGAAGGGAGATGAAGAGAGACATAGAAATATCGATGAGAGAGAACATCGATTGGCCCCCTCCTACATGCCCCCCACTGGGGATCTGGCCCACAACCTGGGCATGTGCCCTGACTGGGAATCGAACCGGCGACCTCTTGGTGCATGAGTGGACGCTCAACCACCGAGCCACACCGGCCAGGCTATTATTGATTTTTAATTTAACTCCATTATTATCAGTAATAATGCACATGGCAGAAAAACTCAGATGGTATAAAAGCAAATATGGTGGAGAGTACATTGTTTCCCATCCCTGTCTGCCTGCCTGTCTTCCTTCTTTTCCTTGATCAGGTTGGGGACACAGAAGAGAGTAAGAGATTTGACAACCAAAAAATGGGAAAGTTTTGAGCGTCAAGTTACCTTAAGCAAAGCCAAAAGAAAAGCAGCAGACTGGAAAAAGTGTTTGTAGCATCTCTGAGAAAGCTGGAGACCCAGAGTATATGAAGAGCTATTACAAACCAGTAAGAAAAGGACAAGGCACCTAGGGAAAGAGGGCCAGCACCGAAAAGGACATACAAAGGGCCCAGAATAACATGCAAAGATGACTCAGGATCACTGGCAATCAGGAAATAAAAATAATGTAAATCAGCCCAGCCGGTGTGGCTCAGTAGTTGAGCATCGGCCCATGCACCAAGAGGTCACCAGTTCGATTCTCAGTCTGGGCACATGCCCAGGTGGTGGGCCCGATCCCAGGTAGGGGGCATGCAGGAGGCAGCCAATCAATGTCTCTCTCATCAATGTTTCTATCTCTCTCTGCCTCTTCCTTCCTCTAAAATCAATTAAAAACCATTTAATAAAAAAACTATGTAAATCAGTACAGCCTGTATGAGATATACCTGGGAGAATCTATCAGATGACCTGTAAAAATGACCAGCAATTCAACCTCCAGAATTTAGCCTCCAAATACACATGCACCTGGAAGTTACACATGTACAGTCGTCCCGCGCCACTTCGCGCTTCGACTTTCACGGCTTCACTCTTATCGCGGTTTTTTCAAATATATTCATTAAAAAGTTGATCGAGACAGTGAAAATGATACAGCGCGCGCTAGGTTGTCTGAGTCAATTATACACCCCTGTATTACAATTAAAATTAAAATTACTGTACGTATGGACTGTAGGCCTATGTATTTGAGCACCCCAGGAATCCTTCAATGCCAGGTGCAACCGCTACAGTCTGGAACGATTAACCGTGACAAACGAGGGACGACTGTACAAGGCTGGTCATGCCAGCTCTGTTTGTGGGAGCACAAGACGGAGCGTCCATCCACATGGGCCTAAACAAACGTGCTGCGAAGCCACGTACGGCCCCACCTTCACACAGAATGCGCAGGCGCTGTGCCGATTCCGAACACTCTGCGAATTACACCGAGTGCACGCTGCGGAACCATGGGGGCAGAATCCCATGTTTTGAAAAATGGAAACGTTCTATTTCCATATGCACGGGGAATTTGGGGAATTGAATAGAGTTACAGCAGGTGCAATGGGAGGACGCACAGCCAACCTGACCTGCAGTCACCTGGGAGACCAGCGAGGAGACAGCTGATCTAGTCCCTATATGGGATGGCAGGGGCCCTGGGGTCAGATTCTGGACCTATTTCACAGGGGAGCTGAAGGGACGGGCAAAGAGAGTGCCTGAGGGTGGGAGAGAGAGGGGCCGGGATGACACGGAGGACCTGTGCAGCTCCATGACTGGGTGCTTGCAGCTGCACTGAGCTGGGGCAGAGGCCTCTGACTGGGGGGAATACAAAGTCCCAAAAGTAAAGCTCAAACATCTTGGTTGGTGGAGGGGGACGGGTGGGGAGAGGGGAGAGAGTGACAGATAAAGATGTGAATGATGAATGGTGAGACTGGAGCATCAATTGTAAGCTGACTTAGTGGGAAGGGGCTAGCCCCGGGCACCCTGAATCAGCTTTGGCTACACCTCAGATGCTTGTTGGGCTGCCAGTGTCGATGCCAAGGAGCAGCCGGCCACGGGAGCCGGGAGCCGGGGTTCAGGGCAGTGGTCAGGGCTGGGGCAGAGACGGGATGGCCAGCGCGGAGCTGGGGGACTGTGTGAGCTCACTCGGAGGTGAGTGTGGACAGAGGGAGGCGAGGGCAGGGTCGGCCCGCCACATCCAGTAGGGAAGGGAGGAGGGGTGAGTAGTGGCTACCAGGCATGGCTGCCAGGGATGGAGAGACACCTACGGCAGGGAGGCCCTCAGCCAAGGCAGGAGGCACCTCAGGGACAGGAGGCACAGCGGGGCCATCCCGAGGTGACGGCCGGGCCCTGCAGCAGGAAGACCCAGTGACCATGCCGGGAGCCGGTCCTATGGTGCAGCCTGTAGCCCACATGAACACTGACACCCCCTCCTTGCCAACTCTTGAAGTGACACCTGTGGATGGGCCAGTGCAGGGTCCCCCTAGCTCAAGGGAAAGCAGAGGCCTTGGGCACACTCAGGTGAGAGCAGGGGCTGGAGCACCAAGATCGTGTGCTGGGATCTGAAGTCCCTGCTCAGCCACATCTACCCCAGGACTCCTCGGCCAGCACGAGAGCACGACCAGGGGAGGACCAGCGGGGGCAACTGCTGCCTTCTGTGCGGACAGGAGCAGGCTTCAAGGTCCAACTCAGTCTGTCAGACTTTATTCATACCCCCTCCCCACTGGGGGGCAGGAACCAGACTGTAGTGCTGAGCCCAGGATGGGGGTTCCGGTGAAGTCCGTGGCCCTGCCCTGGTTCCCCGCCAGCTGGGCTCACACATGCTGCCTCCGGTGCCGCAGCACCTCCGTGGGCGTGAAGAGAAAGTCTTGCTGACAGGCCTCGCAGTGGTAAGGCCTCTGCAGGGCCGACGTCTTCTGCTGGGGCTCGGGGGCGGCGTCCTCAGCCCCTAAGACAGAGAAGAAGGGAGGCTGAGGTGGGGGCTCCACTGCGGGCTTTCACCCCACCCAAATCCTGGCACCCAACGGGCTCAGGCTCTCCTGGCCTTTGGGGAATCTGGCTCAGCCTCCAGGAAGCCTTCCTAGATTAACACGCACACACAGAGGCAAGTCATTTGTCTGTGTCCCAGGAGAGAAACTGACTGAAAGAAAGAGGGCCCTGGAGCGGAGCCCGTGCCTGCGGCAGGCACTGTATCGGGTCTGCCCACGGCATCAAACCCTGGCTAACAACAGTGGACGCGGCCACAGCAGAGACAGCTGCGGGACAGAAAAGAAGAGACAATGTCACAGACAGACAGAGAAACAGAAAAAACTGCAGTAGAGTGAAGCCGTGGAAGTCGAAGCGCGAAGTGGAGAGGGACGACTATATATAAATAAAGAATCCTACTTCGCGGAAATTCATTTATCGCGGTAGAGTCTGGGACTGATTAACCGCGATAAACGAGGGCCGACTGAATGCAGACCACAGAGAGGCCAAAGACAGACAAAGAAATGAGAAAGTGGTGGCCCTCCAGGCCCTCCCCAACCCGGGCTCCGGGTCTCTGTGACAAAGCCCGTTAAGTGGCACTGGCCAGGACCAGAAGGTTGAGGATGTCAGTCCCCAGTGTCCAGCGAATGCTCGGATACACAGCAAATAAACATGGGATGGACAGATGCCCCAACCCCCATGGCCACGTCCTTACCTGGGGGGCCATCCTGCGGGGCCTCGGGGCAGGTGTTCTCATGGGCGATGCGCTCCAAGGGTGTGAGAGGCATGTGCAAGCCGCAGTGGGGGCAGGTCCAGAAGGTGCGGAGACAGTCGCTGTACAGGTCTGTGTCACTCTGCAGTGGGTAGGCTGTGTCAGGGCTCAGTCCCTGCCCCTGCCCCCCAACAGCCAGCCCAGGTCCCTTCCGAGAACCCGTCGGGGCTGGCAGGCCCCTTTCTGAAACTGCATCCCTAGACTAAGTTGAAATGTGGTGGGGGGCTCCCTAAAACCCCATCTTCAGGGGCAGGAGGGTGAGGGGCCAAGGTGGGGTCCATGCTCACCGTGAGGCAGTTATAAGTGAGGAAGTCAGTGACTGCGTAGCCCCCTTTGGTGGGATGGGGGGAAAGGGTAGAGCTGCCAAAGAGGCCAGGGAGACTGGGGGCAGTTGTGATGGTCTGGGGTCCCACATAGAGATTCTGGGCTTCTAGTCCTGTGAGCCGCCGGAGACTGTAGGGGACCTGAAGAAAGAGACAGGAGATAAGACTCTGGGAGACATCGGAGCACCAGGATCCAGCTGTGCCTGAAGTCCACCCCTGGACTTTTCAGTTATGGGGGCTAACTGCTTAAGCCAATCACATGGTTTCAGACACATGACCAGAGTCTAATCTAAAAGGTGCCCTGACGCCCCATCCCCCACTTTAACTGCCTTTCTCAGGCCCCTCCCCTGCTCTCTGCCACTGGACCACATGCAGACCATGAGTCTGGCCTTTAAGTCTGGCTGCCTTGCCCCTCCTTCCCCAGCATGTCAGCCTGTTACTCTTTTTCTGGTTCACTGGGTCCTTCCACTCCTCCAGGAAGTCACCCTGGACTGCACCTTTCTCCTGTACCCCTGCCACACATAATAAAATCAGAATCAATTCTTGATTCCCACTTAAGAGGTGGGGGGATTGGTTTCAAATTTGCTTTCTCCATATCTTCCTGTCTGTTCTCCATGAGTAGGTACCTTACAGCTCCCCTCTCACACCCTACAAGCCCTAACTGTAATGGGGGACATCTGCCATATGCATGCAGGAGCTGCTTAATAAGCACCTGCTGAATGAGGGCTACCGGGTTAACAGTGTGGTCTCTGGAGCCAGGCACTGGGGTCAAATCCTGGCTCCAACACTTAGCAGCTGTGTGACCTTGGGGTTGTCATCACCTCCCTGGTTTGAAAACCCCCAAATGTGTGCACATTAAGTGAACTGGAAGCTGGGCCATCCTGAGCCTTAATCCCTATGGTGGATGCCCCCTGGCCAAGGGTGGCACAGGTGTCCAGGTGGTGGGTACCTTGGATGCTGTGAACTGCAGCAGATCTCTGCTCAGGCCCACCACCTCCTGGCGGCTGATGGGAGCCTCCTCCTCCTCTTCCTCTTCCTTCTCCAGCTGCCCCCGACGGGCCTGCTGCGCCAGCTGCCGGTCCAGGGCACTTTCCCAGCGGGCACGGAGCCGCAGGGAGGCCGCCAGGAGCTGGACAGCATTTTCACTATCTGCAAGCCGGAGCTCCAGCCAGCCATCAGCCACCAGGCGGGAGCAGTCACCATTGGTGTCCAGGGACCGACTAAACAGCAGGAGGGACTGGAAAAGTGGGGGCAGAAACAGGCAGTGGGTGAGGGGCAGGCTGCCATCCTAGAGGGGCCCCACCCAGCTGGGTTCCTTCCCACCCCCTCATTCATCCATCCACCTGTCCAACCATCTACTTATCTATCTACGTGTCCATCCAATGTATCCTTCAGTTCCCCACCCATCCACCTGTCCATCCATCCACCTGCCCATCCATCTACTTGTCTATCCAATGTATCCATCCACCCCAACCCACCTATTCACCCCCACCAACATTTACCCCACACCTACTCTGTTCCAGGCACTCTTCCAGGTGCTGGAGATACAAGTGTGAACAAGGCAGACTCCCTGCCCCCCGTGGAGCTGACATCCCACTTGGAGAGACAGACTAATAAAGACTACAGAGTAAAATAGAGAATATGTTCTAAGAAAGAAGGAAGTCATTACCCGTGTTGGGGGCAGACAGCTGAGGGAAGTCTACATCTTCACAGGTTGGGGTTACACGCATGTATGCCTCAGTCAACCCTAACATTTGTACAAGTCACTCTATATACATTTTACCCTCAAATATACAAACAGTGGAAGCTAGTTAAGGGGATGCATGCTGAAGTGTTTAAGGGTGAAGGGCACTGATGTCAGCAGCTTACTTTGAAATGCATCAAGAAACTAAAAAGAAAATCCCACCTATGAAATGGGTGGTAAGTGGATAGAGGACAGGTATATCATCAAGCAAAAGACCAATGTCATTTGAAGGATCTTGGGAATGAGAGTATGAGTGCCCATCATATACTTCTTTCAACTTTTCTGTTTGAAAATCATCATATTATGTTGGGGAAAATTCTACAGGACAGGACGGTGGGAGTGGATGGGGATAGACTGGCCCTAGATTGATGTTTTGGGGGCTGGGAGATAGAACAGGAGGGTTCAAGGTGCATTCTGTCTACTCCTGTGTGTCTAAAATTTTCCACCACGAACCAACTGTGCTGGCGGAAGGAGGGGAGGCTGAACTCCCAGACAGCATCTCAACTCGAAAATCTTCATGTCCGCTGAGGACCTGCTTGCGCTGAGGTCCCGCTGAGGTCCTGCTGAGGGCCACTGCTCCGCCCCACCCCGCAGCTCCGCTGTTCCTTCTTCCCAGCACTGACAGGAGCACCTGGCTCAATCCTTTATATTTACTGTGTTTCTTTTCACCGTCTGCCACCCCACTCATGTGTGAGCCCCACAAACACAGGGAGTTTTGTCGCCTCTGATCACAACTGCACCTCCAGCACCTAGACAAGTAATTAGTGCCCGGTGCAAAGTAAGTGCTCAATAAATGAATGAATGAGTATAACTGGGCAGCTTAGAGCTCAATGGAAATCACAGTAGCAACAAAATCTCCTGAGTTCAGGGAGTCTAATGGGTTTCTCTCTTCCCTCGACATTCCTTGGGGTTGAAGCAAAGGGGTCCTAGTAATGGGACACCCGCAGTGTGTGGCCCTGGCGCTCAGGCTCGGCCACTTGTTCACTGTATGGCTTAGGAAAGTGGTATGCCCCCAACACACCCCAGAGCCCAGTCTTCACTTCAGTCCTAGAACCGCAAGGTGTGGAGCTACAAGGATGCTCACTCTCTGGCTATAGGCACGTATACAAGTATATCTGCAATCTGAGCACATCCTCGGCTTCCACCCACGTCTAGCCACCATGCCCTCCTGCCTCCTTGCTGGGCTCCCTGCTTCTGCCCCTCGTCAGACCCTGTCCCAGCTTTGCTCCAAACCCTTCATGGTGGTGTGGGGATCCAGTCTCACCTGCCTTGATAACCTCCTCTCTCTCTGACCTCATCTCCAGTAATTCTTCCCCCCAATGACTGACTGCTCCAGCTGTTCCCTATGCAAGACAGGCATGAGTGTGCCTCAGAGCCTTTGCACTTGCGTTCAAAGTTTATTGATTTTAGAAAGAGAGGAAGGGAGAGAGAGAAACATCGATGTGAGAAACATTGATCAGTTGCCTCCTTTATACACCCCAACTGGGGACTGAACCCACAACGTAGGTATGTGCCCTGACCAAGAATCAAACCCGCAACCTCGCCCTGGCCGGTTTGGCTCAGTGGTTAGAGCATTGGCCTGCAGACCAAAGAGTCATAGGTTCGATTCCCGGTCAACGGCACGTACCTCGCTTGCAGGATTGATCCCTGGCCCGTCGGGGTCATGCGGGAGGCAACCAATTGATGTGTCTCTCTCACATCGATGTCTCTCTCTCTCTCTCTCTCTCTCTCTCTCTCTCTCTCTCTCTCTCTCTCCCTTCCTCTCTCTCTCTCTCTCTCCCTTCCTCCCTCCCACTCTAAAAATCAATGGAAAAAGATCCTCAAGTGAGGATTGAAAAACAACAACAACAAAACCCCACAAACTTTTGGTGCACGGGACGACACTCCAACCAACGGAGCCACCCAGTCAGGGCAGGACCGGGTCTTGTTTAGTTCACCGCTATGTTCTCAGCACTTCCAATAGCTCCTGGTACACAGCAGGCACTCGGCAAGGAATTGTTAAATGAATGCACAAATGAAAAGACAGCAGCCAACCAATGGTCTGCAGCAACACCTGCAGCCAGCTGGGGAGGTGCCTCCTGCCCTGGGGACACAATCACTGCACCTGGGAGTTGGAAGGCGGGGCAGGGACCCACCTGGAGAGCAGGGATGCGGACACAGTTCACCAGGTATGGCTTGTTGGTCTCCAGCAGGGAGACAAAGGTGAGGAGCTGGTGCTTGCTACTCATCTTGTCTTTGTCATCTGAAAGAATCAATAAGACAGCTCAGGCCCACCCTGCCCACCCATCCCCTACTCATACTGCTTACACCCATCCGTCCGTGGGAGGCTGCCTGTTCCCCCGGGGCCATTTACCCATTCATATAAAGAACATGTTCACATGTGCGTAATGATAAAATGTCTGTGACTTGGTTTTAAATACTTTCTCATAGTCCTGACTGGTTTGGTTTAATGGTTAGAGCATCAGCCTGTGGACCAAAGAGTCACAGGTTCGATTCCCAGTCAAGGGCATGTACCTCAGTTGTAGGTTTGATCTCCAGCCCCTGCTGGGGTTGTGCAGGAGGCAACCAAATGATGTGTCTCTCTCACATCGATGTTTCTCTCTCTCCCTTCCTCCTTTCCACTTTATCTAAAAGTCAATGGAAAAATATCCTCGGGTGAGGATTAAAAAAAAAAAAAAGCTTAAATACTTTGTCATAACAAATATGACTTTGACTATTCGGTGATATTGAGAAATACTGTTGATTTTGTTAGGAGTAAGAACAGCATTGTGGTAATGCTAAAAATAATTATTATTATTACTAAATGATAAGATCTGAAATATGATTTAAAATGCTCCAACAAAAAGGAAAAAAAAGTAAAGTGTCAGAATAAGTAAGGATGGCAAATGCTGACAGCTAGTGAGGGTTTGTCTACTTAGATGACATACAGAAATTTTCAAAATTAAAAAATAAAAGGGAAACTTGGCCAGGTAGCTGAGTTGGTTAGAGCACTGTCCCCATACGCCAAGGTTACGGGTTTGATCCCTGGTCAGGGCACATACAAGAATCAACCAATGAGTGCATATGAATGAAACAACAAATCGGTATTTCTCTCTCCTTTCCTCTCTCTAAAATCAATAAATATGAAAATAAATAAAAGGGAACAACAATGTAATAGGAAAAAGGTAAACTGACTAGGAATTCACAGCAGTTAAAAATTAGAAAAAGAGCCCTGGCCAGTTTGGCTCTGCGGTTAGACCATCGGCCCGAGGACCAATGAGTCGCGGGTTTGATTCATTCTGGTCAAGGGCACGTACCTCGGTTGCAGTTCGTCCCCGGCCCTGGTCGGGGTCGTGCAGGAGGCAACCAGCTGATGTGTCCCTCTCACGTTGATGTTTCTCTCTCTCTCCCTTTCTCTCCTTCTCTCTCCCTTCCCCTCTATCTGAAGATAAATAGAAAAATATCCTCGGGTGAGGATTAAAAAATAAAAAATAATTAGAAAAGTTTCCAATAACATTTTCGATGTTTAAAATTATAAACCTTATCTTGTTCAGTTAACAGTTACCATTTTAGTATAGTGTGTTCCTTTGTTGACAAACAAGGAGATAAATGAGCTGTGTTGCAGAGCTCAGACAAAGCGTACAACAGCCAGCAGGGTGCAGGCGAGGAGCCCCCGAGGGAGCGCACGGCTGGCACCCTCCCGAGGGGTGCCTAGGCTGGGACCCTCCGGGCCTGCGTGCAGCCACTCAGGGAGGCAGCTTTCACGGCCTGGATTCAACTAGAAGGTAGGCTGAATGCACTGCCTGAACTCTGCCTTCCACGTCCACAGTGGCTGGGCCCCAGGGCAGGACCAAGCTAGGAGTGCACAGCGCTCATGGGACAGATCTCGAAAGGGTAAAGGCTCAGTCCTTGGGAATGGCCACCATGCTGAGCTCCATCCACGCCAACCATGGGAAAGGTGAGGCTCAGCGTGGAGGTGAACTCGCCAAGGCCACCCAGCGGGGTCTGGCTCTTGGACCTCCTGGCCTGCAGGCTCCTCCTCAGCAGCCCCAGCGAAGGCAGTGTGGGGAGGAATGAGGGGCAACCTCAGATGGTGGGGGGCTCTCTCCCCACTCACTCACAGTACCTCGGCTCCCTTCGCCGCCCTTGGCCTCCTGCTCCTGCGTGTGCAGCACCTCGGGGCTGTTGGCGAAGACGCAGGTGGGATGCAGCACGGTGCCCTGCTTGGCCTGGGTGTGGAAAATCTGGAGGCCAAAGGCAGCCCCAGGTGACAGAGGCTCTCGAACATGCTCTTCCTGCTGTCCGCAGTGCTTTTCCTCCACCCTCTCAGCCAGGTTCCCCCTCCGTATCTCAGCTCAGAAGTCACCTCCTTCAGGAAGCCCTGCCTGACCCCTCCCCAGGTTGACCAGGGGCCCCTCTGTTCCTCCAGCCCCTGGGCTCTCCACCCCAGCCCAGCCACTCTGGGCCACCTGTCTGGGAACAGGTTTGTTGTGTGTCCCCCTCCCCACCCTGGCTTCTCCCGACTGTGAGCCCCACGAAGGCAGGGCCAGGGCTATTTCAGTCAAGGCCATGTTCCCAGCACAGAGCAGGGGACATGCTGAATGACAAAATCCATGCAGGGACTGGGAGTCGGAAGGAGGCCCACCTGGTCCGAGTCCTTGCGGCCACTGTTGAACGGGTCTGGGATGGCCAGCTGGGGGTAGAGGCCCCGGCCCAGCACCAGCTTGAGCAGGGCCATCTGGTCCCGGGTCAGGGCCTGGGCCGAGCTGGCAGCCGCCTGCAGTTGCTCCAGGTTGTGCCGAAGCTTAAACTTCACATCCTGGGAACAGGGGGGGAGGGGGGACCAAGGGGTTGTACTAGGATACATGCACCCAAGGGGTTCTGTAGACTGCCGGGGCCAGGTCCTGTCCTCTCAGACCCCCAGGGCAGGGCGTGTCCTCACTCTGGTAAACTCCACGCCTCCCCTCCCCAGACCCCAGGCAGCCCCATGGTGCCCCACCTGGATGTCCACGTTGTCACCATGCCCCCGGGAGGCTATGCCCCGGTCCTCGTCACTGGAGCCGGCGTCCTCCTCCTCCTGCAGCCGCAGCACCTTGCGCCGACGCCCCCCACCCTCCTCGTGCTGGCGCTTCAGCTGGTACAGCTCCCGTCGTGCCCGGCGCTCCTGGAGCCGACTATAGCTGTCCCCCGGCTTCGGGGCCTGGGCCCCGGCCAGCAGCCCGTGCTCCTCCAACAGCTCCTGGGGAGAGATGAGGCCCGAGTGAGGGACACAAGGCAAGCCAAGTGGGCAGGCCCTGGACCCAGTCACGGATTCAAGTGTGGGGCCACTCACTGGCCAGCGAGTCACCCTTCTGAGCCACAATTTTCCTCAAATGCAAAATGGGGACACTCCCAGTACCTGCCCACTAGGGCTGCTGGGGGCTGAAACGCGTGGGATGAGAACCTATGCGTGGTACAGGCGTAGGCGACAGCTCCATGAAAGCGCTGTGGCTACTGTTGGCCAGTGAACACCTGGGCCAGGGCCGGGGCGGCAGAGGGAGGAGGGAGAGGAGGCCAGCGGTCATCACCCACGATCTTCCCTGGGCTCTTGTCATGGCTCTGGCTATGCCTCACTGCCCTTCAGGCTGCCCCTGCCCCTGTGGGCTGCTCAGAGTGCGGTCCTTCCACCAGCAGCAGCATCTGGGACACGGGAACTTGTCAAAATGCCAAGTCCTGGGCCCCACCCCAGAAAACTGACTCAGAATCTCAGAAGGTGGGGCCAGGAACCTGGATGTGACAGACCCTCGGGGGTCCTGATGTGCATTAGAGACGCCCTGCCCTTCACCCTGCCCACGCCTTTGTACAGTCTTTCAGGGAACCTACTGGATTGGACCCTCTGTTCTCACTGAGCCAGAACCAATGAAGAACAGAGGATAGAGTGTGTATGTGTGAGAGAGAAAGAGAGAGAGAGAGAGACCCTCACCTTTCATTAGTTTCTCAGTGTTTGGGGCCCACCAAAGTTGAACCATGGCTCTAGAAAGTCAAAGATGTTGAAAGACATGAGAACGGTCAGGACATCACGGGTTCCCAACACACAGGGACCCCTAAAATTGCATGGGAGGCCTTGGTCAGGTGACCGCCCCCGCTGGGCCTCCATCTGCCCAACTGCTACCAAAGGAAATGGATTCCCCAGGGCCGCTTGCATTTTATTTTCATTCCATGACACACTCGCCACCTGAGAAGTATGCAGCAGATCTCGTTCTCAAACGGAAAGACGGCCACGGAACATTAATGGCACAAGCCAGGTGCAGGACCAACAATAAAACCGCAAACCCTCGCCACCTGCGGGCTCTCATGAACAGAATCCTGAGGCAGGTGCTATTATCTTCCCCGGCTTCAGGGCCGAGCTGAGGCCCAGAGAGGCACAGTGACTTGCCCAGGGTCACTGCTAGCAAGTGGCAGAGCTGGGATTTGTCGTTGGGACATCTGGCTCCAGATTCAGTGCTTCCAACCACTGCTCTGCGCTGCCTGCCAGCACTCAGCCCCCGTTCCAGAGGGCAGTTCTTCATGAGGGTGCGGCGCATGACCGCCGACCCTGTGTCCACCCCCAGCAGCCCTCCTGGATTCCCACCCCCACGCCTGGTTGTCGGATGGTGAGGGAGGTGGATGTAGGGTGCGACCTGATCACCCTGTTAGAGAAGGAAAGTGGCTGTGTTCTGGAGCATGCTCACTCGGCCTCCCTGTCTGCCTGTGGGGGAATGGCCCCCACCCCTGGTCCTGAGCCTCACCTTGAATTGGCGCCGCAGGTTGGCCATCTCATACAGCCGGTGCTCCTCTATGCCCCGGCGGCGGCACCACTTACGTGAGTTTCTGCTCCGTTCAGATTTCACCTGGGTGGAGGTACACATGAGGTGTCAGGGCCTGGCCAGCTGGGGGAGGGCCAGGGGGACTGACCTCCCACCCAGGCCACACCAGCATGGGCCCAAACACCAGCCACTGGGAGGATGCCAGGCAGGTGAGAGCCCTGCTGGCCTTCCATGACACCTGCTTTCTTCCCTCTTCCAGGTCTCAGCCCACTGCCCCCTTCCTACAGGAAGCCCTCCCAGACCACACTGGGTCAGACACTCCCTCCAGGCTCTCCCAGCCCCCTGGACTCCCTATTGCAGCCTATTCTGGGTGGTCACTGTCTAGAGACAGGTCTCACTCCCTGCACTGGACTGGGAGCCCCAGGAGGACAGGGCCAGGTGGTTTTGCTCATCACCAGGTCCCCAGCACTGCTCAGCTCAGGGCCAACTCAGTGGTGGCCCAGGGTACATGTTTGCGATAAACAGGTGCCACCCTAGGAGTCTGGACTTTCTCCAGATGGCACTGGTTTTGATCGGTACTTTAGAGCCCTGGTTCCCCTCCAGCCTGAGCTCGGCTCGAGCTGGTGCCAAGACTGGGCAAGTCCATGGACTGGGGTGGGGACATGAGGAGGAGCCATGGCCTCAGGGAGGCCCTGACCCTGTGCAGAATGACAGCCAGACTGCGGGGCCCCCCAGCCGCCAGCCTCACCTGCACCCAGGTGTTGAAGACATTGAAGAGCGTGAAGGGGTCGCCCAGGTCACTCTCCAGGGGCCGTCGCGCTGCCCCACATTCCGGGTTGCTCTGGGCGCTGCGAGTGAAGGGCGACTGGACGCTGAGGGCAGCCGCGATGGTGAGCACGGGCTCCGCCAGGTGGAACATGGAGCCCAGGATCAGCATCTTCCCTGGGGGGTGGGCAGCGAGCTGAGCCTTCCCCCACCCTCCCTCCCTCAGGCTCACAGAGGGCCTCAGCGTCAGATGGACACACTATGCTTTCTGGTCATGTGACCTTGGGCAAGGCCTGTTTCCCCATCTGTAGGTTAGAGACAAGCTCAGTCCCCACCGCCTCGGGCATGTGGTGGGCACTGTCTACGCACTGGCTACTGCTTTTCCCTTTACTACTGGCTCCCCCAGCACCCTCTACCCATTGGCCTGGCTTTGTTTCTTCCCGACACTCATTTTTTTGGTTTTGTTTTTCTGTTTTTTCCCTTTATTGATTTTAGAGACAGAGGAAGTGAGAGGGAGAGAGAGATAGAAACATCAATGAGAGAGAACATCGATTGGTCACCTCCTGCATGCTCCCCACTGGGGATCGGGCCCACAACCTGGGCATGTGTCCCGACCAGGAATCGAACCAGTGACCTCTTGGTGCATGGGTCGACGCTCAACCACTGAGCCACACCGGCCAGACTGGTTTTGTTTTGTTAATCCTCACCTGAGAATATTTTGCCATTGATTTTTAGATAGAGTGGAAGGGAAGGAGGGAAGGAGAGAAGACATCCATGTGAGAGATACTTCGATTGGTTGCCTCCCGCATGACCCCACCAGGGCCGGAGATTGAACCTGCTCCATCACCTGCGGCAAGTCCCGCTATCCCTTTGTGCCTCTGTTTCCCCTTCTGTGAAAGGGGGTGACCTCAGCATCCACCTGCTGAGGGTGAACCATGTTTCACCTGTGAAGTGCTCACAGTGCCCGACCAGTGACTGAGCCTCGGGGGCCCAGAACCACCCAGAACTTCCCGGCACTGCATCATCTGTGTCTCTCGTTGGGCAGGGTCTGGGGACCAACGATGTCAGCCTGGCTAGGGAGTGCCTCCCAGCTCTGCCCACTGCAGGACCCTTGGTGAGCGGTGACTGCCTTTATCTGAGCCTCAGTTCCTCATGGAAAACGAGTGTCACTCATTCCTGTCCTGCGGGAGATGTGACCTGCTTGATAAAATCCAGGCTCTCACTGGCTTGTTCCAGTCCCTTGGGCATAGATCTATGCCCCATTCCCCCACCAAGCCTGTTTCTTCTTCTGCACAACAGGTGCCCAGAGGCACTACCCTCATTATGTGAATGAAATGCTCTCAGGTCCACAGAGCCCTCGGCTGGCACACAGCAAATGCTCATGGGATGTTCACTTTCTTCTCAGACCTGACTCTCCTTGCTCCAGCCCTGCCTCTTTCTAAAACAAACAGAAACAGCACTTCACAGCCCTCAGACACGGTGCTCTCCAATTCCTGCCCGAGCTGAAGCCCCAGAGCACTGCAAGGATGGCAGCTTTAACGATACTGACGCAGGCAGAAGGTTCTGTTGAGCGTCGTACTGGGGAAGTGGTGTCATGGGTGGTGGGGCTCTGCTGGGAACGTTCTGCGGGCTGTGAACTGTTGGTAGAGGTAGAATGTCTTGAGTCAGGAGAATCAGGCAAAACGAACATGCTTGAGTCAGCGAGCTCCTCAGGAGGGGCAAGGATGACACAAGAATGAGTAAGAGGAACAGGTTTTGAAACCCTTACGATCAACCACAAAGGGCAACACAAGGGCAGAGCTGGGGACTGTGCGTGCTGACAGGCGCCTGTTTGTTTACTGCTGTATCCCTGGTGCCTAGAACAGTGCCTGCCACAGAGGACTTGTGAAGAAATGAACAGGGCTTGGAGAAGGAACAGGCTTGCCCACAAGTCACGAGAGCGAGTAGTACCTGCACCCACCCAGTGCCCTGTGTAGTCACTCCAAGGGGGGTCCTCACCAATCACGACGTCCACAGGCAGCTGGGCCAGCAGGGACCCGATGGGGGTGAGGGCCTCTGAGCTGTCCAGGGCCCCCTGGTCTCGGAGGTAGAGAATGGCTGTTTCCAGGCTGGCTGGTGGGGGGGCCTCGATGAAGGGGAAGGTTCGGGGGTCTCCCACGCTCATGCTCTTCATCTGGAATGAGAACCGAAGCCCCCAGAAATGGAGGACACATGAGCCACTGTGGAGCACTCAGAGGGCTCAGGGATCACAAACTGGTGATACTTTATTTTTTTTATCCTCACCCGAGGACATTTTTGCATTTATCTTCAGATAGAGCGGGAGGGAGAGAGGGAGGAAGAGAGAGAGAAACATCGATGCTAGAGAGACACATCGACTGGCTGCCACCCACACGACCCCAACCGGGGCCAGGGACAAACTGCAACCGAGGTACGTGCCCTTAGTGGGAACCGAACCTGGTCTTTGTGGTCCGCGGGCCAACGCTCTAACCACTTAGCTAAACCGGCCAGGGCAAACTCATACTTTAAAACCCCCGATGCTAAGGCCCACTGTACAGAGGCAGCAGAGGAGGGCCACTGACTGTCTGTCTGGCCAGCACCTCTTATTCCAGACACTGGCCATGGAGCGAGTGCATGATCTAAGCTGGACCAAATGAGGTTTCTCAGCCCTTGGTCACAGCAAGTGACTAAGGAATGAGACCACGACCTGAGCTGGGCCAATCAGAATCCTTCCCTGGGACTCTGCAAACTGGAGCTGGGAAAGAGAAATTCCAGCATCCTCTCTGGTTGTGAGGGGCCAGGACAGAAGCTCAGAGCCACTATGGTTATTCTTCCATGGCCTGGAAATTAGCTCATCCACTACAGATGGAGAAATCCTCCGTAATTGTTCCTAAGCTAGATCTCCCCCCACAATGGATATGCAAATCCCCGTAATCCCCTTTCCTATTTACAAGAGTTTGAGTTGCGTTTCTCTCACCATCAACCAAAGAATCCCCATAACTCAGAGGCCAGAGGGCAGCGGGTGGTGGGGAGAATAAAATGAAACACACACCCATCACCAGGCCTGGACTATGAGAGAGCCAGAAGAAAGCTCAGAGAGCCTGGGGGCTCAGCCCAAGTCTCCCAGGGAGGCGACCTGCTCGCCTGGTCCTGATCTGGAGGCCACCTGACATCTGGCCATCCACCCAGGAACCAGCCTTTCCACCTTCCTCCCTATTCATCAAACGCTGATGTTGTCTAGGAGACCATCCAGTACCCATTAAAAGACCTTTAAGTTAAAAGCTCTGTGTGGGGGGTGGGTTATGGATTTTTTTAAGCTCTCCAGGTGATTCCAGTGTGTAGCTAGGGCTGAGAATGAGTGCTACAACCAGTCTGGCAATGCCACGCCTAGGACAATTATAGGTCATAGAGTGGACACATGTGACCCAGTTCTGCCGACAAGACAGGTTGGGAAATTGGCCAGAGGGTTTCTGGGAAAGGTTCCCATGGCCTTAAAAATGAGACCCACAAAGAGGGGCAGTTGGCTGCTGTCTCTAGATTGTAAAGGAGGAGGAGGTGATGGCCACGGCAGTCACAGCCAGATGGCATTCAAGAGGCAGGCTTGGAGCCTGATGGCTTCAGATGGAACTCTGGCTCTGCCACATGCCAGCTGTGTGACCTGGGTCAAGTTACTTAACCTCTCTGTGCATCCATTTCCTCATCCAAACATCCAATAAGATCACCTACCCCATAGAGTTTCTGTGAGAATTAAGTTATATATATGAAACACTCAGGATAGAGCTTAGCCCACAGTAAGCATCAGGTAAGTGTTTTTTACCATCATTGACATTATCATCATTATGAGCGGCAGATAAACTGAGGTTGCAAAGACAGAAAAAGCCCAGTCATTTATGATATCACTGATCCATTTAAATAACCGAGCCTGGAACCTCCCTGTCTTGGGGCTTCTTGGTATATGAAATGGTACTTTTATCCTTATTGTTTAAGCCAGTATTTTTCCAGCAACAGGTTATGTAGGTCTGGAACTCCATGCAGTGGGTCACAAGCAGAGTTTTAAAAAAATGAAATCAAACAAATAGAAACCATCAGCATGTGTCACCCAAAGGAAGGAGCTGGTGTGTGCAGCCCATGCATATGTGAGCCTACAGCAGACACCATCGGCCACTCCCACTTTCCTCTTCCTCTTCCTCCTGAGCACAGAAACTACACTTCCCCGCCTCCCCTGCAGTGAGGTATGGCCGGGACAGAGCTGGGGGGGGAGTAGAAAGGAAGTACACCACTTGAGGACCTGGCCATTCAAGCCCCCAAGCCATCCCCAGGCTCCTTCCCCAATGCCTGGCTGCCCCGGGAAGATGACAGAGCCATAACAGAGAAGGGGCCTGGGTCCCTGAATAAAGGAACCTACCCACCAACCTGAGAACAAAAGTTCTGTTGTGTTAGCAATTATGGGAGTGGGTCTATTTGTCTAATCTAAGTGAAACTCATGACTGAGATATGAACCATGACATCACATGTATCAAGAAACCCCGGTTTTAAAAGCCACGTCTTGGGTTTTGTTACAGCTGAAAGCACTCTGAGAACAAGGTTCTTATCATGACCTTATTTACAGCTTTGAGGAACAATTCCCTCCTCCATGTAGGATCTGACATTTGGAAGGGACCAGTGCCCCTCAGTGGCCTGGCCAGCCCAGCTTTCCCTGGCCCTGAACCCTGGCATTGGTCCTGTCTAAATGCCTCCATTCCTCCCTGTCACCAGCATTCAGAATCCAGTCCCCTCCCTGCCCCAGCCTCACCTGCAGTACCAGTGCGTCCAAGGCTACCCTCCGAATTTCCGGGACAGCGTAGGGGGCGAAGGCATCGTAGTCAGATTCAGCGTAGAGGCGGAAGCAGACGCCCGGGCCCGTGCGGCCTGCCCGGCCCTTCCGCTGCTCAGCACTGGCCTGGCTGATCCAGAACTCCTGCAGCCGCTGCAGTTTGGCCTGGGGGTCGTAGCTCATCTCCTTCACCTTCCCTGGGTGTGGTGAAGGGTGCAGGGAGGGACATCTATGTACAGCAGCCACACGGGCCCTGCACACGCCTGGCCCTCTCCCCAGCCCTTCATCCACCAACACTCTCACTTACTCCTTTATTCCATGAACTCACTCTGGACCCAACCCTGACATTGTGTTAGTGTAATCTTTCATTTCCTCATTCACACACCTTTTCATTTATTTTCTCAAGACTTTGTCTATGCAGAGGTTCAGACATCTGACAAATGTTACGAAGAACCTACTATGTGTCGGGCACTGTACTCGGCACTAGGGATACAGCTGTGAACAAAACGAAGTCCCCGGTCTCGTGGGGCTGAACACACACCGAATTTCATCAACTCTAAGGTCAACTTTTTTTCATATTATATTGTCTCTGATGCATTTTAAAACCAATGGCATGTCCATGTTTAATGGATAGCATTTTAAAATCTTAATGGTACATAAAATTATGTAATGGTTTATCGCTGGCATCCCAGATTCAATACTGTGAAGTAACTGCTAACATTTACTGAGGTATCACTCTAAGTACCCAAGTGTATTCACTCATTTAATCCTTACAACCTGAGGGAGACACTGTCATTACCCCCATTTTACAAGTGAACAAATTGACAGAGTCTCAGTGACACAGCCCTGGTCACACGGCCAGCAGTATCCCCATAACCACCGTACTCACTCTGCTGACTTTCCAGAGAAGTCTAATTAGAAAGACAATCAACAGATCAACGGATATAAAATATGATGCCCATACTAGGAAGAAAAATAAAAAGCAACAGGGAAGGAAAAGGGGGAGATCACTTAGATAAAGTGGACAAGGTGGGCCTCTAAAGGGGCAACATTTACACAGGCCCTGGAATGGGATGGAGTGAGCCCTGTGGATATCTGGAGAAAAACAGCTCTCATCAGAGACAACAGTACATGCAAAGGCCCTGAGGCAGGAGCAAGGTTGGAATGTCTGAGAAAGATCAAGATGTTGCCACTTCTCCACAGCCCTAAACGCCACCCATTCCCTGGCTTTGGTCTGGCATTCCCTCGCTGCATCTGCACATCTCCAAATCCCACACTCCCCTCTCAGTTCCTGGGGTGCCTGGGGGGGCAGCTCTTACCAGAATCTACTACAAAGCGGATCCCATCAATGGTGACTGAGGTCTCAGCAATGTTGGTGGAGAGGATGCATTTCCGGACTCCAGGGGGGGCCACATCAAATACCTGGGGGGAAGTAAGTAGGTGACATCAGGGGCTAACTCAGCCCTTACTGACCAGTGTCTCAGGGCCTCCTGGACACCCCCTGAGTCTAAAGTAGCCTCAGTGCTTTCCCATATGTCTAAAGTAGCCTCAGTGCTTTCCACCAAACCGTTTCCTCCTCGAGTCTCCAGCTTAGAGACAGCTCATCATTTTGGACCAGGAACCTGGGCTGTCCTGGGTCCTCCCCCTTCCCTCCCCGCTCCAGACACACCTGAACATCTTGAACATTCCCTGAGTTCACACCTTCCTCCCCAAACCCACTGCCCCTGCCCTGGTCCAGGCCACTCCTTTCCCACCCAGGCGCTGCTCCAGCTTCCTCCTTGGTCTCTTGCCTCTAGATCTATTCTCTCCAGTCCGTCCTTCACATACAGCAGAGGGATCTGCTGAAGCACAAATTGGTACTGTCCCCACCTTGCTCAGGACCCTCCCACAGCTCCCCAGTGGGACAAAGCCCAGGCACCACACTGGGTCCCCAAGGACTCTTGTAGTCTAACCCTGTGTATCTCTCCAGTCCCATCTCTCCTGACTTTCCCTTCATAATCTGGACCTCAGCCACCCTGCATGTAGCTTCCCATCTCTCACCCCAGGCCCTTCACACAAGCCCTTCTCTTGGACCCAAGAGACAGTCAAGCACAGTAGCTTACAGTGGGAGTCAGCAACTACAGCCTGGGGACCAAATCCAGCCTGCCACCTGTTTCTGTGACTCAAGTTTTAATGGCACACAGCCTCACCTGGTCAGTCTACAGCTGCTTTCCCACTGTTAACAGTGAAGTCGCTGTGACAGACATGTGGCCCACAGAACCTAAAAACATGGACTCCAAGGCCCTTTACAAAAAGTCTGCCAACCTCTAGTTAAGAGCATGGGCTCTGGGGCTCTGGTGCCAAATTACCAAAATGCACAGCCTGGCCCTGCCACTTACGTGACTTTGCGCAAGTGTCTACACCTCGGTCTCTGCATCTATTCAGTGGGAATAACAACAGGACCTGGCAGACAGGGCTGCAGTGAGGCAAGCCGTACAGAGCCCAGAACAGCTGCCACTCGCAGCAACGGCTCCACACACACCAGCTGGGACGCTCTTCTCTCGGCCCCCTTCTCACGCTGGGGCTTTCTCAGTTTTGAAGTTCCTTTCCTCCAGGAAACCTTTCCTGAATCCACCAAGTCTCTGCTCTCAGAGTTCAGAATTTTCCTCTACCATTTGTGAAATTGTCAATTACTTGTCCATCTCCCACAACAGACCACATCTTGGCTCCTACTGTGTCCCAAAGAGTCCCCTCAGTACCAAGAGAGGCACCAAGAAGGTGCTCAGGGATTGTGTTTCCAATCAATAAACAAGACTGGGACCTGAAAGGATTTTTCCCAAGGTGACTATGTAGTCAGCCTCCTGGATGGCCCCAGGGAGTCTCACCTCATGGGACTCCCATCCTCATCCAGTACCTTCCCACTGAACAGGGCACGCTAGCTTAACCAACAGGATACTGCAGAAAGGATGGCTTGTGATTTCCAAGGCTAAGTAATCAAAGACGTTGTGGCTTCTGTTTTGGTCTCTTGGGAAGAACTAGCCACCATGTTGTAAGGACACTCAAGCAGCACCCCCTAGAGAGGCCCACATGGAGAGGAACTGAGGCCCCCAACCAACAGCCAGCCATCTGAGTGAGGACCCTCCAGCCTCAGTTGAGCCTTCAAATGAATGGAGACCCAGCGGACTACAACCTCATGAGGGACCCTGAGCCAGAAACCCCCAGCTAAGCCACTCCCAAACTGATCTACAGAAACTATGTGAGATAATTAATGTTTATTGTTCTAAGCCAGCAATTTTCAACCGGTGGGCTGCAAGAATTTTTAAAACATGCAATACCCAACTATTTAGTCAGGAGGTACTGACCTCTTTTCCTTAGGTTGTCAACTAAAAAAATGATAACAGCCAAAACAATAATAGCCATCTGGTGTGAATGCTTGTCTTGAACCATAAATATATAGGTCATATAATTAGAGTTGTATCTTATTGGTCATGTTGCATAATAAGGTTGCATCTGATTGGTTAATTCTTAGAACCAGAAATCCTCATACATAGTATAGGTACCTGATTTTTAAAAAAGTAACTTTGAAGTAAAAAGGGTAGGTAATTACTATTATTACTTTTTTTTGTAAATCAATAAAAATGATACCTAATTTTTTGTCAGATCACCAAAAAAATCTATTTTTTGGTGTGCCACAGATTTTTAGTAGTTTATGTTTGCCATGAAATAAAAAAGGTTGCAAATTGCCGTTCTAAGCTGCTAAGTTTTGGGGGAGTTTGTTACAGGGCAATAAATAATCTAGTGACCCAAAGGCCTCTCTCCGGCACCCTTCCATTCCAGCCAGGTGGTCTCTTCACCTTTCCCCACATCCAACTCACAGATTCCCACCTCCATACCTGTCTTCAAGCTGGTCCCCCTGCCTGGACTGCCTTCCTCCTTCTCCTACTCAAAATCCTCCTTGTCCTTCCCAGCTAAGCTCCAATGCCTCCTGCCTCATCAGGAAGCTCACCCTGGCACATACCCTCCACCCAAAAGATGGGAGCAGCCCCTCTGTGGCCCACAGCCCTGCATTTATGGAGTCACACTTCCTCCAACCCCTCCTTCTCCCCTGGCATACACAGCAAGACCCCCACCCTGCCTGGCTGCACGTGATACCTTGTCCTGGTCAGCCACAGAGAGGGCGCTGTGCAGCGGCAGCACCACCCACCGCTGGGTGTGGCTGGCATAGGTCTGGGCAGCTTCAAGCACGGCGCTGATCTCCGCCATGCCACTGAGGAAGACGAGGAGGTCGCCCCGCTCCTCGGGTGGGTATTTATTGTCAATGGCTTCCAGCACCCTCAGGAAGGGTCGAGGGTCCAGCTTCTCCGACTTGGATGCTGTCGGCTCTGCCTCAATCGGCTGGTACACGACCTGTGAGGAGACAGCCCCAGGCATGAGTGCACCCTGTCACTCCAGCGCAGATCGAGGCAGTGGGGAGACCACAGGCTGACAGCGAAGAACGAATCAGCCAGGTGGCAGACAACACCCTCAAACAGGACAATCTGAGGAGGATGTAATAAAAGCACAGAGTATCAAGGTAGCTGGAAGGCTTCTGGGGTGCTGGCAAGGTTTGATGTTTCTTTCCTGAATGCTGGCTGCACACAGGTATGTAATTATTTGGGCTATACACATATGCACATTCTTTTGCATTTGGAGTATAACTTCAACAACAAAATTTTAAGGCATGCAGGTAGGATGAGAAGCCTAGAAATCCCTCTCAGAAAGCACCCTCACTCTTCTTTTATGGCTGCTTAGAAGATACACTGATGGGCACTTAGAACCGGAAACCACAAGGGTCAGTGCAGTTTCCTGGTGCTGGGGCCTTCAGAGCTGTTACCAGTTCTTGGCCCAAAGGCACAGAAGAAGGAGTGGTTGGTCACTAAAACCATGAAGGACAGAGCTGTATGGAGAGAGCCATCTTGGTAGGAGCTGTGACTTCGGTGAGGGACACAGCCTACCAGAGACCCTGAGGGAGGGAGTTGACTCTGCTTTTCCCACTGGCCAATAGGAAGCCGGAGCAGAGAGGGTCCATTCGTGCTAACCTTTCAGGCTGCCTCCAGGGAAGACAGGAAGGTGGGGAGGGGAAAAGGAGATCTGGAAGAGCAAACAGAAGCTTTCTGGCACAGGGTCTGTCTGTCTGTGAACAGGATTCAAGTCCTGGCTCTGCCACTCTGAGTTGTCCCGGGAACCAGTGACTTCACATCTCTGAGCTTCACGTTCACCTTCATGGAATTCCTGGCACAGAACTACCGAGGCTGTGGCAAGGGACTCAGATAAGCTCTTGTACGTTAACTGTGGAGCATGTAGTACACAGTCAATAAATGTGAGCTGTGATCATCGTTAATATTACGACAAAAACTATATGCAAGCCACAGCAAATAGGTCGAGAAACAAGAGGAAAGTTCAGGATAGAAGTTGCTGACTGAAAGTTCAGGACTAAAGAGTTGGGATGCTGCCCTGGCTGGTTTGGTTCAGTGGTCAGAGCATCAGCCCAAAGGGTCCTGGGTTCGAATCCCGGTCAAGGATACATACCTGGGTTGCAGGTTCTATCCCTGGCCCCTGGTTGGGGTCGTGCAGGAGGTGACCAATCAATGTGTCTCTCTCACATTGATGTTTCTCCCTCTCTCTCCTCCTTCCTCCCTCCCACTCTACCTAAAAATCAATGGGAAAATATCCTCGGGTAAGGATGAAAAAAAAGACAGAGAGAGAATATACTTTTTTTTTTTAATCCTCACCTGAGGATATTTTTCCATTTATCTTCAGATAGAGTGGGAGGGAGAGAGAGAGAGAGAGAAACATCGATGTGAGAGAGAGACACACCAATTGGTTGCCTCCCGCACAACCCTGTCTAGGGCCGGGTACTGAACTGCCAGTGAGGTATGTGCCCTTGACAGGAATCAAACCCGCGACTCTTTGGTCTGCAGGCCGACGCTCTAACCACTGAGCCAAATAGGCCAGGGCAGAGAGAATATACTTAATTGAAAGGATGGGAAGCAGAGCAGTAGATAGGAAGGAACATGTCCAGGTCTGGCCAGAGACCAGGGGGGAGGACTGGGGATGTGGGGGTGAGGAAGCACTGACCGTGATGGGGAAGAGCCTCCCGGGCACCTGCACCACAGGGGCATGGCCGAAGTAGCTGGAGAAGAGGGAGATGTTGATGGTGGCCGACATGAGGATGACCTTGAGGTCAGGCCGCATGGGCAGCAGCCGCCGGAGGACACCCAGGAGGAAGTCGTTGTGGAGGTGGCGCTCATGGACTTCATCCACAATCAGGACCTGGTACTGGGGCAGGCTGGGCTCCCGCTGGATTTGCCTCAGGAGCAGCCCCACTGTCAGGAACACAATCTTGGTGGCCGCCGAACGCGTGCTCTCAAAGCGGATCTGGTAGCCGACCTGGGGTGGGTGGAGAAGGGTGGTCAGGAGAGGAACCTGGGCCTGGGCACCAGCCCCTCACCCTGCCCAAAATGAAATCTGAGCAAGTGCCCCCACGTCGGGCTGGAGTCCGACAGTTTGACCCCCACCTCTGCCACTTTGTGCTGTTTACTTTGGGCAAGCTATTCCATCCCTCAGAGACATATTTTTTCTCCTGTGAGAATTATATGTGCTAATGCACTTAAATTATCTGGCACAGAGCCTGGTGTATGACACTAATTAATTATAATACTAATAATTAGCCTTTCTTGGAGTTCTTACTATTTGCCACCAACTACTAAAAATGCTTTATGTATATTAACTCATTTCATTCTCACAGCCACCACAGGGTGTAAGAATTATTCTTATCCTCACTTCACAGATGGGGAAATTGAGGTCACTCATTCAAGGTAACACAGCTAAAAAGTAGTACCTCACATCACACACATTGATTTCAGGTGAATTATAGTTCTAAATGTAAAAGTTATTGGAAAAAAACATAGAACATCTTCATGTCCTAAAAGTAGATAAAAATTTCTTAAACAGTCCAAAGAGTGCCAACCATAAAAAGAAAATGACAGACTGGATTATATTTCAATGAAAAGACACCATCATCAAAGGACACCATTCAGAAAATAAAAGGCAACTCACAAAGTAGGAGACGAGATTTGCAATACATAAAAATCTGGGTGCTAGTTACACAAATATATTCAACTTGTGAAAATTCACAGAGCTACATACTTACAATACATGCATTTTCTGGATTGCAAATATTCTAACTTCAACAAAAACAATTTTTTTTTTAATCCTCACCCGAAGATATTTTTCTATTTATCTTCAGATAGAGTGAGAGGGAGGGAGAGAGAGGGAGGGATGGGGGGGGTGGAAAGATAGAAACATCATTGTGAGAGAGAGACATCGACTGGTTGCCTCCCACATGACCCGGACCAGGGCCAGGGACGAACCGAAACCGAGGTACGTGCCCTTGACCGGAATCGAACTCGAGACTCGTTAGTCTGCGGGCCAACGCTCTAACAGCTGAGCCAAACCAGCCAGGGCAACAACAACAATTTTTAAGTAGTAGGGCCAGGATTAGAACCCTAGAAATCTTTAGGAAGGAAGTGCCCTCATTCTTCTTTTATGGCTGTTTAGAAAAAATACTGATGAATCGTTAGGATATTTCTAATTTCTTTACTGTTAAGGTGCTATATCAGAGATATTTCGGGTTCACTTCCAGACCACCACAATAAAGTAAGTATTGCAGTAAAATGAATTGTAATCATTTTGCTGGTGGAGGGTCTTGCCTTCAATTTGTTT
This sequence comes from Tadarida brasiliensis, assembly GCA_030848825.1. Taxonomy (NCBI): domain Eukaryota; kingdom Metazoa; phylum Chordata; class Mammalia; order Chiroptera; family Molossidae; genus Tadarida; species Tadarida brasiliensis. Next base: position 7,544,873 of record CM061276.1, read on the forward strand.
TAAAAAAACAACGCAACATCTGTGGAGCGCAACAAATCGAGGCGCAATAAAACGAGGTCTGCCTGTACTGGGTAATGTTAGTGCCTTTATCATCTGAACTATATCCAGGCCAATCTGTAAATAAACTTCTAGAAGAATCACTGCCAGGTTAAAGGGTAAGGGCTTGTGTAACTTTTATCGACACTGCCAAGGGCAAGCAACTTATTCCCCAAGGTCACCTGGGAGAAACTAGAATCCTGTTAGCTCCCACTCACCTGTGAGCCATACTGACTGAGGCTCTCAAAGCCAACGCGCTTGGCCAATGAGATGCAGGCGATTCTCCGGGGCTGGGTGCATGCCACATGACTGAAGCCAGCGGCCAGCAGGTACTGGGGCACCTGAGTGGACTTGCCACAGCCCGTGTCACCTGCCACCACCACCACCTGATGTTCCTTCAGTGTCTTCAGGATGCGGTGCCCATACTGGGCGATGGGAAGTGCTGCCCGCTCACGCTGCAGTTTGGCCAGCCGCCCAAATGCCTGCTTTTGACCGAAGTCCAGGTAGTGCAACAGGGCTCGGCGGAACTCGGACACTCTCTCCCGGGGTAGGTGCCTGCCCAGCCCCCGAGAACCCTGAGTGTCAGGGCCAAGGATGGACAGGTTGATGCGGTAACGAGCGTCGTAAGTGAGAGGTAGGTCGGCCAGGGCTGGGATGCTGTCCTTGGAACGCCCAGGGTCTTTCTCCTCCTTCCTGGTGGTCTTGAGATGCTGGAACCTCTGTAAGCGTTCAAAGAAGGTCCAGAACTTCTGGCACTCCTCAGAACCCTGGCGGATGTAATCCTCCTCACGGAAGAAGGCATCCTCGAACAGACACCGGGTCTCTGGACAACTCCAGTCCCATTTCTCGGGGGCCTCCTCCTCACTGGGAGCCCGGTGTCGGTCCCGATGACCCCTGTCCTCCCTTGTTCTGGGAGGAGGCATGTTGAACCTAATCACAGTACCGTCACACAATTGGCCTCAGTTCTGATCACCTGGACCATCCATTCCCCAGCTCCTGCAGGAAGAGGCCAGTGCTTGCATTAAGGAACCACTTTCTCTTCAAAGAGCTAATTTTCCTCTTCATGGATGGTGCAGATCCGCTGCAGGCAATGGCAGAGTAAGTAGCCGGGGGCCTGGGTCCAGCTGGTGACACACAGGGCACCTCATGACTCCTGCAGCAGTCTGGTTTCCAGGCCCTGAACATGTGGGGGGAGAGAACAGAAGACATTCATTTTTAGAAACATTTACTGAAAGCCTACTGGATGCAAGCACTGGACTAGGAGAAGGGGTAGTAATGAGTAAGACCACCCTGAGCCCCACAGGTGGTCATGGTCACATATAAGAGATAGACATGTGCCCTGGCCAGTTTGGCTCAGCGGTTAGAGCGTCGGCCCGCGGACCAGAGAGGCCTGGGTTCGGTTCCCGCTAAGGGCACATGCCTCGGTTACAGTTTGTCCCCAGCCCTCGTTGGGGTCATGTGGGTGGCAACCAGTCGATGTGTCTCTCTCATGTCAATGTTTCTCTCTCTCTCTTCCTCCTGCTCTATCTGAAGATGAATGCAAAAATGTCCTCAGGTGAGGATAAAAAAAAATTTTTTTAAAAGAGACAGACATTTCACCAAACTGACAACCCAGTGATTGGGGCTGTGGTAAAGCAAGCCCAGGGGTCTATGGGAGCCTTCCCTAACCAAGAACTCATGAGAGGTGTGGTATAATGAAGAATAAGGCAAGGGTTCCTAACCTGGGGTCTACTGAGCTCCAGGACACCCAGGAGCCCTTTAAAATTAAGTGCACAATTTTGCAACTGTTGTGTTACGTATGTAGTGTGTGTGCCTACCTGGCACATACGTTCTTTTTCTGAATAACAGTACACACCTTCCTCTGGAGAGCTGCCCTTCCTGGATTCTACATGGTTCTGATGGTCTTTAAGTCAGAGAACTCAGGTTGGTTAGGCAAGTGACCAAGGCCAGGCCAATCGCAGTACCCTACTCCCCCTTTAACCAGTGATTGGTTTGAGAAGTGGACACATGACCCAAGGAAGACCAATCAGGGCTTTTCTCTGGAATTTACACTGGGTTACTATGAAAGAAAAACTTCCACTTCATCTACTGTGGCTACACAAAGATGATATAAACCCCGAGCTGTTTGTAATAGCTCTTGAACATGTCTTTCCTAGAATTTATCCTAGAAAAGCCTGCACGTGGACACAATGAGGCATGGGTCAAGGCCTACATTCAGCTACCACAGAAGTGAAAGGAGCTGGGGACAAGCTTGGCAACATCATTTAGTGCTTGAGGCTGTTTCCTCCAACCCTGCACTTCAGAGCTACACAAGAAAATGTTTTTTTGCTTAGTTGGGTTTCTGCCTCTCAGTGCATAAGTCCTAATAAAGAGTATACCCTCATATGTGTGATTTACTGGAGGGGAATCCATCACTCAGATTTTCAAAGGGGTTTATTATCTTAAAAGGTTCAGAGGTTTCCATGGTAAAGGCTTTGGAGTCAGGCAGATCCGGGTTTGATTCTCAGCTTCATCATTTCTAGATGTGTGACCGTCAGCAAATTAATTTCTCTGAGGATGTTTTCTTCATCTATACAATGGGGACAGTACCCCTCTCAAAACATGACAATGTTTATCACCTAGCCTGGTACAGAAAAGCTAAATAGTAACTAGTAATCAAGTCCATTGTTTTCTCCCAGTAATGACTAACAGAGAAAACAAGAACCAGGGGCACAATCTGGGAAAAATTACACTCAAAAGGCCACAATTCGTCTTCATAATGGTACTGGTGATGCTTTCACCTACTCTGCTCTGTGTCTCAAGGGCCATCACGGAAGAGAGCTCAGAGATTCAATCTCTGCAGTCCCGGGGGAACTCAGGCCAACCCTGGGAGTTATTAGATCCAGATATGAGTTTCAACTGAGGAACCTGTAAATGGCAGAGTTGTTTCCCACAGAAGCAGTAGCCTGTGGGGTGCACACATCACTTATTAGATATCTGGATTAGGTGATGCCAGAGCAGCTTTGAAGGAATTCCTACTCTAGGAAAGAAGAGGAAAGGGCCTTGAAGAACTGCTGTGATACTTCACCAGTAATTCTCAGAATGAAAGGGAGAGCATTCCTCTCTGGCTTTAAACCGCCTATGTAGTTCGGCCGGCATGGCTCAGTGGTTGAGCATCGACCCATGCACCAAGAGGTCGCCAGTTCAATTCCTGGTCAGGACATATGCCCAGGTTGTGAGCCGATCCCCAGTGGGGGGCATGAAGGAGGTAGCCAATCAATGTTCTCTCTCATTGATGCTTCTATCTCTCTCTCCCTCTCCCTTCCTCTCTCTCTATAATCAATAAAGGGAAAAAACTTTTTAATAATAAACTGCCTATGTAGGCATGTGGGCCCAACCAAGAGCATCCCCATGGCTCTCAAGGAGTCTACTTTTTTAAGCTACCTTTTAGATTTTCTGGATCTACTAGTTTCTCTCGGTTTCTTTCCTAGGCTCATGGCTTTGAGAGCCTTTCTTTACTTCCCTATTTCTCTCCTCTCTGGTACTCCATCCTCAGGTCTCAATGTCTTGACTACTCCATCCTCAGGTCTCAATGTCTTGACTACTCCATCCTCAGGTCTCAATGTCTTGACTTTTTCAGTCCTTCTTGCTCACCATCCGCATCTCTCTACCCTTTCTTCGTATGTGTCCCATCTCACTTCATTTATCTGATTCTCTCCCCGTTTCTATTTTTGAGTCTGATTTTTTCCAACCACCTTTCTCCATTTGACAATCTCTATTCCTCTCCAGTACTCCATTTGACTTTCTCATTTTCTGTTTGATTCATTTTTTTCTGATTATTTTTCTCTCTCTCCAGTTCTCGCTCTCCATCACTTTCTTCCTCCATCATGACGATCTCTTCATCTGTCTCCATTTCTTCATCTAAAATTTTATCTCACAATCGTTTGAAGGTTTACTAATAGCTAACACTTACTTAGTGCTTCCTCATGTATCAGGTACTATTCTAAATCACTCATAAGACATTTACATGCACACTTATACATACATACATATACATATATTTTCCTCATAACCTTAAAAAGCTGCTATTATCAGAGAAAATAAGTTACAAGTGGTAGGTGAGAAATCCAAATCTAGGGATTCAGGCTTCCTTCTCTTTCTCTATTTTTCAATGTGATTCTCCACTGCCTGGCTTTATCCCTCCCTTTTTAACTTTCACACTGTCTTTTCGGTTCTATTTACCCTCTCTCCATCTCCCCAGCTGCACTGTCTCTTCATCGCTCTCATTGCTCCTTACTCAGGATGACCCCATGTGTCTGCCTTTCCTTCCCACTTCCCGCCCATCTCGCTCCAGTTTTATCTCTTGCTTTCTCTCCAAAGTCTGTTTCCCTCAATCCCGCCTATGTCAGCTTTTGGCCAGGTCCTCCCTATTTCACTGTCTCCATCTTTCCATGTCTGTTGGCCTCTCGTCCCGCCATGTAAATTGTCCTCTCTTCGGTCTATCTCGGCCCGCTAGTTTCCGCTGGGATCCTTCCCTCCCGCCCCCAGGCTGCCGGTGCGACCACACTTCTCTCGCAGTCTCTGGGGCCCCTCTCGGTGGAACCCATCAGCTTCTCCCCCTCGATCTCTCTGGTTCTCAGCTCCCCTCTCAACCTCCGCGTCTCTCGGTCTCTCAGTTTCTCGCAGCTCTTCGTGCCTCCATTTCTCTCCGTCTAGGCCCTCTCAGTCCCCCAGGTTCTCTCAGGGGCGCCCGGGCTCCATCCGCGCCGGGACCCTCGGCCTGCTCCCAACACATTTCCTCACCTCGGGATCTCCCCGCAACCCTGAGCTCGCTCCCCAACTACCGGCGACCGGCCGCTACCACCGCCCCGCGCAGCCGCTCCGCCCCCCTCACCTCAATTACCGCCGCGAAAGCTTGAACTTCCGGTCTCAGAGCCCCTCACGCGCCCGAAACGGGTCCTGCGCCTGCGCACGCCATCCCACTCTACGCCGGCGCCTGCGTATGCTCCTGCCCCGCCTCGTTTGGGGCGGAGCCTCGGGTGACGCTGCGCCCTCTAGGGGCCAGTGGAAGCGCTGCAGTAGAGACTGGCTCTGAGACCCGCCCCCTGAACAGCCACATGCACCTGGGATTGCCCGGATTTTAACCCAACGAGGGAGGTGGCAGAGCCCAGACACTGTTAAACTCCCCTTGGCTGCCTTTCCAGTTGGGTCAGTTGGTTGGAGCGAGGCCCCGTACATCAAAAGTTTGCAGTTTCAGTTCCCAGTAGGGCACATACCTAGGTCTCAAGTTAGATCTCCGGTTGGTTGGGGCGATACATGAGGCAGCCTATCAGTGTTTCCCTCTCACATCACTCTCTCTCTCCCCCCCACGTCCTCTCTCTAAAAATCAATTAAGAAAAAAATATATATATAATATATATATAATATAATATATATATTATTATATATAATATAATATATATATAATATATATAATATATATATAATATATATATTATATATATATTCGGACATACACTTGGGTGAGGATTAAAACAAGCAAACAGAGATGAAGCTTGAAAATTCCTTGAGCCCTGGCCTGTTTGGCTCAGCGATTAGAGCATCAGCCTGTGGACCAAAGAATCGTGGGTTCGATTCTGGTCAAGAGCACGTACCACAGTTGCCGTTCATCCCTGGCCCTGTCCGGGTCATGCCGGAGGCAACCAATCGATGTGTCTCTCTCACATCGATGTTTCTCTCTCTCTCTCCCTCCTTCCCATTCTATCTGAAGATTAATAGAAGAAATATCCTCAAGTGAGGATTATAAAAATAATAAAAAGAAAATTCCCTGAGCAGAAATAACCAGTTAGTCAAAGAAACAGAGCTGAATTGAGCTTCTTTTGCAAGACTAACCTGGCCTGAATCATTTCTTGGTTATGCATCCAGAAATCCAAAGCAAAACTTGAACTATTTCCCAAGGAAGGTATGAGGTAACTGACCAATCCTCTATTATTTAAGAAAATTCTAACATTATAGCCAATCACTGTGAAAAATAGCCTCTGCTTTTCACTCTACAAACTGTTTTATAATAATATGCACCTAAGCCTCATTTTATGTTCTGGTGAGTGCTTCCTTGCAAACTGCTTTTTGATGCGTGTACAATAAGCTTTTATTAATTACTACTTTCGTGGCTCATTGGTTTCACTTCTGGTTTTTGCTGCCCTTTTGACAGACGTAATTACCAAACTATCAAAAATAGAAATTGTCTAAACCTTTGGGAAGTAATGTGAACATAGAGAGGTCAATTCGCGTATCATTACCCAAAGAAGGAAAATAAATGGACTGAACACTCCACTTAAAATCTGCAAAAGAGAACTACAAATTTTCTTGGAGGAAGTAAACAACAAATGTGAACTCAAGAAGTCATGAATCACGAAGACTGTGAGTAGCAAACTTGAAACTAATTCATGGAAAAACCATTAAGATCTAGTTCTTTGGAAACGTAAGAGAATCAATACATTTATGATTAAAAAATAAACAAAAACAAAAGAACAAACAAACAAGACAAAAAAAGGGGAATTCACAAAAAAGCAAAAAGGAAGATTATTTTTGAGGTTCTCCCTCTGGAGAGCATGCCTTTTCCCCTCCCCCCAGACAGGTTGATTTTGCCCTTCTCCCTCCTAAGCTCCAAGGGTCCTTCTTTTGTTTCTGTAACTTGTTTCCTGAGCCTATGCAGCCCAGCTGGCTAACTTCTACTACCTCTGTAACATCCTAAAAAAAAGAAAAAGAAAAAGTTTATTGCCCTGGCCGGTGTGGGTCAGTGGTTAGATTGCCGGCCTGTGGACTGAAGGGTTGCAGGTTTGATTCCTGGTCAAGGGCATGCACCTGGGTTATAGGTTTGATCCCCGACCCAGGTTGGGGTGCGTGCGGGAGGCAACCAATGTGTCTCTCTCACATGGATGTTTCTCTCTCTCTCTCTCCCCCATCCTCCCTTCCATTCTCTCTAAAAATCAATGGACAAATATCCTCGGGTGAGGATTGACAAAAAAAGAAAAAGAAGTACAAATTGATGGTTACAGACTAGTCATGGGATGTAAAGTACAGCATAGGGAATATAGTCAATAATATTCTAATAATTATGTATGGTGTCAAATGGGCGTGAGCTATATTGGGATGATCACTTAGTAAGTTATGTAATGTCTAACCACTAGGGTGTACACCTGAAACTAATATAATATTGCATGTCAACTATAATTGAAAAATAAAAAATGATTAAAAAAGAGATTAAAGTGGCCCAAATGTCACCCTTGGGGAATTTACAGTTTAGCTGGGAACTTGTGTTCCGGAACCTTGGAAAGAAGAGTACTACTTCCTCCCTGGGAGAAGGATGAATCAGGGAGGGCTCACTGGAGAAAGTGTCATTTGAGCAAGGTGTTGAAGGCAAATTCTGGTGATTAAGAGCGTGGACACTAGAGTCATGTAAACGTGGGATCAGATCTCAGCTCTGTGATTTCCTTGCTGGGTGATCCTGGGCAATGACCTCCCCTCCTTGGGCCTCAGCTAATAAAATGAAGCATCTCTCCCACCTCCCTGGGTTGCTGTAAGAATTCTCTGAAAGGAGAAACTATGGGTAAAATGCTGTCCTAGAGTAATGACTCTACACGCAGGCATCACTACTGTGTGATTTAAAAGATCTGAACAGCTCTGGCTGGCGTGGCTCAGTTGATTGGGCGTTGTCCTGAGCACCGAAAGGCTGCTGGTTCAATTCCCAGCCAGGGTACATGGCCAGGTTTCGGGCTCAATCCCTAGTAGGGGACATGCAGGAGGCCGGTGATCAATGTTCCACTCTCACATCGATATATATATCTCTCTCTCCCTCTCCTGTCCTCTAAAAATCAATTTTAAAAAAATCTTTAGCCCTGGCCAGTTTGGCTCAGCGGTTGGAGTGTCAGCCCGCAGACCAATGAGTCTCGGGTTCGATTCCAGTCAAGGGCATGTATCTTGGTTGCAGTTCGTCCCATCCCTGGTTGGGGTCGTGCGGGCGGCAACCAATCGATGTGTCTCTTTCACATCGATATCTCTCTCTCTCCCACTCTATCTGAAGATAGATGGAAAAGTATCCTTCGCTGAGGATTTTTTTTTAAACATTTAAAAAAGAATAGCCCTGGCCTGTTTGGCTCAGCGGTTAAAGTGCTGGCCCACCAACCAAAGGGTCATGGGTTTGATTCCTGGTCAAGGGCATATACCTGGGTTGCAGGTTCGATCTCAGCCCTGGTCAGGGTCATGCAGGAGGCAACCAATTGATGTGTCTCTCTCACATTGATGCTTCTCTCTCTCTCCCACTCTTTCCTTTCCACTCTCTCTAAAAATTAATGGAAAAATATCCTTGGGTGAGGATTAACAAAAACGAACAAAATAAAAGAATAAATAAATAAAAGATTTGAACAGGTGAGGTTCTAGAGCAGCCCTGCCTAATTGAATTTCCATGGCGATGGAATATTCTACATCTGCTCTGCCCAGTGTGGTCGCCATCAGCCACACGTAGCTATCGAGAACTAAAGTCTTCATTTTAATTAATTGAATTCATTTGAATTTAACTAGCCATAGACAGCTCATGGGTACCAGACCGGGCAGCAGAGACCCGAGGGGCTTTCCAGGCAGTGGCACCAGCTTGAGCAAAGGCCCAGAGGTGGGAAAACAATACAGCCCAGAGGTTCTGTATGAGTTTCCTGTGGCTGCTGTAACAAGTTACCACAAACAGTGACTTAAAACAACACAAATTTATTCCATTAAAAATCTGGAGGTCAGAAGTGTGCCATCAAGGCATTGGCGAATCTGTGTTCCTTCTCAAGGCTTCGGAAAGAATCCATTTCCTCGCCTTTTTCAGCTTCTGAACGCTGCCTGCATCCCTTGGCTCGCGACCCCTTCCTCACGTCCCTCTGACATCTACTTCTGTTGTCATGTCTCCTGCTACTGACTCTGACGCTCCTGCCTCCCTCTTATAAGGACCCTTCTGACGACACTGGGCACACCCGGATAATCCAGGATCATCTCCCCCTCTCAAGATCCTTAATGTAACCACACCTGCAAAGTCCCTTTTGTCATGTGAGGTCACAAATTCAGGGGATGAGGATGTGGACATCTTTGGGGGCCATTATTCTGTCTGCTACAGGGTCTGAGCACCTAGAATATAAGTGTGTCCAGTGGCGAAGAGAAGTCTCGAATACCAAGTTATGGAGCTTAGACATGGTCTTTCCTTCTAAATAGATCCATAACATGTCACTCTGCCACCGCCTGTGCTGCTGTTACCCTGACCCAAGTCACCCTCACCTCTTGGACCATCAGCTTTTGCAGTAGCTCCTCACTTCCTTCTCCCGTCCCCCATAGTCCAGTCTCCACCAGCAGCCAGAGGGATCCTATTAAAATCTAAGTCGATGCCCTGGCCGGTTTGGCCCAGAGGTTAGAGCGTCGGCCAGCGGACCAAAGAGTCTGGGTTCAATTCCAGTCAAAGGCACATACCTTGATTGTGGTTTGGTCCCCAGCCCTGGTTAGGGTCGTTCGGGAGGCAACCACTCGATGTGTCTCTCTCACATCAAGTTTCTCTCTCTCTCCCTCTCTTTCTCTCTCTCTCTCCCACGCTATCTGAAGATAAATGGAAAAATACCCTCGGGAGAGGATTTTTTTTTTTTTAAGTTAAAATCTAAGTCAAATCAGGACACTTCTCTGCTCAGAAAAGTTCTCTGATTTAGAAAACAAAAATATTACAGACTGCTCAATTAAATTTGAATTTCCGATCCACAACAAGTAATTTTTTTAGTATAAGTATGTGTCAAATATTGCATGGGCCATAGTCATGCTAAAAAAAAATGTGTTTTCCCAGCCGGTGTGGCTCAGTGGTTGAGCATCAAACCATGGACCAAGAGGTCACCAGTTCAATTCCCAGTCGGGACCCGTGCCCGGGTTGCGGGCTCAATCCCCATTGGGGGTGTGCCAGAGGCAGCTGATCGATGTGTCTCTCTCATTAATATTTCTATCTCTCTCTCCCTCTCCCTTCCAGTCTCTCTCAAAATCAATTTAAAAAAACATTAAAGCCCGGCCAGTGTGACTCAGTGGTTGAACATCGACCCATGCACCAAGAGGTCGCCAGTTCAATTCTTGGTCAGGGCACATGCCCAGGTGGTGGGCCCCATCCCCAGTGGGGGCCATGTAGGAGGTGGCCAATGGATGTTCTCTCTCATCGATGTTTCTATCTCTCTCTCTCTTCCTCTCTAAAATCAATAAAGAAAAAAAATTTTTTTAATAAAAAACATTAAAAAAATCTGTTTTTATTGTTGATCTGAAATTCAAATTTAATTGGGTGTTTTATAGTTTATATGGTAACGGTAGCTCAGAAACCTCACATGGATCCCCAAACACTTGCAATGGCCTAGAAGGCTTTCAAAGTTTTTCTTCCCCACCCCAGCACCTCTCTCCCTTCGTCTCATACCGCTCTGCCTCTTGCTCACTCTGCTCCATCCACAATGGCCTCTTCACTGTTCTTGGGGTATGCCAAGCACATTCTGCCTCAGGGCCTTTGCATTTGCTGTTCCCTCTGCTTGAATGATTTTCTCCAGATTTAAGCATGAATCCTCTCTCCCTTCTTCAGATCTTGGCTCAAATATCACCTTACCCAAGGGACATATTCCAATTTTCTTCATTTCTTTTTTTATTGTCTGTCTTCCTCCTCGAGAAAGTCAGCCCCCAGAGGGCAGGGACTTGTGTCTGTTTTGGTCACTGCTGCATCCCAGTGCCCACCATAGGGCCTTGCACAGAGCAGGTGCATAATGAATGCTTGTTGAGTGAATAAAGGAATAAATGACAATAGCATTGAGCTGCTGGATCTACCTGTGCCTGAAGCGAGCTTTGTGAAATGGGATAGAAGGATACAAACCAGTTTCCCTCTAGCCTAAACCTCCATCTCCGAAATCAGGTCGTGGCTGGTGGATTTCTTGCTGACCACACTATCATCCTTGCTCTGTGACTCCTTCAGGGCCCAACGACATGTGGCTGGCAGTGACTGGCAAAGTTGAGCCCGCCCGAAATACAGGAAGAGCACAGGATTGAGGCAGCTGTGAGCAAGGGCAAGGCCCACCACCAGGGGCTCAGCCCGCAGGGCCTGGGCCAGGAGCTTGGAGTGTGGGGCAGCCACGGTGAGTACCAGCCGCAGAATGTGGTAGGGGGTCCAGCAGACAAAAAACCCCACCACAACGGCCATGCCCAGCGGCCAGCGGTGTGGGGCCGCACGGCACAGGAGGGCACCGTGGCAGCTGGCCACGACCACCAGTGGCCCTAGGAAGCCAAAAATAAACCGGGTGGCGGCCACTGTGTTCTCAGCCATGGCAGAGCCGCCGTAGTTCACCACACACTCCAGCTGGGGTGGGTAGTGCTCCTGGTGCAGGTGGTGGTAGACGGCTGAGGGCACGGTCAGCATCAAGGCCCAGACCCAGGCTGCCCCACAGGCTACCTGTACCCTGCGTGCCCGCCGATCCACAGCCCACCAGGTGGGCCTGAGGGCCAGCAGGCAGAGGTCCGCGCTGAGAGCAGCCAGGAGCAGGACGCTGGTGTACATGGACACCAGGATGACGGAGGGCAGGATTCGACAGCCCACTGCCCCGTATGGCCAGTGTCCTCTGAGGGCAATGGGCACCGACAGTATTGGGAGAGACAGACAGCAGATCAGATCCGCCACGGCCAGGTGGAGGAACCAGGTGGCACCGACCCTCCGGCGAGCCTCTTTCCTGCTCACCCAGGCCAGCATGGCATTGCCTGGCACCCCAATCATGAAGACCACAGCATACAGCAAGAGAGGGGCCACGCGGAGGGCCCCGAAGGAGACACAGGTGCCGTCAACGCAGTCCACGGGGAAATCTGGAATATCATCATAGTGCCCGTACTCGTAAGTGACATTAGTGTTCTCCATCCAGGCCCCAGGCACCTAGACAGGAGACAAAAGCCACAAGACCTCAGTGACGAAAACTCTCAGGCCCTTGGAATCCTGGGGTGTGGGAACCCCAGCCCGTCAGGATCCTAGAACTAGGATATGACAGCGTTAGAACCCTGGCGAGCTCCAATACTGGGATTCTAGAAATACCATTGGAACCAGCTCATCAGTATCTGGGAATTCTAGAATATTCCAACCTAGAACACCAGCCCCTTAGAATATTGGAATTGTAGAATGCTAGTGTCTAAGCACTGGCTCGTCAACATCCTGACAGGGTTGCCCTGGCGGTGTGGTTCAGTAGTTAGAGTATCGGCCCAAGCATCAAAGGGTCTCAGGTTTGATTGCTGATCAAGGGCATGTACCTGGGTTGCAGGTTCGATCCCCGGCCCAGGTTGGGGTGTATGTGGGAGGCAACCAATCAATGTGTCTCTCTCACATTGATGTTACTCCCTCTCTCTCTTTCTCTCTCTCTCCCTCCCTCCCTCCTTTCCACTCTCTCTAAAAATCAGTGGAAAAAATATACTCAGGTGAGGATTAAAAATATATATATAATAAAAAATATATTAAAACATGACAGTGTTAGAACCCCAGCCTATGAACATCTTGGAATTCTGGACTATTACAATGTTAGAACACAATCGTGATTAAAAAAAAAATCTTGGAATTCTGAAATATGAAACTGTTAGAACCCAACCAATTATGACTTGGAATTCTAGAGTAGTGCTGCCCCATTGACCCCTCAGCATTGACGGAAATGTTCTGTCTGTGCCGTCCACTGGGGTAGCTGCCAGCCACAGGGGCTGCCGAGCATTTGAAATGGGCCCTGGCTGGTGTGGCAGACAGCAGCGTGCACACCTCACACGGGTACACTTACTGGGCTTCACAACCTGGACGCAACTGAATAACTGGCAACCAGGTCGAGACACGGACCATTTCTAGAATCCCACCAGAGCAGTTTTTTGTTGTTGTTTTTTTTGTTTTTGTTTTTGTGTTTTTTTTTATCCTCACCCGAGGACATTTTTCCATTTTTTGTTCAGATAGAGAGGGAGAGAGAGAAAGAGAAAGAGAGAGAAACATCGACGTGAAAGGGACACATTGAGTGGCTGCCTCCCACATGACCAACCAGCGCCAGGGACAAACTGCTACCGAGGCACGTGCCCCCAGCGGGAACCGAACCCGGGTCTCTCTGGACCGCAGGCCAACTTTCCAACCGCTGAGCCAAACCGGCCAGGGCCCACCGGAGCAGTTTTTAAAAGTAATGACAGTGTAAGGTAAACAGGAAAAGTAAAATGGCAAATTCTCTACAATTCATTCATTCCTTCATTCATTCATTCAGCACAGTTCCTGAGTACCTTCTCCGTCGCCCTCACTGGACTCACAGCAGGGGAGAGACAGACAAAAACCCCTTTCCCTTGGAGCTCCCAGTAAAATAATAAATAAGCAAACAGGAGAAGTCAGACAGTAAAATAATAGATAAGCAAAATACCCAGTATTTCCAAAGCTGACAAATGCTATGGCAAAAGAAAAAAAAAATCACACAGGGAGTTTTAAATTAAGTTAATTTTAATTAATTTTTAATTAAATTCACATTAGTTTTTCATTAAATTTAATTTAATTTTAATTAAATTCCTAGTGTTGGAATTTTAAATGAGTGGTCAGGGAGGGCTTCTCTGAGAAGGTGACATTTGAGCAAAGCCATAAAGGAGGTGAGGGAGGGAGCTGTGTCGGGATTTGGGGGAAGAGTTCAAGGCAGAGGGAATGGCCAGTGCAAAGGCCCTGAGGTAGGAATGTGATAGCCATGTTCAAGAAACATCAAGAACATCAGAGTGGCAGCATTGGTTTACATGAGGGGGTTAGGGGAAGTAGGAAGAGAGAGATATGAGAGGCCACATGGGGCATTTAGGAGTTTATCTTTTTTTTTTTTTTAATACTCACCCAAGGATATTTTTACATTTATCTTCAGATAGATCAGGAGGGAGAGAGGGAGGAAGAGAGAGAGAGAAACATCAGTGTGAGAGAGACACATCGATTGGTTGCCACCCACACGACCCCAACCGGGGCAGGGGACAAACTGCAACTGAGATACGTGCCCTTAGCGGGAACCGAACCTGGGACTCTTTGGTCCGCAGGCCAACGTTCTAACTGCTGAGCCAAACTGGCCAGGGCTATCTTTTTTTTTTTTTAAATATATTTTTATTGGTTTTGAGAGAGAGAGGAAGGGAGAAGGAGAAAGAGATAGAAACATCAATGTGAGAGAGTACCATCAATTGGTTGCCTCCTGCATGCCCCCCACTGGAGACCGAGCCTGCAACCCGGGCATGTGCCCTGACCAGGAATCACACCTGCGACCTCTTGGTGTATGGGTCGATGCTCAACCATTGAGCCACACTGGCTGGGCATAGGACTTTATCTTTTATTATTCCATGTAAGATGGGAGATATGGGAGGGTACGGAGCACAGAAGTGACATGATCTCTCATAGCAATAATAATAACTATCGCTGTTGGTATGATTATTAATATTATTATTAGAAGCCATCATCTACTGAACACTTGGTGTTACATGCTGGGCATTGCTCCAGGCACCATTAAATATCATACTGCTTAATCTTTATAACACCTCTCTGATTTTAATACCATTGTTAGACCCATTCTGCAGATGAGGAAACTGAGGCATTGAGAAGTTAAGTAACTTACCTAAGTTCGCTCAGCTAAGCAAGTAACAGAGCTGAGTTTCGGACTGTGATGGCCCCACTCCGGTACTCCAGGCCCTAGCATATTATCATCCAAAAATCTTAGCTTGGGGAGAGTTAGAAGGCAGGACAGCCAGTGGTGCTGACCCTGGGGCCTGGGCACTGCCCGGGGCTCCAGCCAGGGTTGACACAACAGGAAGGGCAGAGAGGGGAAGTTGGACACTCCCCTCTGGCCACTCCACCCTAAAGTGAAGTGGAAACTAAGTAGCCCTTGAGAGGCCAAGCCACTCTGCGTGTGCTTGAAGTTTCGCCTCTGTGTTCATATTATTTTTATCACTAGAGTAAACATGTGCAGGCTTTAGAAACGCAAACCCTCAGAGCCCTGGCTGGGTGCTCAGGTGGTTAGAGCACCGCCCCAATACCCCAAGGTTGTGGGTTTGATCCCTAGTCAGGGCACATATAAGAAGCAGCAACCGCCCTGGACGGCTTGGCTCAGCGGTTAGAGCGTTGGCCCGCAGACCAGAGAGACCCGGGTTCGGTTCCCGCTAAGGGCACGTACCTCGGTTGCGGTTTGTCCCCGGCCCCGGCTGGGGTCATGTGGGTGGCAACCAGTCAATGTGTGTCTCTCACGTCGATGTTTCTCTCTCTCTCTTCCTCCCTCTCTCCCTCCCGCTCTATCTGAAGATAAATGCAGAAATGTCTTCAGGTGAGGATAAAACAATAAATAAAGCAGCAACAACCAATGAATACATAAATAAGTGGAACAACAAATCAATGTTTCTCTCTCTCTCTCTTCCTCTCTCATTAAAATCAATCTATAGATCCAGCTGGTGTGGCCGGTGTGGCTCAATGGATTGAGCGCGTCCCAAGGACTGAGAGGTCCCAGTTTGATTCTCAGTCAGGGCACATGCCCAGGTTGTGGGCTTGATCCCCAGTAGGGGGTGTGCAGGAGGCAGCTGATCGATGATCTCACATTGATGTTTCTCTCTCTCTCTCCCTTCTTCTCTTTCTCTAAAAATACAATAAAAACATACTTAAAAATAATAGCCCTGGCCCGTTTGGCTCAGCAGTTAGAGCGTTGGCCTGCGGACCAATGAGTCACGGGTTCAATTCTGGTCAAGGGCACCTACCTCAGTTGTGGTTTGTCCCAGCCCCAGTAGGGGTCGCGCGGGAGACAACCAGTCTATCTGTCCCTCTCACATCAATGTTTCTCTCTCTCTCCCTCCCTCCCACTCTATCTGAACAAAAATGGAAAAATATCCTCAGGTGAGGATTAAAAAGAATAATAAAATAAAATAAATAATAAATACAAAATCAATCAATCTATCTATTAAAAATTTAAAACTCGCCCTGGCTGGGTGGTTCAGTTGGTTGGAGCATCGTCCTGTGCACCAAAAGATTTCCGGTTCAATTCCCAGTCAGGGCACACACCTAGGTTGCAGGTTCCATACCTGGTCGGGGTGCATACAGGAGGCAGCCATTCGATGTTTCTCTCTCTCTCTCTCTCTCTTCTTAGCTCTCTAAAAATCCACAAAAACATATCCTCGGGTGAAGATTTTTTTTAAATTTAAAAAAACTTTCATCAGCTGTGTGGCTTTGGGCAAGTCACTCAACATCTCTGTGCCTCAACTGCCTCATATATAAAATGAGAATAATAATATACCTACATTGGAGGGTGTTAGGAGAATTCACCACGTTAATAGCAGTAAAGAGCCGAGCACAGCACCTGGTCCACAGTGAGCTTTAGACATGTAGCAGTGACTGTCGCTGCTGTCCGCTATTTAGACATACCCTTTCGCCTCGCCCTGACTCCACCCCCCCCCCCCCCGACATTTCCCAGCTCTTACTGATTAAAATCCGGGAAATTCTCTGCGTGTAAGCAATTCAGTCAGTCTGTGTATGTTATTTCCCTTTTAATATATTAAACAGAAATGAGAACAGTCAGCACCGACTGTCATCGCTTAATCTTGTCCACTTTATGTGTCTTTGGGTTGTTTCCTTATCTGCATCACCTCCTGTCTTCATAATGGCTTCGAAATCAGCCCGCAGTCTGGGCGTGTCAAGCTTATTAACCAGCCTCGGACTGAAGGGCATTTAATGATAATCAATGAGCAGTACTGTTATTTTATACAATAACTTCTATTGGTATGCCAATATCTACATATAAAACGTAATTGCCATGATTATTATTTTATAATCACTCAAATAACAGATGACATTTATCCACCACCTATTATGTATAGGTGTCACCCTATGACATAAGTTATTATTATTATCTGCATTTCCCAGAAGGTCAGGATTATTATTATCCCCATTTTCCAGTGTCCACTCTTCCCTGCTGTGTCCGGCATCGAGCACACAGCAGGTGCTTAGTTGATATTTGTTGAGGTGAAAAATGAAGAGGGAAACTGAGGCACAGAGAAGCTAAGGGGTCACTTAGGTTTCTCTCCGTTCCTCCCAATTACAAGCACCGTCTCGCGTGCTCTTGGCACGCGTGTGTTTGTGCGTCTGCTGGTCTGGCTAGGATTGCTGCGCTGGGAAGCCGTGGGACACGGTCCACCAAAGCTGAACACACGAGACCAAAAGACACGCACTGGGACGTTCACAGCAGCCCAGGACGGGAAAGCATCCGAATACTCACCCACAGGGGAATGGAGAAACATACCACGGTCTTTTCATGCAGTGGAATATTCGAGGACCTTGAGAATGAACGTGGATGGGTTTTGCGTGCAGGAGAGAGAGCCAGACACACAGGAAAGTGTACTGGATGATCCTATTCACATAAAGCTTAAAAAAGGGGCAAGAGGCCCTGGCCGGTTTGGCTCAGCGGTTAGAGCGTTGACCTGTGGACCAGAGAGACCGGGTTCGGTTCCCGCTAAGGGCACGTACCTCGGTTGCAGTTTGTCCCCGGCCCTGGTTGGTCGTGCGGGAGGCAGCCACTCGATGTGTCCCTTTCACGTCTATGTTTTTCTCTCTCTCTCTCTTCCTCTCTCTCCCTCCCACTCTATCTGAACAAAAAATGGAAAAATAAAAACGGGCAAGAGAATTCTATGGGGGTGGTAGTGACAGGGGGTGGGGACCAGAGGGGACTCTGGGACTGGGCCCATGCTGCTTCTTGACCCCGGGGGCCGGTTACCTGAGTGCTCAGCTCCTGCAGACGCTCAGTGCTGCCCAGTCCCGCTGTGCCTCTGCTCCGGGTCACGCAGGGCGAGACATTGAAGGACCTTGCTTATGAAGTGGAATCACTGAGTCAAAGGGATCGTTCATGGGCCACGTGACCGTGGGGTGGATTTCCCAGAAGGTGCAGATTGGAGCAGGGCTGTTTACTGGACACCTGAGTGTGACAGAATATTTGGATCCTTGGGAAAGCCTTTCTGTTGGGCTGCCCACGTCCACCCAAGAGCCCGCGGTTCCGACATGGATTGCAATGTGAGAGTGATTAAGATTCCAGTCCTCAAATTCCAGTTCTGATGCCCAGGTTCTGAGAAGAATGAGATTCATGGGCCAAGATTGCGAAAATCCCCCTTCCTCCGTCCCTCCCTCCCTCCATCCTTACCGTCTCTTGCAAGAGGGCCCCCAGCTTGGCCAAACGCCACCTGGGAGCACGATCTGGGCCCATAGCCAGGACCCTGGAGGTCTGGGGGCTCTGCGGAGCGTCTGGCGCCTGGTGGATTCCTGGAAGTTCGTCGAGTTGCCGGGACTCCTATGGGACACCGCTGGGCACGGCTGCTTCACTGGCCCCCGCAAATCTTCGTAACCGGGAAAAACGGGAGTGGCGTTTTCCTACTGTATTCTTTCTCTCCATGACTCACACATCCCAAAATTACCCAGCAGCAGAGGTCAGAGATGGCTTGGTGGGTGGAGAGCAGACCAGGTCCCCAACCCCACCCAGTCTCAGTGTCACCAGCTTCCTGGAAGCCAGACCTGCACGTGGTTTGACCTAGGAGGCCTGGGAGCATGGCTGTCCCCACAGGGCCCTCTGAGGTCTTCCTCACTCAGCACCCGCTGCCTGCTGCCCACTCCCAGCCGCCAAGTGCGTGCCCAGCCCTGGCAGTCTGCCTTCTGCAGAGCCCTGAGGACAGATAAATATTTCTCCTGCCTCTCATGTTCTGAAGGAGACAGCTCAGGGTCACGCATGTCCTCCACAAAGACCAAGGCCGATGACCAGAGCCTGAGTCCTCAGAGGCAGACAGAACACTAGCAAGTCCTACTGAGGCAGGAGGGTAAGAAGCTAGGAAAATCCCTGGGCACGTGGAGTGGGGAAACTGAGACAAGACCATAAACAGGGGCGAACAATTTGAACGCCTTACTGCCGGCTAGTGACTCGCAAGACCTTATCTTCCCTAACCAAGGACACTTGAGAGCAAACAGTGTATATCTCTCCTTCCTGACCGGAGAACACACAGCTTACATCACCCTGGTCGGGAAGATAGAGACCCAGTTAATGCCATCTGTGCCAGACAAACCCAAGGACGGATGAAGTCCGGGAACAAATAACAAAAACCCCATCAGAGCCAGACAGACCCAAGATAAAAGTAAAACAGTAAAGCAGCCCCAAGAATGATGCCGAACTCCGCCATCCGCTCCTGTTGATACATCAGCACATTAAAAACACACCTGGAGCCCTGGCCAGTTTGGCTCAGCGGTTAGAGTGTCGGCCTGCGGTCCAGAGAGATCCGGGTTTGGTTCCCGCTAAGGGCATGTACCTCGGTTGCAGTTTGTCCCCGGCCCTGGTTGGGTCGTGCGGGAGGCAGCCACTCGATGTGTCCCTTTCACGTCGATGTTTCTCTCTCTCTCTCTCTTCCTCTCTCTCCCTCCCACTCTATCTGAACAAAAAATGGAAAAATGTCCTCGGGTGAGGATAAAAAAAAAAAAAAAAACACCTGGAAAGCTGATGAGTATTCTGCTGACACCCTCCCCTAAGATTCTCACCTGCAGAAGGGAGATAAAACCCTCAAGACAAAGGACACCAGCGCTCGCTGGTCGGTCTGGAGCACACCCACGCCCCTTCTCAGGCGTGAGCTCTTACTTCCTCCTAAACTCTAGGGGGCCCCACCAGACCTGAAACCAGGGGAGCAGGGCAGCGCAGTGGCAGCTCGTCCTGGGGTTACCGCCCTCCTCCTGTCCCCAAGGTCCCCTTTTCTCTGACTTCCCAGTGAGCCAAAGCAGCCCTGCCCAGGCTCTCTCCTGTGGCTTCTATCCCCAGCCCTTCTGTGTTTCACTGTCCCCAGCTTTCGTAAACATCCTCTCAGAGTCACCTGGACTCATGTTGTGAAATCCTCCCTGCGCGAAGTCAGGAACCCACACGCTACAGGCCGGCCTGAGGCAGACACACCCTGGGCCGGTCCCCGTGCGGTGACACTATCTCCTCCGTGGGCCTCAGTTTTCCAACTTTAAAATGGGAAGATGTTGGCCCTGGCCGGTTTGGCTCAGCGGTTAGAGCATCGGCCTGCGGACCAGAGAGACCTGGGTTCGGTTTCCACTAAGGGCACGTACCTCGGTTGCAGTTTGACCCCAGTTGGGGTCATGTGGGTGGTAACCACTCGATGTGTCTCTCTCACGTCGATGTTTCTCTCTCTCTCTCTTCCTCCTTCTCTCCCTCCTGTTCTATCTGATGATAAATGCAAAAAAATTAAAAATTTTTTTTAAAGAATTAAATTTTGAAATTCTGTTTATTTATTTTATCCTCACCTGAGGACATTTTTCCATCTTTTGTTCAGATAGAGTGGGAGGGAGAGAGAGAGAGAGAGAGAGAGAGGGAGAAACATCGACGCGAAAGGGACACATCGAGCAGCTGCCACCCCCACAACCAACCAGGGCCGGGGACAAACTGCAACTGAGGTACGTGCCCCTAACGGGAACTGAACCCAGGTCTCTCTGGACCGCAGGCCGACGCTCCAACCGCTGAGCCAAACCGGCCAGGGCAAAAATTAAAAATTTTTAAAAATTAAAAAATGGGAAGATGTTGGCCATCGTGGTTCTCCAGCTCGCTCTCAGCAAAGCACAGCCTGAGAGGATGGGCTCGAGAGACAGAACACTAAGACTCTGATTCCAGACCCACCAGGGATGACTTTGGGGGCCTCAGCCCCGCTGAGCCTCAGTTTCCTCATCTGTAAAGTGGTCTTTTTGCTCCGAGCATCAGATGGGTGAAGAGAATTAAAACACACAGTGGATCCTGGTTCACAGAATACACTATGTACATGTTTGTTAAAATAACAGCAACAAAATATATATAATATAAAGGCTTAAATTTTCCATTTTAGGAATGCAGGCTTAGCAAGAGGAAGGGACTCTCACTCCAACTTTGGAACCATTCAGCAATTTTTTTTTAAATTTTAAAGAGAGAGAGAAACATGGGTGTGAGAGAGAAACATCGATTGCCTCCCACACGATCCCCGATGGGGAATCAAACCCACAGCCTAGGTATGTGCCCTGACCTGGGGTCAAACCCTCAGCCTTTCGGTGGACGGGAGGATGCTCCAACCAGCTCCCTCCCTCTCTCTCTGCATGGTATGTCAACATAAGAAACATCCAAACTTGTAGAGAGTTTGAAAGAGTTTATTTGAGCCAAACTGATGACAATCAGAAGCAAAATCTCAACAGATTGAGAAAATGCTCCGGAGAATGGCAGTTTTGCACCTTATTTTATTTATTTATGTTTTTTATTTATTTTTTATTTTTTGTCATTAATCCTCACCCGAGGATACTTTCCCATCGATTTCCAGATAGAGCGGAAGGGAAGTAGGGAGGGAGGAAGAGAGAGAGAGACATCAACGTGAGAGAGGCGCATGGATTGGTTGCCTCCCGCACAACCCCGACTGGAACCCGGATCGAACCTGCAACCCAGGCACATGCCCCCGACCAGAAATCAAACCAGAGGCACTTTGGTCCTGGGGCGGACACTCCAACTGCTGAGTCAGACAAGCCAGGGCTGCTCCTTACTTCACGTTACAATCAAAGAAGAAGACGTAAGGAAGGTTACGTGAAATCCGTCAGTGGTAGATTAAGGTCAGGAGAAAGCAAAGGGGAAATTTCTGGGATGAGATAAAAAGCGAAATGGAAAGACACATACTTCTCTACATCGAAAAGGAGATCACTCTGATATTTCAAAGGTATGTTATCTTAGATGCAGAAAGACGACAGACAGGCTCAGTTAAGGTAAAGACTGACCTTTGTCAAGGACTCTGTGGGCCCAGGAAGTGACTACCCGCCGTGACGTGTTTTAGTTGGGAATGTCTATGTTCAGACCATCCTGTGTGGTGACTTTCGGTCTCAGAGTCTGTCAGGCCGCCACGCAGGCCTCCTCTGAGCTTCTCGGTTTGGTATACAGCCCCTTTGGTTGTTAGTTGTTGTTGTTGTTGTTTGGTTGTTTTTGTTGTTGTTAATCCTCATCTGAGGATATTTTTTCCATTGATTTATTTTTAGAGAGGGTGGAAGGAAGGTGGGAGAGAGAGAAACACGGATGTGAGAGAGACACGTTGATTGGCTGCCTCCTGTACACACCCCAACCGGGGATCAAACCCTGAAACGTGGGTATGTGCCCTGACTGGGAATCCAACTCGAAACTTTTTGGTGCATGGGATGATGCTCCAGCCAACTAAGCCACCCAGCCAGGGTTAGTTTATAATTTTTTAAAATAATAAGTAAATGAAACTTGACATCCCCTCACCAATATAGGATCAAGTTCGACAATTTAATCAAATGCTAGAAGCTGGAAAGGATGAATGGCAAAGATGGGGAAACCAGTCTCTTGTGAACAATCTATATTACTATGTGATGTTTGATGTATGGAACGTATGTGTAAGTTATAAAGTACGACAATTAAATAAACATCCGTAAAACTACCACCCGTCTTAGAATCTCTATCGAGATCAGTACGTTTTTTTGGTAAAGGAACAGAAAGTAAATGTTTTGGGTTTTTGCTGGTCAGGAAGTCACTCATGATCTCAGTCACAGCTATTCCACCTTCCCGGTAGAATAAAGTGGCAGCAGACTGTATGGGCATGGCTGTGTTCCAATAAAACTTTATTTACAAAAACAAGCCGTGGGCCAGAGGTGGCTCACAAGCTGGATTTGCTGACCCCTGACCTAGGTCAAAGGCTCTGTCTCTGAAGACTAGACTGTTGGAATCACAGACTCTTAGAACGTTGGAATCATAGTTTATTTGACCCAAGGGATCCTACAATGTTCGTCATAGGCTATTCGAATCACAGAATTCTAGAATGTCACACCGGAACCTCAGAGTCTTAGAAGTATAGGGCTCCGGCTGTTTGATGTCAGAATTTTGCAGATGCTCTAAACATTCGTTAAGGAATTCTAGCTCTGAGTTGTCCAGTATGGTCGCCACTGGCCACGCGAGGCTACTGAGCATTTAAAACGTGGTAGATCCCAGTGAGAGCTGCTGTGAGTGTAAAATACTCATCAGATTTCCAAGACCTGGTATAAAAACACCAACAAAATGTGACATCTCTCTCCACATCTCTCAATCAATAAAGTCGTTTTATATTGATTCCATATTAAAATGAGAATATTTGAGCCCTGGAAGGTTTGGCTCAGCGGTTAGAGTGTCAGCCTGCGGTCCAGAGAGACCCGGGTTCGGTTCCCGCTAAGGGCACGTACCTGGGTTACGGTTTGTCCCCGGCCCCGGTTGGGTCGTGTGGGAGGCAGCCACTCGATGTGTCCCTTTCACATCGATGTTTCTCTCTCTCTCTTCCTCTCTCTCCCTCCACTCTATCTGAACAAAAAATGAAAAAATGTCCTCCGGTGAGGATAAAAAAAATAAAATAAGAATATCTGAAATATATTTGAGTATGAAATATATCACCAAAATTAATTTTACCTCATTTTTTGTTTGTTTGTTTCTCTTTGCTTGTCTCTTGCCTGGCTGTTGGAAACTGTGAAATTGTGTGTGTGGCTCATGTGACATTCTTATCAGACAGAGCTAATCTGGAGTTCCACCGGCCGGATGTCCCAGGCTTGCTGCTGGAGGTTACATGGCACAGATGCAGGGAAGAGGCCCTGACCAGGCCTCGGAACAGGGCGGGGGTGGCAGGGGACTTGGGGGGGTGCTCAGCTGATTCAGTCAAACTCATCATCCTCTTCCTTTCCCCACCACTTCCTCTTCCAACTTGTTGAACCAGCACATTCTTGAGCCCCGAGTTTGGCAACCATCTGGCCCTTCAGCCTACTTCCTCCGGGGCAGGGCTGGGCAGCGCTAGGCGGGGGCTGAAGAACAGCCATTTAAATCCCACTCCTTGGCCCCCAAGTGTTTCTGGAAGAATGTCGTGGGGCAGCATCTCCTTCCCGAATCAGGCTGAGGGAAAGCTCTCCGCCTGCAGCTCACTCCCCACCCAGGAAAGCTGACAATGGCCAGGGACAGAGACGGGGCATGAGGGTGGGGAGGCAGAGGGAGAAGTCGGGGAAGGTTTCCTGGAGGAGGTAGACTAGAGACAGGGATGGTCTCTTATAAACAGTCCAGGCAGCTGGGACACCAGACAGGAAGAGAGGCAGGGACACCAGTGCGACGGATGGAGGACTGGGACCAGCCAGGCGTGGGGTGGGAAGAAGGTGGCGTCCAGCGTGGGAATGCCAGGGGAGGGGAGGTCTAGGAGAAGATGCCCAGGTCAGTTTGGGCAAGGCGAGTGGGTGTGGAAGCCACGCCCTGAAGACAGCTGGGAAGGTATCAGTGAAATCGCAAAGGTGAGAAGGGTGTTCAAGAGAGAACTGCAGCCTGGCCGGTGTGGCTCAGTGGTTGAGCATCGGCCCACGCACCAAGAGGTCGCCGGATCGATTCCCGGTCAGGGCACATGCCCAGGTTGTGTTGTGGGCCCGATCCCCAGTGGGGGGCATGCAGGAGGCGGCCAATCGATGTTCTCTCTCATCGATGTTCCTCTCTCTCTAAAAATCAATAAAGGAAAAAAAATTTTTTTAAAGAAAGAGAGAACTCCAGCTCTGGCTGGTTTGGCTCAGTGGTTAGAGCATTGGTCTGGGGACCAAAGAGTCACAGGTTGGATCCCTGGCCCCGTGTGCGGGAGGCAACCAATCAATGTGTCTCTCTCGCATCGATGTTTCCCTCTCTTTCTTTCTCTCTCTCTCTCTCTCTCTCTCTCTCTCTCTCTCTCTCTCTCTCTCTCTCTTTCTCCCCCTCCCTTCCACTCTATCTAAAAAAAATTAATGGAAAAATATCCTCTGGTGAGGATTAAAAAAACCAGAAATTAAAAAAGAGAGAGAGAACTCCAGAAAGTCCACATGTGAGGGCAGAGGAAGAAACTCCAGAGGAAGCAGGGAAGGACCAGGCAGACAGAGACAGAGCTGGGCTCAACAACCTTTGTGCCAGGGAGTCTGCACAGCAACCAACACTCGCTCTCAGAAACCACACACGGCCTCTTCTGGAAGCCGGCCAGGGTACCTGTCCTCCTAGATGCTCAGCACCTTTATTTATTTATTTTTTTTCTTTATTGATTTTTGAGAGTGGAAGGGAGAGAGAGAGAGAGAGATAGAAACATCGATGAGAGAGAACATTGATTGGCCACCTCCTGCATGCCCCCCACTAGGGATCGGCCCAC
Source organism: Tadarida brasiliensis (assembly GCA_030848825.1). Classification (NCBI taxonomy): domain Eukaryota; kingdom Metazoa; phylum Chordata; class Mammalia; order Chiroptera; family Molossidae; genus Tadarida; species Tadarida brasiliensis. Next base: position 7,570,103 of record CM061276.1, read on the forward strand.
AACCTGGGCATGTGTCCTGACGGGGAATCGAACCGGTGACCTCTTGATGCATGGGTCAATGCTCAACCACTGAGCCACACCGGCAGGGCACTCAGCACCTTTAAATAAAGGATGTACCCAAGGCAGACGTGACGGAAACGCAAGATCCCTGGCCAGTGCCCTACTGAAGGGCATTCCCTGCGCTCTGCTCTTGCAAAGAAGGAGGGGAAGTCCTCCGGTCCAATCCAGTGGCCACCAGCCCCAAGGGACTGGCCCTTGAAATGGGCCAGTCCGAACTGAGACGTGCTGAGCGTGACACACACACAGGATTTTGAAGACTTGGTACAAAATAAAAAGTAAAAGATCTCGTTAATAATTTTGCACACTGATTACATGTTGAAATAAAAATATTTTTGATCCCTGGCTGGTTTGGCTCAGCGGTTAGAGTGTCGGCCTGCGGTCCAGAGAGACCCGGCTTCGGTTCCCGCTGAGGACGTATACCTCGGTTGCGGTTTGTCCCCGGCCCTGGTTGGGTCGTGTGGGAGGCGGCCGCTCGATGTGTCCCTTTCGCGTCAATGTTTTCCTCTCTCTGTCTCTTCCTCTCTCCCTCCCACTCTATCTGAACAAAAAATGGGGAGGTGTCTTCAGGTGAGGATAAAAAATAAAAAATATATATTTTGGATATAAAGAGTTAAGCAAACTATATTATTGACTAGATGATTATTATTTTATATATTATATATAGTAATATAATATAAATATGTCATATTAATAGCATTACTATTACTCTAGTATATTAATACATATAATTATATATATGAATATAGCATTAATGTTATATATCATCTATATTATATAATACAATTGTATATTTTATATTATATAATTATGTTTTATAATTATAAATATAAATATATTTTATCATTAAATTAATAAATAATTTAATGAATATACTTAATATTTAATAAGTATAATTATATAACATATTGTTGTTTGTATACTATATAATCATATACTATATAATATTCACATAATTACTGTAGCAGCGGTCATTGTTGTTACTCTGACATAGATTACATTATGAAGTATATTACTATTATTTCATCTGTTTCTTTTTATTTTATTTTATTTTTTTATCCTCACCTGAGGACATTTTTTCATTTTTTGTTCAGATAGAGTGGGAGGGAGAGAGAGGAAGAGAGAGAGAGAGAAACATCGACATGAAAGGGACACATCGAGTGGCTGCCACCCGCACAACCAACCAGAGCCGGGGACAAACTGCAACCGAGGTACGTGCCCTTAGCAGGAACCGAACCCGGGTCTCTCTGGACCGCAGGCTGACGCTCTAACTGCTGAGCCAAACCGGCCAGGGCTCATCTGTTTCTTTTTAAGTTTTTATTTATTTTTTTAATGCTTTTTTTTCTCTCTTTACTGATTTTTTAGAGAGAGAGAGAAAGGGAGAGGGAGAAAGAGATAGAAACATCGATGAGAGAGAACATCGATTGGCCGCCTCCTGCATGCCCCCCACTGGTGATCGGCCCCACAACCTGGGCATGTGCCCTGACCGGGAATCGAACCAGCGACTTCTTGGTGCATGGGTCAACGCTCAACCACTGAGCCACACCAGCTGGGCTCTGTTTAAGTTTTTAATGTGGCTACTAGAAAAATTAAAACCACCTATGTGGCTCACATCATATTTCTGCTGGCCGGGGCTTATCTATACAATATTTCTAGCACACGCACACACACACACACACACACACACACACACACACTCACACACACACCACTAAACAGAAATAGTCCAAAGTCAGTGATACATAACAACTCAACATATATTTTATTTTCATCATTCAAGTGATGCACACTAGCATTTTACAAAGCCAGAGGTTACATACTGTATGGTTCCACTGATACAACCTTCTCCAAAGGGCAAAGCTAGAGATGGCGGCAGAACCCTGGTCGCCAGGGGTCCGGGACAAGGCTGAGGAGGGTGGAGGGAAGTGGGGGTGGGGAGAAAAGGGGGTCACGAGGGATCCTGATGATGAAAGTGTCCTTTACCTGTACCAGTGTCAACTTCCTGGTATTGATTTGGTAACATCGTTTTGCAAGATGTTACTATTGAGGGAAGTAGATCAGGGGGACACAGGACACCTCTGTCTTATTACTTAAACTGCACGGGAGTCTGCAATGATGTCAAAATAAAAAGTTTACTTTTTTAAAGTGCAAACAAACAGCAGTTTACAAAATAAAAAGACGAATTCCTCTGTGACCCTGTGGCCTGGAGGTGCCCGAACAATGATGCCCACCCTCGGCCTTCATGCCTTCCTCATACTGGTTTTCCCCCGTAACCACATACCATCTTTTTACTTAAAACTTCTTAAAAAACCCATTTAGGCAACATTTTAACTTCTTGTTTCTCTTGAAATCAACTCACTTACAGAAGCTTACAAAGCTTTTTCTTCTCTAGTTACTTTTTTCCCCCAACTCTCCATAAAATAAACACTTAACCATTTTTGAAAGGTTACAATGTTTCCATTCCTCTGGATTCTATGTCTTTACTGTATTTTCTTTCTTTTTTCAAAATAAATACATTTTTAATTTATTTCAGAGAGAGGAAGAGAGAGAGAGAGAAACATCAATGTGAGAGAGAAATATAAATCGGTTGCTTCCCATCCGTCCCAGACCGGGGATCGAACCCACCACCTCTTGGTTTACAGATGACACTCCCACCAACTTAGTCACCCAGCCAGGGCTTTTACTGTCTTTTCCTTGCACCCTCTCTGCTCACGCAAACATGTTGCTGTCTGAGGGTACTCCTGGTACATTGGTGCGTGATTATTTTTCAAAGTCCTTGGATAAAGGGGAAGGTTGTGTGGCCCCAGAGGAAGCATTTGTTGACCTTGGAAATGATGAAGGATGAAGGAGAGTTCACTAAAACACCAGCTCACGCAGGGCTGAGTTAAAATAAGCCGAGGAGAATGGACCAGAAGGAAGGCAGAGCGGCAGGCAGAGGATGGCCTGGGAGGTGCCCCCTCACACCACCTGGCTCTTCGGGGCTGGGGTGTCTACTGTGGATAATGTGAAAGACCTGGACTCCCTGGACATGGCCTCCTCCGTCAGCACTTTCCGGAGTTGGGTAGGGAGGGTCTGGAGGAACCGGGAGTGGAAGCTCTGGGTGGCGACTACATAGATGATGGGGTTGATACAGCTGTTGATGTAAGCGATGGAGATACACAGGATATCGAAACGGCGCACCGCTTTGAATGTGTACTCTGTGTGGTGGAAGAAGGCCAGCAGCACCCCTGACACCTGGTAGGGCAGCCAGAGGACAAAGAAGCTGGTCACCACCGCCAGCACCACCTTGAGCGTCTTGGTGGAGCGCGTGGCGCTGCGGCTCCACGCGCGCATCAGAAGGAAGGTGTAACAGACGGTGAGCGTGACCAGTGGACACAGAAAACCCACGAGCAGCCGGAGGATGGCCACAGCCTTCTCCTTTTTGACACCATTGCTAGTGTAGTCAACAACACACACTTCCTTGGTGGGAAAGAACTGCACGTGCACCCTGCGGAACACGAAGGAGGGAATGGTCAGGAGCAGGGCCAAGCCCCAGGCCACGGCACAGGCCACCCAGGCCCCGAGCGCTCCTCTGTAGTTCTGGCACCAGACGGGGTTAAACACCAGGAGGAAGCGGTCGGCGCTGATGAAGGCCAGAAGCAAGATGCTGGCGTACAGGTTGAGCAGAAGGAGGGAGGGGAGAATGCGGCAGGCAGCATCCCCGAACAGCCAGCGGTCATGCTGGAGGATGGTCACAAATAAGACGGGCAGTGCCAGGCAGGAGAGGAGGTCGGCCACTGCCAGGTTGAGAAACCAGATGGCATTGATGGCTCGTCTGACCTCGGACCTTGTCACCCAGATCACCAGGAAGTTGCCGGGCACTCCCACCAGGAAGACAGCTGCAAAGACCACCAGGGCAATAGTGTTTGGGGTGTTGAGCTTAGGGACGGAGGAAGAGTTATCCACTGACATGGTGTTGTCCTCGATGTTACTATAATTGTTGTAGTCATAGGTGGAGTCCTCCAAGTTCTCCATGTAGTCCTGGGTGGAATCAGAGAGGCAGGGAGAAGTTGAGTCTGCAGACAGGAGCCTATCACCCCACTTCTTTGAGCCTCAGGTTTCTCCCAGGAAATGGAGGGACTGCTGAGGGCTGAGAGTCAGCAGGGGTGTCACACCCCTATTAAAATAGTGACAACCGCCCTGGCCGGTTTGGCTCAGTGGTTAGAGCGTCGGCCTGTGGTCCAGAGAGACCCGGGTTCAGTTCCCGCTAAGGGCACGTACCTCGGTTGTGGTTTGTCCCCGACCCTGGTTGGGGTCGTGTGGGTGGCAGCCAGTCGATGTGTCTCTCTCACATCCATGTTTCTTTCTCTCTTCCCCCCTCTCTCCCTCCCACTCTATCTGAAGATAAATGCAAAATAAAATAAAATAGTGACAACCTTCCATGCTGATTGGACTCCCTGCCACCCTGCCACCTCCCCATAAAGTCCCCAGACTTCCCCATGATTCAGCAACCAAATGATTGAAGCTGAGGTTTGTGGCAAGCTGTGGTCACTCTCCGTTCTGATGGGTCAGTACCCGTGACAAGATGCTTGTTAGATATCTTTCAGATCACCAACAAACTGAGCTGATGTAACTAGGGTTACACCTCACCATCACCCCCTTCGTCTGCCTCCCGCCCACTGGGGCAGCTCTGTGGGCCGTGTGGGAGTGGGTCCCCAGAGAAGGCAGTGGCTGGGCAGGGCCCCACGTACTCAGGCACAACATTTAGGGAAAGGGACAGAGGTGGGGCACCAAAAAACCAAGTCTTCAAGAAACAAATAATATCGTAATACAATATTTTAAAGAATCAAAAACACACCCTGGCCAGTTTGGCTGAGCGGTTAGAGCGTCGGCTCGCTGACCAGAGAGTCCCGGGTTTGGTTCCCGCTAAGGGCACGTATCTCGGTTGCAGTGTGTCCCCGGCCCTGGTTGGGGTCGTGTGGGTGGCGGCCAGTCAATGTGTCTCTCTCACAACGATGTTTCTCTCTCTCTCTTCCCCCCTCTCTCCCTCCCACTCTATCTGAAGATAAATGCAAAAATGTCCTCGGGTAAGGATTTAAAAAAAGAATCAAAAACACTTATTCACAAAGATGTATGTACGCCTGTGTTCATTTACAATAGCCAAGACATGGAAACAAGCCAAGTGCCTTCCAACGGATGCCTGGGGAAAGGAGGTGTGTTACATATCCAATGGAACACTACTCAGCCATCAAAAAGATGAACGACTGCCATTTGCTATAACATGCTTGGGTCTTAAGAGTATCCTGTTACATGAAATAAGTCAGATGGACAAGGGCAGGAACAGTACGAGGATAAAAGGGGTCAAATACAAGGTGACGGAAGGGACAAGACTTTGGGTGGGGAGCAGACAGCAGAGTATGCAGATGTCACATTATAAAGTTGTACACCTGCCCAGCCGGTGAGGCTCAGTGGATTAAGTGTTGTCCCATGGACTGAGAGGTCCCGGTTTGAATCCTGGTCAGGGCACGTGCCCGGGTTTCAGGCTCGATCCCCGGTGGGGGGCGTGCTGGAGGCAGCTGATTGATGTTTCTCTCTCACACCGATGTTTCTCTCTCTCCCTTTCTCTCTCTCTAAAAAAAAAAAAAATCAATAAAAACATATTTTATCCTCACTGGAGGACATTTTTGCATTCATCATCAGATAGAGCGGGAGGGAGAGAGGGAGGAAGAGAGAGAGAGAAACGTCGATGTGAGAGACACATCGACTGGTTGCCACCCACACGACCCCAACCGGGGCCGGGGACAAACTTCAACCGAGGTACGTGCTCTTAGCGGGAACCGAACCTGGGACTCTCTGGTCCACGGGCCGAGCCTCTAACCACTGAGCCAAACCGGCCAGGGCAATAAAAACATATTTTAAAGTTGTACACCTGACCCTGGCAGTGTGCTCAGTGGTTAGAGCATCAGCCTGAGCACCGAAGGGTCTCAGGTTTGATTCCCGGTCAAGGGCACGTACCTGTGTTGCAGGTTCCATTCCTGGCCCCAGTCGGGGTCCTGCAGGAGGCCACCAGTCAATGTCTCTCTCACATCGATGTTCCTCTCTCTCTCCCCCTCCCCCCCTTTCACTCTGTCTAACAATCAGTGGGAAAATATTCCCTGGTGAGGATTTAAAAGAAGAACAACTGTCCAGCTAAAGAAAAAAGCTAGAGGGAGGGAGAGAGGAAGAAAGAAAGGAGGGAGGGAAGGAGGGAAGCTCTGGATGGCTAAGAATGGCAAAGTGTTAACAACTGTTGAAGTTGGGTAACAGGTACCCTCAGGGCTCATAATATCATTCTCTCTACTTTTGTGTGTTTGAAATTTTCCATTATAAAATAAAGAACAGAGGGGTCCTGAGCACTTCTTCCCAGACAGAGCTGCCGGGAAGTGTCATCTCAAGAGAGGAAAGGGGCTCAGATGGCAGCTGGGCTGGACAGAGCCTCAAATGCAAATCTGCCCCAGAAGCACCGGACACCATGGGAAAGTCCCATGCAGGGAATGGAATGATCAAACTCGTGCAGCCAGTACACTGAGCACCTACTATGTGGCGGGCATCAGCTCTTTCAACCGTGACCATGACCCTACGAGTAGGTTCTCTTAGTTTGCCCATTCTACTGATGAGGAAACAGGCACCAGAAGGGCAAGTAGCCTGTTCTGGGTCATGTAAATAGGAATTCTAACCTGCACGGGGGGGATGCCAACCCAGGCAGGCTGCCCCGACCACCTCCAAGGGGGGCTGTGGATGGGGCAAGGACACTTCAGGGCCGAGCTAGCCCATCACTGAAAGCCACAAACCCAGGGAAAGGAGACAGAGAGAAATAAAAACCATTGGTACAGAAATATTCAGAGCTGGCTTTGCAGAGCCTGAATTTACGGGTGGAGGTTTATACCCACCTCGTGGGTTAAATACGATAAAAAATGTTCAAGCGCCTAGCAGAGTGCCTGGCATACAGTAGGGGGGCCAAGAAATGGCAGCCAATGCTATTATTATTCATCAATATTATGATTACCGAAGAACTGAGAGCTTTCCCTGAACCAATTATTTATTTCTAGTCCCTTTACGTCACCCTGAAGTCGGCCAGGCTGATGGTCAGGGGTACTTGCTGGTAGAGCCATATCAGCGGTTAAAATATTCAATGGAGAATGCCAATGTCGGCTGATGAGGGGATGAGCAGGGCATGGCATAGCTGTGCAGTGGAATATTATGCAGGCGTGAAAAGGGAACAAAGTACTGATACAAGATACAATGTGGAGCCCTGGCCAGTTTGGCTCAGCGGTTGGAGCGTTGGCCTGTGGACCAGAGAGTCCCAGGTTCGGTTCCCGCTAGGGGCACGTACCAAAAAAAAAAGAATGCTGTCAATTAAAAAAAAAAAAAAAAAGATACAATGTGGAGGAGGCTCGAAAACGTGTGCTGAGTGAAAGAAGCCAGACACTAATGGTCACATAGTATAGGATTCCATGCATATGACATGTCCAGGAAGGCAAATCCATGGAGACAGGGGTTGGGTTAGTGGTTGTCAGCGGCTGGGGGAGAACGGGGAGTGACAGGTTTCTTTCGCAGGTGTGAAAAATATTCTGGAACTAGCCAGAGAGGTGACAAATTCACAGCATCATGAATGTACCAAATGCCACCGAAGTATACACTTTAAAATGGCCAATTACATATTATGAGAATTTTATTCCATTCAAAAAAAAGTGCCAGTGTCATAAAGACAAGGAAGGGCTGAGGGGCTTTTCCAGATAAATGGGGACTAAAGAGCCAGGGCCATGTGACATCCTGGACGAGGGCCTGGAGTAGGAAAAGCAAATTCACTCTAAAGGGCATTATTCGTTCAACTGAGCAAGTTTGAATATGGTCTGTAGATGAGGTAACAGTACTGTGTGGCACTATTCCTGACAGATAATTGCCCTGCCCTCACATGGGTGAATTTCCTTGTTCTTGAGAAATTGATAGAGAGATTTACTCTCAAATTATTCAGGAAAAAAAAAAAAAGATAGATAGATAGCGTGGGCAAATTTGGAGAATCTGGATAAAGAGTATAAAGGAGTCTTTTCGTATTATTCTTGCAATTTTTCTTTTCTTTTTTTTTTTTTTTTAAATCCTCACAGAGGATATTTTTCCACTTATCTTCAGATAGAGTGGGGGGGTGGAGAGACACACACATCGATGCGAGAGAGACACATGGACTGGCTGCCTCCTGCAGGACCCCAACCAGGGCCAGGGACCAAACTGCAACCGAGGTACATGCCCTTGACCGGAATCAAACCCGAGACTCTTTGGTCCATGGGCCGACGCTCCAACCGTTGAGCCAAACCGGCCAGGGCATATTCTTGTAATCTTTCTATCCATGTGAAAATATTTCAAAATAGAAAGTTAAAATTGTTGCACCATTTCCATTGGTAAAGAAAGAGACCCTGTCCTGAGCCATCCACCCCTGCGATCTCCCCACCTCCAGCACCCTGGCTTCCCGTTTTCTACTCTGGGACCCTCCCTCTCCAGGTCTCCAGCTCCATCACGGAAGGGTTAACTCCACACAGCAGGAGGCCCCAGACCCTGCTGGGGGGGGGGGGGGACGGGGCTCTGCAGGCTGTCGGCTGGCTGTCACTCATTTGAATGTCCCCAGAAGGCTACCTTTCCCTCTGCTGGTTTCACAAGCCATCTGCCTGCCATCCTCAGCACTGAATGAGTCAGACCCCAAAGAGGGAGCCTCGCGATGCCCACACTCGTCATTGCTCCTCTCCTCAGCTGACGAATTCACTGGGCTCTCTCCTCTCCTGAGTGAGGAGAAAAGATGCTGATTCAAACACTCTGTGGTTTCCATCCAGGAGCTGGCATGTGGCTTGCAAAGTTCAGCCAACGGTAGCATCACTAGAAACTGGACATAACCGAAATGTCCAGCAACAGGTGACCGGCTCAATTAATGATGGCTCACCCAGGCTACAGAATACTACGCAACTACCACGAAGAAGGGTGAAGTTATGCACTGATGTGGAAAGAACTCAAGATCTAGGTAAAATAGAAAAAGCAAGGACCAGAGTTACCAACAAAAGAGGAAACTAACTCCCTCCCTCTCCACCCTCCTCTCATTCTCTCTCGTCTCTCCCCCCACCCCCTCTATTTCTATCATTCTGTTGATCTGTGTGTGTGTGCACACGCTCGTGTGTGCGCAGTCTGGCTCCAGAAGCAGGCAGAGGACACCTGTACAGGTCCCCGGGGACAGGGCAGTAGGGCTGGGGCAGGCATCTGCAGGAAGCTTTGCACCACGTATGTTCTGATTGTTTTTCTTTTCTTTTTTGCATTTATCTTCAGATAGAGCAGGAGGGAGAGAGGAGGGAAGAAAGAGAGAGAAACATCGATGTGAGAGAGACACATCGACAGGTCGCCACCAGCACAACCCCAACCGGGGCCGGGGACAAACTGCAACCGAGGTACGTGCCCTTAGCGGGAACCGAACCCGGGACTCTCTGGTCCGCGGGCCGACGCTCTAACCGCTGAGCCAAACTGGCCAGGGCTTGATTGTTTTTCTTGTATGTAGAACCATACCGGTGAGTGCACTGCCCTTTCCTAAACACAGATCTTATACAGAATCTATAAAAGAATTCAGGGGCCTGCATTCTAGGAGTGTCGGAAGATTCTAATAGTTCATCACACAAATATTAACTGGCTGGGGGATCGCTTCCTGCCATACCTGGCAAGAGGTTACTGTCCGCAAGGAGAGAGAAACCAGCGACCGGGATGAGACCCGGGAGTGTTCAGTGGAGAGGCCCGTCCTGGAGAAACAAACCACAGCACTGCGGAGGTGGCAGGTGACGGCCGGGCTCCAGCCGGGCGCCATCCCAGATGGTAACCCCCTATGTGTCGCTGTGGAACGTGTGAAATGTGCCTGTGCGTCCCAGAGCGGAACTTTTAATTTAGTTGTTTTAATTAAATGTCAACAGCTGCCTGTGGCCCGTGGCTACTGTACAGATCAGCGCAGGTCTGGGGCTCCTAGGGCATCCCTGAGAGCCCAGCACTGTTCTGAGCACTTTCCGAGAGTGAATCCATCCGTTAACTAATCACTGCATGTATGTCACAACAGCCACAAGGGCAAAGTACTGCTATTGTTCCTAATTCCCAAGCCCATTTTTTTGTTGTTCTTAATCCTCACCCGAGGATATTTTTCCACTGGTTTTGAGATAGAATGGAAGGGAGGGAAGGAGAGAGAGAAACATCAATGTGAGAGAGACCGATCGATTGGTTGCCTCCCACGAGACCCCAACCGGGGCGGGGGATGGGACCTGCAACCCAGGTACGTGCCCTTGACCGGGAACCAAACCACCAGATCCTTCGGTCCTCGGGCCATCCTTGGGCTGACACTCTAACCGCTGAGCCAAACGAGCCAGGACCTCAGGCCCGTGTTAAGAGCCCTTGTCTGCTGCGTGGAGAAGGGGCTACACAGAAAAGAAGCCGGGAGGAGACTGGAACTGTGCAGGTGAGGTGAGAGACAGCGGTGGCTTGCTCTAGGGTGGCAGCAGTGAGGAGACATGAGTGGGCTGGAGGACAGGGTGAAGGAGGAGACACAGTACTACGTGTGAAAATTGTAATTCTAGCCCTGGCCGCTTTGGCTCAGCGGTTGGAGCGTCGACCTGCGGACCAGAGAGTCCCGGGTTCGGTTCCCGCTAGGGGCATGTACCAAAAAGAAAAAGAAAATTGTAATTCTAGTCACCAAGCTCTGTTCTAAACCCTTCTCATGTCTTATCCCATCTAATCCACAGATCAACCCTATGAGGGTTGTTGCTACTGCAACACCCATTTCACCGATGAGAAAACTAAGGTGACAGCTTAAGAGACCTCCCAGTCAGCAGTTGGAAGAGAACTTCTGCGAGTCGAACTCCAGAACCTTCTCCGAGCAGCTACCAAGCCTAAAGTTCGGTGGGAGTGTGGGGCATGTGTTCAAGGCAAAAAGCCACAGGTCGGAGGGAGGGACTCTGCCACACACGAGAAAATGAAAGGCCAGCGTGGCTGGCAGGTAGCCGAGATGAGGCTGCAAGACCCACAGATGCCATGTTAAAGAATATGTATTTTGCCCGGCAGGTGTGGCTCAGTGGATTGAGCGTTGTCCCATGGACTGAGAGGTCTTGGTTCGATTCCTGGTCAGGGCACATGCCTGGGTTGTGGGCTTGGTCCCCAGTGGGGGACGTGTAGGCAGCCGATCGATGTTTCTCTCACATCGATGTTTCTATCTCTCTTTCCCTTCCTCTCTCTCTCAAACAATCAATAAAAACACATTTTTAAAAAAGAATTTGTATTTTATCGTGGGGTAATGGGGAGCCCTGGATGGTCTTTGAGCTGCAGAGGGACTCGCTTAGCGTTCAGTTTAGAAAGATCCCTCTGCCGCTGTGAGTGAGACTAGAGGCTGGAGGACCAGAGAGGAGGCTGGAGCAGGGATCCAGGCCTGTGAAGATGGGGGCTTGGATCAGGGTGATGGCCCAGAAGAGAAGGAAAAGTGGGAAGACTTAAGAGCACAGAGGAGGCAGGACTTGGCCTCCATCCTTGAACACCTGTGGGCTGTTTCTGGAAGGATCCACCATGAACTGGTGTCCACAATTTCTTGGCAGGGGGGGTGGGGCAGCGACAAGGAGCCTGAGGCTCTGGGAAGGGCAGGGAGAGGGTCTTCTCACTTCATACCCTCTGGTGTTTGGGACTATTTTCTAGAAAGAAAAATAAGTTGAAGCTAATGGTGAGTCCTATTCTGAAGTTCTGTTGGCCCAAGACAGGTCTCAAAAGTGGGATGGGGGGGGGTGAAGCAACGCCAGACCCCTTCCGGGTCCAGCTGTGGTGCTCTCCTGCTTCCTCTTTCCCCTAGATGAAGCAAGAAGAGACACTTTAGCCCGCCAGGTGCTAAATCACAGCCCTGCCTCAGCCAGACCGGCCCTGGGCCTTGGGGGGCATGTGCCTGGACATGGTCTCCTTCTGACACTCACAGACCATGGGACAGCCTGGCTCTGCAAACAGGCTCTTAGGACAAAGGTCTCACTGTCTGGGTAGTTCTTACTAAAGCTGTTCTTGCTAAATAGATGTTAAAATGCTGCACAGTATTTTGCAGACTGGCTGTAAGCAGGATGAGTTTGACAGGAACCTAACCTGTTAAGTGTAGCCAACTGCAAAGAAGAAATCAACATGTAATTGACCCAATAGTGTATATAAGCAACAGCTAAGCCTGGGTTCCAGAGGCAAAGCTTTGGATGTGAATTCCCCCTTCTCCTTTACTTTAAGTAAATAAAACTACCTTGCAGCAACCAGGACAGGTTCTTGAATAGATCACCCCAAGTGATGAACCTGCTCAGTTCAGTAACAGGGCCATCTCTGCTCCTGCCTCGGTTTCCCTGTCTCTACAATTCAGAACACCTGAACATCCAGGTCAGTAACTTAACCATTCTTCCAAACTGGCTCTTTCCAGCCTCCCTACCTGAGCCCCTGCCATTCCTGCTGCCCAGGGGCCTTTCCCGGACCCTGCACTTGAGGAAGTCATCTTCGGAGACCCAAGGCACAAGTGTCCTGCCCTGGAGAACGTCTGGGTCCCAGCCCAGTGCTTGCAGTGGCTCCTTGACAATCTTACTCCTTAGCGCGTTCCAGCCCAGGAGTGGCAGAGTCTGAGAGAAGGCCAGGGGAGGAAAGGGGGCAGATGGAAGACACCGAGAAAGGGAGAGCCAGGTGGCACCAGAAAAGAGAGAGCCTCCCTGGTCGGTGTGGCTCAGCAGTTGAAGCCTAGGCCCATGAACCAAAGGGTCTCGGGTTCAATTCCCAGTCAAGGGCACGTACTTAGGTTGCAGGTTCAATCCCCTCCTGGGTTGGGGTCGTGTGGGAGGCAACCAGTCATGTGTCTCTCATATGGATGTTTCTCTCTCTCTCTCTCCCTCCCTCCCTTCCATACTATCTAAAAATCAATGGAAGAATATCCTAGGGAGAAGATTAATTTTAAAAAAAGAGAGATGCCCTGGCCGGTTTGGTTCAGCGGTTAGAGCGTCGGCCTGCGGTCCAGAGAGACCCGGGTTCAGTTCCTGCTAAGGGCACGTACCTTGGTTGCAGTTTGTCCCCGGCCCCGGTTGGGTCGTGTGGGAGGCAGCCACTCGATGTGTCCCTTTCACGTCGATGTTCCTCTCTCTCTCTCTCTTCCTCTCTCTCCCGCCCACTCTATCTGAACAAAAAATGGAAAAGTGTCCTCGAGTGAGGATAAAAAAAAAGAGAGAGAGAGAGCAAAGCTTCTGGTACCCATCCCCCTTCTGGACTCACCATGTTCAGGTCTCCCAAGTTCTCCTCCGATCAAAGGTCCTCTTGCCTGAGGGCTGTGGTTTTTAAAGCCCAAAGGGAGTGTGCAGATAGCCAGGGAGGAAATGACCCGTCTTTGTCCCCTAAGGTTCTCATTGGTCTGCACACTGGGTACCCTGGCTGGGGCTCCTTCTATGGGACAGAGAGGGGAGTCAGAGGAGGAAGGTCGGGGCTCAGAACACTGAGGAAGTTCCCTTCTGTCCAAGGAGGGAGGAAGCCAGCGAAAGAGATGGCTGCCCTGCCTACGTTTGGCCTTGGTTTCCCCATTTGAGACCCTCTCTCTCTCTCTCCTAGGGCCCCTGAGCTGAAAAGTTCAGGGATCCACCTGGCTGAAACTCCCCTGGGGTCCTGGGAAGTGGAGATGGTGAGCCCCAGTCTCCCAGCCAGGTTGCTTGGATGCCCAAAGATGCAAAGCAGGTGTATGGGGGTGGCCCAGTGCTTGGGGACTGTTCAATCTGCTTCCCCAGGTCCTAACCATCCTTTCCAGCCTCATGTGGAGCCTGGGTCGAGGAAGGAGTCTAGATTAGTGTCCTATTGCTGCTGCGACAAGCTGAGTGGTTTAAAATAACAGAAATGCACCCTCTCCCAATCTGTGCGTCTTCTGTTTGCCCTCTTGGAAAGCTTCCACTGCCAGAGGACAAAGTCTGGGCTAACCTGCTGGAGGATGAGAGACTGCACCAAGTACACCTACGGCTCCCCGCTGACAGCGGGTCAGCTCCCAGAAAGAGCCCCCCCCCCCCAGCTGACTGCAGAAGCGTGGGTGAGCTCATCCAAGACCAAGAACCATCCAGCTGACCTGTAGACTTGTGAGCAACAACAAAATATATTGCTTTACGCCATTAATATTTGGGGATAATTGCTACCCAGCTGCCTTAGTCCATTTGAGCTGCTATAACAAATTACCAGGGGAGGGGGAGCCTAAAGCTTGCAACACAGATACATAGCCCTTAAAACCCCAATCAGCTCAGGCTAGCTGAGTTGCCTGCTTGTGCTTTGTGCCAAGTGTATTCTTTTTTTTTTTTATCCTCACCCTAGGACATTTTTTCCATTTTTGTTCAGATAGAGTGGGAGGGAGAGAGAGGAAGAGAGAGAGAGAGAGAAGCATCAATGTGAGAGAGACACATTAACTGGTTGCCTCCTGCATGACCCCAACCAGGGCTGGGGATCGAACCTACAACCCAAGTATGTGCCCTTGACTGGGAATCAAACCCGAGACCCTTTGGTTCATGGGCCAATGCTTTAACCACTGAGTTACACCGGCCAGGGCGCCAAGTGTATTCTTAATAAATTCCCTTGCTTTGCTTCAACGCTGCTGTCGGTCACTCGTCTGAAATCTTTCTTATGAGTGTGACAAGATCCAAGGAGCAGGGAGCCCCTTTTCAACACAGGAGTCTCTCTGCTAACAATGCCACGTCATGGATGAACCTTGAAAACATTATGCTGAGTGAAGTGAGGCAGATGCAAAACAACAAATACTGTCTGGTTCTGTGGGCACCAGGTCAACAGAACAGGCAAATTCGTAGAGGTAGAAAGGAAAACAGGTCACCAAGGGTTGGGAGGTGGGGAAAAGGGAAGTTATTGTTTAATGGCTACAGAGTTTCCATTTGGGAAGATGAAAAGGTTCTTGAGTCAAATGGGTAGTGATCGTTGTACAACAAGGTGAGTTTACTTAATGACACTGAACTGTACACTTAAAAATGGTTAAAATGGCCCGGCCGGTGTGGCTCAATGGTTGAGCGTTGACCAAGAGGTCACTGGTTCGGTTCCCAGTCAGGACACATGCCCAGGTTGTGGGCCCGATCCCCAGTGGGGGGCATGCAGGAGGCGGCCAATTGATGTTCTCTCTCATTGGTGTTTCTCTCTCTCTCCCTTTCTCTCTCTCTAAAATCAATAAAGAAAAAGAAAAAAAAATTTTTTTAATGGTTAAAATGGTCAATTTTATGTTATGTATATTTTACTACAATAAAATAATTGCCCAAAATGCAATGGATTTTTATGGTTGTTTTAAAATAAATTAATAAATAATGTTTAGCTTCTCAATCTTTTTTTCTTTATTGATTTTAGAGAGAGAGGAAGGGAGAGGGAGAGAGAGATAGAAACATCGATGAGATAGGACATCGACTGGCCGCCTCCTGCATGTCCCCCACTGGGGATTGGGCCCACAACCTGGACATGTGCCCTGACCGGGAATCGAACCAGCGACCTCTTGGTGCATGGGTCGATGCTCAACCACTAAGCCACACCGGCTGGGCCAACTTCTCAATCTTAATTTAACACTTAAATATTGATATATATAACCCACCAACACAAAAGCTATTTGGCTGTTCCTCAATGATTTTCAAGGGTGTAACAGAATCCTGAGACCAACAAGTTTGATAACTGCTGTTCTGTGTGCAGCTGAGGTGAGCCTGAGCGAGCTGCCACCAGTTATTTGTCTGCAAGGATCTATCTGCAAACTCCCAGGAATTAAATGGCAAAAAAAAAAAGTTTAAATTTCTTCTGGCCGAAGTAGACAGGCGACCTCTAGTGGAAATACGAAGTATTGCTTGACAGTGAAAAATTTCATGACTGAGTGTACACAGCCCGCTAAGATTCTAAAACGGAGGCAGAGGTAGTAGTCTGAAATGAGGAATTTATTTCAGCATATTCACTCTAAACCCTGAGCCATGCCTCCTCTCATGCACATTCACACACAAACACGGAGACCCACCGTTACATACACACAATTACATTCTCAGGCACACAGACACAAGCACACACATCCAATCTCTCACACAGACCCACATATACATACACAGAAATACTGTCACATCCACAAAGAGACACAGCCTCACACATGGACACACACTCATGCACACACAGACACACTTTCAAATACACAGACACACAACACTAAAAAAATAGTATAGCATTAACAAAGGGGACTTAGTAATGGACATCATTTTCTATTTTTAAAATACTGTAATGGAAAATGAGTTTCTGCCCAGAGCCATTAAATAAATGTTGAACAAATAATTAAGATGAATCTAGGTTTGGCAGCATGCCCAACTGGAGGTCCATAATCCCTCAGCTGAAGTCCTTGGAGACAGATGCATGTCAGAACTGAGAGTCGTTCCCATTTTAGAAAGGTAATTCTGAGTGAATGCCATATATTTATGTGACACCCCCAAGGGCTAAAGCAGTCCCCTCCCCATCAAACATGTTAATATATTTGCAGCAAAATGTGTGAAAATTCACACCAAAGAAGAAAAATAGAATATAAATAACTCAGTTGATTTACCACCATGAAACTGGGCCAAAATTACCTCCCATCCAAAATATTTTTTGGTTGGCAGAGCTTTTTGGTATTTGGAATTGCAGATAAAGGATGTGGGATTCTATTAGAGGGCCCCTCACAGGTGCATCTACATACGTTTCTGCTCTAATTGTAAATCTATTCCAAGGGTGGGTATGGGAGAGAAACCACAGGATCCAGGACGGTGACTCTTTATTGCCCCCTCCTGGCAGTCCCAGCCTTTGCAGTTCGGCTGCAGAGTTGGGACATCTATTAGCTTTGGCCAGATCCAGCGATGGGTCCTGATTGGTCTAAACCTTCAGAGTAATCTCGCCTTCACTTACCAGTGAGTAGTTCGGGAACCCAAGTCTTAACCAACCAGCTAGCACAGGCATTGGTTCTGGGTTGTTCCAGGCTGATCCAATCAAATTGAAGGAAAGCCCCTTGGATCACCAGTAGGGGCCAAGTCTCCTTATGAATGGGAATGAATTCACAGGTGACTGGATCTGTGGGCACCCAGTAAAGCCGCTTGGAGATGAGGTTCCTGTGCACAGAAAGAACTAGAAATAGTTTAGGCCCCTGGGGTGGCAGGAAAGGCGCTGCTCAGATCCTTCTTTGAGATCCTGCTGCTGCCTGGCCAGTGTGGCTCAGTGGTTGAGCGTCGTCCCAGGCACCAAGAGGTCACAGGTTCGATTCCTGGTCAGGGCACATGCCCAGGTTGTGGGCCCGATCCCCAGTGGGGGGCATGCAGGAGGCGGCCAATCAATGTTCTCTCTCATCGATGTTTCTATCTCTCTCTCTCTAAAAAAATCAATAAAGAAAAAAAAAGATCCTGCTGCTGCAGGCACAGCTGTATGACAGCCCCTCGGCATTGGTGCCAAGGCCATGCCTCCCTCGGACTGCTCCGAATGACAAAACACAGTGGGTACTAGTGCCAGCCCATTACTGCCTGATCCAGGACTCCTCTGATGGGCAACTTTTGTTCAAGGACCACTGCCCCAATAGACACCTTCCCCCCCAGGCTTTCTCAGAACTGTATTCCAGCCTGAGACTCCTCTCACTCGGTCCCTCCTTCCCGCTGACCTTTCACGGATCTCAGAGGGATGTGTGGTGGTGATGGTTGCCCAGCATTGTGAATCTACTTAGTGCCTTGAACTAAACACTTTAAAATGGTAACTTTTATGCTCTGTGTATTTTACACACACACACACACAGATTTTGACCACCCACCATTCCCCTCTTTTTGAGGCACCACCCTGGTCTAGCCATCATGGTCCCTCACCTGAACCATGGCAGTACCCTCCTTGCTGGACTCCCAGCTTCCACCCTCGCCCCTTACAGTTCATTCCCCACCTGGGAGGCAGAGGGCTTGCTAATAAATACATTGGCTCATATCCCTCCTTAGCTCAGAAGCCTCCCATGGCTCCTCCGCACTCAGAGTAAAAGCCAAAGTCCTCGCCATGGTCCATGAGGCTCTGCACAGTCTCCCCCATTCTCTCCTACCACACCTCCTCCTGTTCTCCCCTTCACCCACTCAGCTCCAGCCACACTGGCCTCTTAGCTGTTCTTCAAACAAGCCAAGCACCTCCAGCCTCAGGACCTTTGCACTTGCTGTTCCCACTTCCTAGAGCACTCTTCCCCATGCATGTTCCGTCCTCACTTCTCCTAGACTTCTTCTCAGTAGCCAGCAACTCCATCACTCCCTATCACCTTTACTGTGATTATTTCTCCCTTTTGCCCTGTCTCCCCACTCATATGGCAGCTCCATTGAGAGCAGGAAGTTTTTTCCTGTTTTGTTCACTGCTGTGCCCCCAGTGCTTAAAATAAGGCCTGGCACATAGTAAATGCTCAATAAGTATTTGTTAAATGAAAAATTAAGACATAGCAACCAGTCCAGCCAGTGTGGCTCAGGGGTTGAGCACCGACCTATGCACCAGTAGGTCCCAAATTCGATTCCTGGTCAGGGCACATGCCCAGGTTGCCGGCTCAATTCCCCAGTACGGGGTGTGCAGGAGGCAGCCAATCAATGTCTTCCTCATCATCAATGTTTCTATCTCTCTCTCCCTCTCCCTTCCTCTCTCTGAAATCAATAAAAATATATTAAAAAAAAAAAAGACATAGCAACCAAAAGAGAGGCTGAGAAATGGAGAGAAGGGAAGAGAGACAAAGAAAGGGGATAGGGCAGTGGGGGAGGCTGAACCGGAAGAGAAATGGGAAAGGTGGGTGGGGCAGAAAAGGTAGAACAAGGTGGGTGTATTGGGGTAAAAGGGACAGAAGTGAGAAGGGGAGAAGAAATAGAGAGAAATGGGTGGAGAGCAAAAGAGATGATAGAATGTGTCAGAGAGTAAGGGATGGAGAGAGAGACAATGCTGAGAGACATCAGAGAAAGACACAGAAGCACACAAAGATTGAGACAGAGAAACAAACACAGAGAGAAGAGGGGGAGAGAGGAGGGTGGAGAGTGAGACACAGAGACAAGAAGCCAAGAGATCAGGAGTAATGGGGCTGGAATAAGAGGCCTGGAACATAGTAATAGGGGAGCAGGGCAGTGGGAACAGAGATGAACTCACCATTTGCTGTGATCCAGAGCTCTGGGCTGACTTTATATCTTGGGATCCAAGCTTTGGTTTTTAAAGTCCTGAGGGACAGAGGTGGGTGCAGAGAAAGATTGTGATGCTGTTCTGAGATCACTAGCTCATTTAATCCTCAGAGAAACTCTATGAGAGAAATACTATTACCATCTTCACCTTACAAGACCAGAAAGGTTGAGAGACTTGCCCAAAGTCACACAGCTAGTGAGAGGAAAAGCTGGGATTTGGATCTGGACATCTGGGCCCCAAAGTCAGGGCCCCTAACCACCACCTACACTAAATGTAAAGGGTGCTGACTTCCTGAGTTCCCCTTCCTTCTAGAGACACCCTCTGAGAAATGGTACTGGAGGGGAGGAGGGGAGGAGGGGAGGAGGGGAGGAGGGGAGGAGGAGGTAAAGAGAATGGCTGACATTCCCAGCACAGTTGGTATCCACAGATGTTCCGGTCTGAGGGAGGAGGCTGAGCTTCACTCTCCTGGGAAAGTCTCCATTTCAAAGGAGGAGTCTGGACAGGAAAACCACTCCCTGCATGTAGGGTTCAGTGCCCTGCCCAGAGCCAGGCCTCAGTCTTCCAGGTAGGAAAATGAACTCAACTGACTCTTTCAGCAGGACCTGAGTTTCTCTGCCTTGGTTTAGCAGCAGCATTGCAGCCCAGGGAGGTTGTATGAATCTTCAAAGGCAGCATAGTGCTTGGAGAACTTCCTCTGTGATTTCCAGGGAGGCAGACAAGCCCCCCCACCACCACCACTGTCCACCCTCATCTCTCAGACCCCAGGAAAAAGGCATCATTCCCTCCCGGCAGCATCCTGACATCTCAGTGACTTAGCCTCTTTCTGAGCACAAATCCCAGAACCCCAGTTCTTGCTTGAAATCATCCCACCTCTCCTGTCTCCTGTGCTGTGACAGGAGGGCGGACCCCCTGCTTCTCACCAAAGGCACTTGTTCTCTGCCACAAGATGAAAACTGTGAAGTCCTTCACAATGTCTGACCTTCAACTGCCCTGTTGCAGATAAGCCTCTTTTTCCCATTCCAACCCACAAACTACATGATGAGAATGGGAAAAAAGGGACCCCCTAGGGAAGGGAAGAACACACCCAGCCCACCCTAGGGCAAGAGAGACAAAGACCAGGCACCAGGAAAGACTTCCCTCACAAACTAGAGAGGGGCCTCCGCAGACAACAAGACAAACAGCACGAGACAGTTGGGTCTGGAGTTTATTGCAGGTGAACGAAAGGACACCAAGATTCAGAGAGGAGGAGGGCTGTGGGCTCTGTGCTCCAAATCCTATGGAGGGAGGGCCAGGAGACAGAGGTCAGGTTGTAGACTGCCAGATGGTGGAAGACCCGGCCTGATCGGGGAGGAGCTGGGAAGGGCGAGGCCGGAGCCAGCTCCCCCTCACCCTCTCCATTCTTCAGGATAACAGCTCCAGAGACGCTAGGCGATTTCACGAATAAAACGGAATCCTGGCCCAGCCGGGAATGAGCATCCATGGTGGGTGCGCGGCCTCTCCAGTGCCAGCAGTCCGGCTTTGGGGTGGAAGGGATGGTTACCTCCGTCCTCACCCCCCTGCGGCCTCTGTCGTCTCTCCCAGCATCTGGTGACTCGGGCGGCTGGGGTCGCTGTGGCGGCGGCGGCGGCGGCTGCGCGGCAGCTCGAGCTGGGGTCGCGGTCCGCCGGGGACTCCCAGGAGGCAGGAGACCGAGGCAGCGGCGGGCACGGGGACAGGCGGCGCGCCCAGGTGGGCAGCGCATGGAGGGAACGGCGCGCTTGGCGGCGGGACAGCGGGGACCGCGGGGGGCCGCGTGGGAACCCAGATAAGACCGTAGTAGACGGCGAGCAGCACCGCGGCCAGCGAGACGCAGAGGAAGTAGGCGCAGACAGGAGCCAGGCGCAGCCACCGACCCCGCGGGCCTTCACTGAGCCCCGTGCCACCCGGGCTCTCGCCACCACCGCCCACGCAGCTCGTGCCCCGCATCTCCGCAGCCCACTCGGCCCGCACAGGCTCCACCCCCGCGCCCTAGGCCCCGCCCCTTCGAAGGACCACCTCTGCGCTCTAAATCTGCCTAGTCCCACCGCGCCCCCGCCAGCATGGTCACGCCCCCGAGTGGACGGGCCTCCTCCACCTTCTAGCCCCACCCCCCTCAGCCTCCCGCCAACCATTATCAAGTTAAGCCTTAACCAGGGCTCTGGCCCCGCCCCAGGAAAGCAATGCGGGTTTTTTTTTCAAATGCAGGTCTCGGCCCAGCCGACTCCTGCCAGGCTTCGTTGTTATACCCACGCCTCCTAAGTGTGGGGCGTTTAGCTCCTCCGTCCTATTTTTGAGGCCTCATGCTCGCGCCCTAACCCCGGCTCCTTTCGGGACTTAGATTTCTTCCAGGCATCTAAGCCACCTCCTCCAACAC
Source organism: Tadarida brasiliensis (assembly GCA_030848825.1). Classification (NCBI taxonomy): domain Eukaryota; kingdom Metazoa; phylum Chordata; class Mammalia; order Chiroptera; family Molossidae; genus Tadarida; species Tadarida brasiliensis. The sequence goes on from CM061276.1 coordinate 7,591,749, forward strand.
CTCCCCCTTGCCCAACTCAGGCCTCGCAAGCCCCGCCCCAGCTCCCGATTGATTTTGCCTGAGTTGACAATACTCCAACATTGAATTTCGTCCTCTTCTGCCCCTGGCTTCACCCCTCTATAGTCTAGGCTCCATCCCTTTCCTCCTTCGCACTCTACTCGTTACAGCACCGAGTTCTAACCACCACTACCTCGGTCGGTGGCTACGCCCCACACCAGTGTTAGAAACTCCCTTCTAAACCGGCTCTCGTGACCCCACCACTTACCCTAACCTGTCCCACGTTCTAACTCCACCCACCGGGTTCCTGGCCCGCCCAGAAACCCTAACCACGCCCCTCGCGGGACCAGCCTCCTTCTCCATACTTGGTGCCCAGAAGCTGCAGCTCCACCCCACACCCTAGTCACGCCCCTCCCCTAGCTCCTCCTCCACCACCCTCACTTTCTCCCTCTCCCTAAGCCACGGGGTTCACAGTGGGCTCCAGGGAGGAGAGAGCACAACCTAACCCCCTCCTGTCGCCCCCTCCCCATCAAGGCGGGGAATTCAGTGCCCTCCCAGCAGCGTCTTCAGGAATTCGGGGAGGCCTGCGGGAAGGGGGGAGGGAAAATGTGTCAGGGGGATGGAGGAAGGAAGACCCCTTCCTCCCGCCTCTTCCGCCACAGAAAAGCCTGCCAAGCACCGCAACCCAGTCTGCCCCCGCCAGAAACACAGTTCAAAGGTTAGCGAAAGCGCTGTGTTTAATAGACAACTGGTGGCCTAGTAATTCAAGTCCTTCGGAAGAGTCACCGACTGGTTGCCATGCCTTGGATGCAATCTCCTGGAGGCGGGAAACTCGTCCCGGAGACTCGCACCTACCCACCATGGCCTCCATAGGTGGGTCACTCGGAGGCATCTCGGCCACCCAGGTGCCACGGCGCCCCCCATTTGTGCAACTGGACTATCGCCCTGGCTCCTCCCCCCTTACATTTAACCCTCTCCTGGCTGGAGTGTGGCAGAAGCAAAGGACAGAGGAGCGAGGCTGCAGGAAGTTAGTGCAGAGTCGGCGGGCGCGGTCAGCGGGCGGCCCCTGGTGGTGGGGCGGCCGCCACCACCTTGCAGAAACGCACCCTCTGGAAGTCGGTGATCTCCGCAGTCTCCTGGCCCTCGGGGCCCGCCTCTGGGGAGAAAAGGTGCGGTCAGCCGAGGGGGTACAGTGCCAGGACAACCTGGTCTAGGCCCACCGCTCAGCTCGACTGAGCTTGGCTACAGCCACCCCCGGGCTAAGTGGTTTAGGGGCCTCAGGCTCTGATCCTCGCAATGGACCCACGAAGCAGCAGAGCCCTGATTACAATCGAGAAAATAAACCAGTATAGCGAGATCACGGTCACTTGGCCAACACGTGGCTCAAAGACAAAGCACTAGGGCACCCAGGCCTCACCCACCATCCTAAACTCTGCCCTCTCCGATCCCAGCCCACCACCATGTCAAGGGCTTAAACCTACTTCTGTCGTGACCGCCCTAGTGCACCTGCCCTCCCTTGCCCATTCCCTGAGTTCTAACCAGATCTTCCTTGGCTCCGCCCCCAAACCCTAATCCACTCCTAGGGGGAGGTGCCTGCTTCACAACCTGGCTTCCACTGGGTGGAGAAACGTGGTTCGGGTCTCTCGCTCCTACTCCGTTGGACCCAACATTCTAATTGGGTCCGCATTTCTATTCTAAGTTATCCACTCGGTTACACCTTAAAAATCTAAATGGTCTCACAGCTAAATCCATTACACTGCCCCTCCCCATTTTTAAAAAAATGTATTTAGCCCTGGCCGGTTTGACTCAGTGGTTAGAGCGTCGGCCTGCGGTCCAGAGAGACCCAGGTTCGGTTCCCGCTAAGGGCATGTACTTCGGTTGCAGTTTGTCCCTGGCTCTGGTTGGTTGTGCGGGTGGCAGCCACTTGATGTGTCCCTTTCACGTCGATGTTTCTCTCTCTCTCTCTCTCTCTCTCTCTCTTCCTCTCTCTCCCTCCCACTCTATCTGAACAAAAAATGAAAAAATGTCCTCGGGTGAGGATTAAAAAAAAAATGTATTTAAATTTATAATCCTGCCCTTAGCCCCACCTCTTTACTTTTAGAGTATTTTCTTAAAACCCCTGAGGTCCACTTCTAAATTCTCATCCCATCATGGTTCCACCTCCTCACCCCAAGGCCCCTGCATACACTCAGTTCCTAGTAACTCAGCCCCAGGAGTCCTTTCCTTAGCTCCACCCCCTGACCTTGGCTCCATTTCCAACGCCACACCAGCATTTCTAACCTCAACCCTCGGTCCAAGCTGCTTCCCCACACACCCGTGATGGAGCCCAGCTCCACTCCATCCCATGCCTCCCCCAAGCCCTCCTACCCTCAGCCCCAGAGAAAGAAAGCAGCCACCTCCGGGGCCCATCAGCTCCCCCACCTGGAGCTGCCTCAGACCCCTCCTCTTCAGTTTCCTGGGTTCCTGGAAGGCTGGGCCCACTCTCCAGGGAGGCAGGGGCTGGCTGGTCACCTCCTGGGGAAGGAGGCGGCCCAGTCAAGCCCCACCCCCTCCACGTATCCCCCACCCCCCACCCCAAGGCAGAAGGACCTGAGGGAGTAGGGGGATTCAAGGACACACCTGGGGAATGTCATTTGAATGTGACTGTTACTGAATGTGAATTCTTTATTGGGGAGGGCACTCTGGAACGGTCCACAGGGGCTGTATCTGGGGTGGGCATCCCAGAGATGGGTATAGACAGTACACAGAGGGGTATGGACTGTCCTCCCTAGCCACCAGGGTGTTGGGGGCCACGGATTCCTGGGGCTCAGCCTCTGAGGGTCCCCCCTACCCATGCATCCCTTGAACACACACACAAGCAGCCAGCTTCATGCATTTTCAAAAGGCCAGGCCTCACCCGGAGAGAGGGCATCAGCCGGGTGGGTGGTCCGAGGAGAATTCAGCTCCATCTCTTCGCCCCAGTCAGACACAGGCTGGTGGCCCCCAGGGGGTGAGAAGGGGCTGGAAGGTGAGGCAGGGGACTGGGGAAGTGGCAGGGGCTCCTCAGGGCTGGAGGGCTCTTTGTTGGCCTGGTCACCGCTGAGGCCCCCAGTGGGCTCAGGTTCTTGGGGTTGGTGGTCTTGGGCTGGATCGTCCTCCTCCTCATCCTCCTCCTCCTCGTCATCAGCCTCTTCTTCCTCCTCAATCTCCTCGTCCTCACTCACATCTTCCCATTCCTCATCCTCCCCTTCGTCCTCCTCCCCTTCGTCTTCCTCCCCTTCGTCTTCCTCCCCCTTGTCCTCCTCCCCCTGATCCTCAGGAGGCTGGTGGGCAGGGGCTGGGGTTTCAGGCAGCTGTGGGGAACACAAGGCAGGTCGAAGAGAGGGTGGGGGCCCTGAGCACCCCCTCACCACCTACCCAGAGATGACAGTCGGCCTTACCTGTGTGGGTGTCTCCTCGGGGGGAATGGGCTGTGGGGCCTCGGGGGCTGGGGACGCTGCCTCCTTCATCTCCCAGCGGTCATCATGGTCACTGGAGAGGTCAGAGGAAAGGGTCGTGAGGCCTGTGGGGCACAGGAGGAAGGGGCTTCCACCTTCCGCTCCTCCCCAGAGAAGAGGTACAGAGAAGAGGTACAAAATTTGACTTGGGGGAGAGAGGGGTTGTGGCATGTTGGGGCACTCAGGAGGAAATGGCAGGTGTGTCTTCAGGTGTCAGGGACAGATAGACAGAGGGGGGACCAGGTGGCAGAAGAGGAGATGGGTGGGACAGGAGGAGGGGACAGATGAATGAATGTCAAGTGGAGAGACAGGCCCAACCCCCCAAACCAAGCACCTGACCCACAGATCGACAAGTGCCCGGAGGGACACACAGACCCACAAATACACAAGTCAGAGACCAACCGGGTACAGGGCCACACAGCCCGGCTAGGAGTGTACACATGCCTAGGGAAGGGGTGCCCCCACCTGTAGGCACGGGGGACTGCCTTAGCCTGGGGTCGGCTGCTCTTCCTCCTCCTGCGGCTGACCTCAGCTTTGTGCTGGGACAGGAACTCCCTGAAAGTGGGGGGTTTGGGGGGCCGGGCCCAGGCCTGGTCATCTGCAATAGAACCCAGGAGTAGTCAGGGAGTCAGGGGTAGGGGACATGGCGCAAAACAGTCCCACACCTGTCCCAGCCAGCTGTCTCACCCCACCCAGGGACAACCACTCACCATAGCGGTGAGATGGGTCAAGGGCAACAGCTGGGCCATCCTTGAACCTGGGGAAAGAGAAAAGGTGTGAGCAAGCAGCTGGGGGAACAGTGGAAACAAGAGGGGTGGGAAGAGATAAGAGGGAGAGATGGGGGCCAGGGTCAGAAAGCAAGATCATTGGAGAAGACATGGTCAACCAGAAGGGGGGTCACTGATTAGAAGGAGGACAGGATCAGGTGATGGATAAGAAGCAAATCTGACATCATATGACAAATACAGAAAGAAAAAAATTAGTATTTGACCCCCAAGAACAAAAATTTGGAAAGTACTTGATCCCTAGCTTCCTGTCTGGCCTCATTTCCTATTACTATCTCTCACCTTTCCAGCTAAGCAGGTTCTCCTACCATGTGGAACTCCTGCCTCAGGGCCTTTGCACCTGCGACTCCTGGGACACTCTTCTCCAGATCTTTTTTTTTTTAATTTGACTTGAGAGAGACAGAAACATCGATCAGCTGTTCCACCCATTCATAAACTCATTGGTAGATTCTTGTATGTGCCCTGACCAAGGATCAAACCCACAACCTAGGAGTATTGGGACAACACTCTTAACCAACTGAGCTCCCCAGCGAGGGCTTCTCTGGACCTTTCAGTAGCCTGTTCTCTCACCTCCTTCAGACCTCAGCTCAGAGGCCTTCCTAAATCCCCATTTACATAACCATCTTATTATATATATTACCTAAGTTTAAAACAACAGCCTCGCCCTGGCAGGTTTGGCTCAGTGGTTAGAGCATCAGCCATCGGACTGAAGGGTCGTGGGTTCGATTCCCAGTCAAGGGCACGTACCTCAGTTGCAGGTTTGATCCCTGGCCCTGGTCAGGTTGTGTAGGAGGGAACCAATCAATGTTTCTCTCTCTCCCCCTCCTTCCTTTCCACTCTACCTAAAAAAAAATCAATGGAAAAGTATCCTCGGGTGAGGATTTACAAAATAAATAAATAAATAAATAAAAATAAAACAACAGCCTCCCTCCCTCTGCACACTCTGCGTCATTATTCGTTAGATATAGTCATGGCCCATCTTTCCCACTAGACTCTAAGTTCTATGAAGCCAGAAGCATTTTATTCACTGCTGTACCCCCATCACCTAGAACCTTCCATAACACACAGGAGGGACTCAAAAAACAGCTGCTGACAAAGGCAGTGCACACGTTAGTGAGACTTGTTGCAGGCTGCTTTGGGAACACAAGACAAAAAGAATCACTTTCTCATACTTCACCCCCGAGAACATGTCCCCAAAAGCCCAGCTGCCTACACTTTAGAAAGATCGGCGACAATATCTGTGCAAAATACAGGGTGGGGCAAAAGTAGATTTATAGTTGTTCCTATGGAAAATAATACAATCATTAACAAGTAATGATATAAGAATAAATTGCCCTGGCCAGTTTGGCTCAGCGGTTGGAGTGTCAGCCTGCGAACCAGAGAGTCCTGGGTTTGGTTCCCGCTAGGAGCACGTACAGGGGAAAAAAAAAAAAAGAATAAATTGTTTCACATACACACAACTGTAAACCTACTTTTGCCCCTGCCTGTATTTCTCACGCTTGCACAGCTTAGCTCACAATCCAAATATAAATACTCTGACCACTAGGCACACAGACAAGATCTCTGTTTTTCTCAAGCCAGTATCAACAATAAAACATCTAGGTGTGGCCCTGGCCAGGTGGCTCGGTTTGTTAGAATGTCATCCCATACACCAAAAGGTGGTGGGTCGGATCCACAGTCAAGGTGCGTGCAGGAGGCAACCGATCGATGTTTCTCTCTCTCTCTTCCTTCCTCTCTCTCTCAAATCAATTAAAAATAAAAAAAAACATATCTTCAAGGGAGGATTAAAACAAAAAAAAACACTTCTAGGTGTGAAATCTTCCAATGCAGCAAAGGACACAGGATGGTGTAAAAACTACAACTGCTGATCTTTTTTTTTTTTAAATCCTCACCCCAGGACATTTTTGCTTTTATCTACAGATAGAGCAGGAGGGAGAGAGGGAGGAAGAGAGAGAAACATCGACATGAGAGAGACAGATCGACTGGCTGCTACCCACACGACCCCATCCGGGGCCAGGGATAAACTGCAACCGAGGTATGTGCCCTCAGCTGGAACCGAACCCGGGACTCTCTGGACTGCGGGCCGGCGGTTGAGCCAAACCGGCCAGGGCACAACTGCTGATCTTAAGACTGCTGTTGTCACCTCTTTCAGAAACTTCTCCACCTTTGACATGGAAGCTGGTCCTCCTGTCAATGATGCAAAGATGCCTTCGCTTTAAGTTTGACTAACTGGGTTTTTCCTGGACCTGAAAGGGGACAAAGTCAGACCTAAGGATAATAATGGCACTGGGCTAAGGGGTTTGGGTTGCTGGATACAAATTAGAGGGATGAAGGGAGGATGCAAAGGTCTAATCACTATTAGCAATTCTTCCTGCCCTCCCTGCATGAGAGGTTCCATCCACACCCTCAAGCATGGAGTCAAGGCAGCACCATCCACTACAGTGGGAAGTTTAAGTTTCCACCCCAGAGTCTGCTGACTAATAGAATGGGGAAGTATGTCCACTCTCTTGTGCATCTGCCAAAGTCATGACCTGCTCCCCTCAGCCTGAACCCCAGAATGAACACACGTGGAGCAAAACTGAGTTTAACTTGCTTCAAGAAGCCAAGGCGTGTCGAACCCACAGCTGAAAGTAAAACTTGGATCAGCTGAAGCCAGGTGATACATGAACACGTGAGAAAGAAATGCTTTTGTATGCCACTGAGATCTGGTGGTTACACAGCATTGCCGCAGCGATTGCTAACTGATACACAGTGAGAAATCAGAGGCAGTCAAAGGAGATGGAAGCCAGGGCCCAGGGAAGGAGCCAAACAGGGGCAAGCAGGAATGAGACTCACATCCCATCGGTCTTCTCAGCATCCCACTCCCGCCGCCACTGGCCCGTGGGCTTGCGGTGTCTCTGCAGCCGCTCCTGGTCGATCCTCTCCCTCTCCTGCTTCCAACGCAGGTACTCTGACCGCTCCCGGCCCGTCATGGAGAGTGTCATGTCACTGGCACCGCCCAGGCCAGCCCGGCGGCCCTGACCCACAGCAGACAGGCAGTCAGGGCCCCGTTCCACCACCCACCCCACTCTACCCCATGTCCTCCAAGCTCAGAGGTAGAGCCACCTGCTGAAGGTCACACAGGAGGCGACAGGGCAGTGATCAGAACCAGGTCTACTCATGTGGCACCTCCTCAGAGAGCCCATCCCAGATCTCTCTAGCCTCTCACCCTGCTGGAATTTTCTTCACAACATGTGGCATTACCTGACATGTCATTATATAACCATTCACTTAGCTCCCACCAGAATAAACTTCATTAGGGCAGGGGCTTTGCCTTGTTAAACCCTTCGCCCCACCACCTAGGACACAGTGAGCATCCCACTAGGACAGGGCCTGGCACCCAGCGGGGCAGTCATTACTAGTATTAGGAATGAGAGGACATGTCAAAAGAAAGGAGTGTGGTCCTGGCACCAGAAGGGCACATGACTTGCGGTGAAAGCCTGAGAGAGGCTGCCTTTCCCTGCTCTGTCTCATTCACTGCTGTGCCTGGCGCTCAGCACACACCCAGGAACGTTTGTTGCTGAAGTGAGATTCTGGCTGCAGAATGGCACGTGGCCCAGCGTGCCCCCGCTGCAGGCACCCACCTGCCGCTCCTGCTCGAGGCCACAGCGCACCCGCTCAAAGTCCGGACCCCCCCAGTTGCGCCCATGCCGGCGGCTGCCTTCCCGGCGATCCCGCTCAGGCTCCTCCAGGGGCCCGCTGCGCCGCCGGGGGTCGTCTAGGAAGTTCCGCACTGGGTTGGGCTCCAGCACGCCTTCCTGCGGGCACAGGAATGAGGTGTTGGCAGGTTCACCCAGCCCGGGCAGCTGTGCCCCGTGTGGGGGACACCCTGGCACTGACCCGCTGGTTGCGCTCATACTCGGCAATCTTCTCCATCTCTTCGTTCATCTTCTCGATGTTCTGCCTGCGCCGCTCCTCCCACTCCTGCGTGGACAGACACTGGGGTCAGGAAGAACCACTCAACTCTTCTGTGCTGAAGAGTTAAGGTGACAGGCCTGAGTGTGTCCTCACACAGGCCGGCTTTAAAGGCCAGCCCCTGGCTGGTGTCTGGGGATTCGGCTCCTGCGTGTTCCCCCTCAACAATTAATTGGTAAGGGGGGCTCTCTGAGCCTCGATTTGTGCCATCAACACGGTGTACGCTGAACGCTATATTGGGGTCAAGAATTTGGATACATACCAAGCAGAGGGGACCTACATGGCCAGCCCCCAATAAAAACCCTGGGCAGTAGGTCTCTACTGAGTCCCTGGTAGAAGACCCTTCATGTGTGTTGTCACAAATCAGTGCTCGAGGAATTAGGTGCAGCCGTGTGACCCCACTGGGTGAGCTGGTATTCTCCAAACTTCAGCCCATGCTCCTTTCCCCTTTGCTGATTTTGCTTTGAATTCTTTCACTGTAATAAATTTTAGCCAGGGATCTTTCTAGCAAAACACTGAACCTGGGAGAGGGGTTGGGGACCTGGACACAGCATGGTCACTACAGTAATAATGACAGTAATAACATTAATAACTTGGCAGATGGCTTGGTGACCCCCCACAATCCGTTCCCCGGTTCCTCCATGGTAAGAGAATTTTACCCAAGCACATGGCCAAGCTGCTAACAATGACACCTCCATTCCCAGGGCTTGGCATATAAGAAACTTCCACTTAAGTGAGGTCTTTTTGTTACAGCAGCTTAGCGTGTACAAATAATAAACATCCCTAAGTCACGTTCATTGGGGACTTACTCTGACGGTTTCAATGCCTGATGTCATGGAACATGTATGATAACCTTTAAAGCAGATATTCTTCCCACCTAAGAGTACCCAGCCCAGCCAGGGTGGCTCAGTGGATTGAGCGTTGTCCCATGGACTGAGAGGTCCCGGTTTAACTCCCTGTCAGGGCACATGCCTGGGTTACGGGCTCAATCCCCAGTGGGGGGCGTGCAGGAGGCAACCGGTCAAGTTTTCTCTCTCACGTTGATGTTTCTCTCTCTCTCTCCCTCTAAAAAAATGAATAAAAACATTTTAAAAAAAGAAAAAAAGAGTGAGAACTCAGAAGCTTCCAGAGGGGACGTGAGCTGCCAAAGGACAGGGAACAAATAGAATCAGGGTGACCCCAAGTCCATGGTGGGATCTGAGCCACTATGCTAGGCAGCCTCCCATCCGGCTAACCTGAGTGTCAGGGCAGTGGCAGTATTTACAATAACAACATCGCTGCTCGCCACAAACAAATCCAGGGAGTGAGACGGACAGAGAGAGAGAAAGCACATGCACTGGACAGAGCCAGACACACAGTCCACAGAGACAGATCGACAGTGCCAGTAAGAGAAGAAAGAGACGGGAGAGGGAGAGCAGGTGGGCAAGTACACACCAGATAGCAAAAAAGAAGGGGAAACAGGAAGAGACGGAGAGTACACACAGGCACTGGTCAGGAGCAGGAGAGAGAGAGAGAGCCGGGTGGAGGGGCTGAGAGAGACAGACACAAAAAGATGGACAAATGGGCAAATGGTCCATCTGAGAGTAGGAAGAGAGAAATGACAACAGAGAGGCCTCAGCGAGAGGCCTGCAGCCCCTTCCCAGCTCCTACCTTGGATTTTCGGTCAGCAGGTGAGACATCTCCAGCTCCAGAGAGATGAGGGGACCCTCTGCCCCGGCCCCTCCGGCCGCGGCCCCCAGCTCCTCCTCGAGGTTGCTCCCCAGGACTGTCTTCCCAGCTGCGGGATGCCCGGCTCATGCCTGCCCGGCCTCCCTGCTGGGGGGGAGTCCGGCCTCCCCTGCTGGTCCCTGGGGGCCGAGGGGTCCCAGAAGACCTCCGGGAAGGACCCTGGTTCTTCTCCTGAAAGGGGGGAAGAGGAAACATCCAGTCACTGGGGCAGGGAGACTGGGACAGCCCAGGGTCAGGTACCAGGATGGAGGCCACCCACAGATCTGGGGCAGCTGAGGGCTCTCAGGTCTCAGCTCTCTCCCCTTCCCTGACTTCTAGTGTCCAACCCGGTGTGGGGCTCACCACGTCAACTGCCACATTCTCCTTCTCCAGGGAGCGGCCCTTCCGGGGACCTGTCACAGCTACACCCTCAAGTTCAGCTTTTTTACGATCCTCCTCAATCTCCTAGGAACAAACATCAGTGGTAGGTGAGTGTCAGGGGTCCTGTGAACGGCTGGACTCCCAAATCCCCCTGAATTTCTTCCCAAGTCTAGCCCCAGCCCAGGGCTCTCTCCTAAGCTCTAGGCAAGAAAGCTAGTCCCCTCAGCATCTTCCCCCAAACTTACAGCACGCTGCTCCCCTGCTCAGAACCCTCCTGTGGTACCTTTCTCTGAGTAAGAGCCACAGGCCCCCCCACAGCCCATGGTCTGACATGCTTACCACCCTGACCTCATCTCCCACCCTCTCCCCCACACTCACTCTAGCCTCCTCACTGCTCCTAGAACACACCAGGCTCAGACCTGCCTCAGGGCCTTTGCACCCGCTGTTTCCTCTGTCAGAAACACTCTTACCCCAGAGATCCTTCAGTCCCTCACCTCCTTCAGGTCTCTGCTCAAATGTTCCCCTTCTAAGGGAGACCTTCCCTGACCAGCTTATAGACACCAGCTCCCCTGACATTCTCCTGCCCCTTCCCCTGTTCATACCTGGCATTATGTATATTTTGCCTATTGTCTGTCTTCCCCTGCAACAGAAGCTGCCTGAGGACAGGGACATCTGTCTGTTTTATTCACTGATGTATACCCCAAGCTTAGAACACTGCCTGGCACACAACAGAAATTCAATATGCTTTTTTTTTTTTTATATGAATGAATGAAGAATGAATAAATGAAACCCCATCCTCTTCCCAGGCCCCATCTCTGGGACAGCCCCACCACTTACTCTGTCACCTTTGGCAGGGACCTGAGCCTTGTCCTGGACTCTCCCTCTGTTCCCCACCTCCCACCACTGCCCATCAGTCACTGAGACCCTCCCAACAACCCTGTCCCAAGCCAAGCACCTCCTCTCTCCCTGAGGTCCCTGCCTCAGCTTCCTCCTGGGTCTCTGGTCTCCAGTATCACCTCCTCCCATCCACCACCAAACAGGAGCTAGAGGAGTTTTCCTAAAAAGCTATTCTGACCTGGTCCCACTCCTCTCAAAGCCTTCCATGGCTCCCCAGTGCCCTCAAGATAAAGTCCAAACTCTTAGCCTGGCCCCTGCTGATCCTCTAACTTTAAGCTCCAAGTTTTTACACAAACTATTTCCTCTGCTTGAAACATGTTCTGCTCTACTTTTCAACTGGCTAATGTCTACTCACCCTTCAGGTCTCAGAATCCCCTCCTCCAGGAAGCCCTCCCTAATATCCTCCAGGCTGGAGAAGAGCCCTCACTGGGCTCTCAAAGGCCCCTCAATTCCCCCATCCCAGCCTTGCCCACTCTGGATCATCACTGACTGAACACAGCTCTGTGCCCCCACTGGACTGTCACCCTGGAAGGGCAGGTCCAGGGCTGTCTCAGTCACAGCTGTTTCTCCAGCACCACTTAGCACAGGGCCTGATATAGTCAAGACCTTGGTGAATACTTGTGAATGAATGATGGAATGATAGCATGAAGGAAGGAATGCCAGGTTAAGGCCTTTGGCTTTTATCCTGAGAGTGAAGGGGAACCATGAAAAGTTTTTAAGGAAGGGAGAGGTGAGGGAAACTCACTGCTGGGAGGAGAGGGGGTGGGGTCTCCCAGGGCAGGGCTAGGGCACCTGGTAGCGCCGGATGAGGGCTTCATTCTTCCGCCGAAGAGCCTCGATCCTCTTGTCCAATTCAGCATCCTTCTCCTCTTTCGATTTCAGATCCAGTGTGGCTGACTGAGATAGAGAGACAGTAAGAAAAACCTATACCCACCCCAGTGCCATGCAATCCAGGGTCTGAGTCTGGCACCTGGGCCTCCTCTTCCCAAGTCCCCTGCTCCAAAGCTCAGATTCTGAACGTGCCATCTCACCATTCAACTGGCTGGGTGGGGCCAGCGTGCCAGCCAACCTTCCCTGCAGAATCTGAACACAGCACTGGGGGTTCCTGAAGGCAGAAGGAACAGAAGAACTAAGGCCAGTGCTCCCACCCCCCAATCTGCCCCTCACTCCCATCCTGGGTCCTACATACATACATACACACACACACACACACACACACACACACACACACACCTGCACCCCAAGAGAATCCTAGCCCTCACTCTCAAGTACTCTTCTTGAAATATCAGCCTGCCCCTTATCTGGACAATTTTAGGGTTCTGCCCCCTGTTAACATTTGGATCCACCATTTCCATGTAAACACTAGAGTCACACCCACCTTGGGAAAGTTCTGGCCTCACAACACGGCTTAAGAAACTATCTAATACTGCTTCCCTCCAAACGGAAGTTTCCTAGTTCAGCTTCCACACCCGTGTGCAGAGAGTTTTAACCCGGGCCTCCATCTCAAGAGAGATTTTTCTACCGTCCTCTCCCCCTAACCTGTACAAGGAAGTTCTAGGCCCATCTCCCTGTGCCCATTGTAATGCCGCTCACATCCCTGTGAACATTCTAGATCCACTTCTTTCCAGAAAAGTTTCAGAAACATCCCATAACCCCACACTCTAAAACAGCTCGAACCCCACTCCTAGAGGCTGCCCCGACCCTCAGAGAACATTCTAAACCCACACCTCTCACAGGGTTGTCCCAGACGTGTCCCCACCACCCCAAGAAAAACACAGCTGCCTCCCTGCAAAGATTCCGAAAACAGGCCTGGTACTCACTGGAGAGGCTTCCTGAGCCTGGCTCGATCTCCCCGGTGAATACTCTCCCCACCCCGACGCGGACAAAATTCCCGACCAACCCCTGGCTTCACAGGAAAAAGCTCCAGCATTGACACGGTCGGCAACGTGCCACGGCCCCGCCCCGCCGCCGGGACAAACTTTCTGGCCCCGCCCACGCATGGCGTCATTGATCCAGGCCCGCTTCAGACTTCCCCAGCCAACCTTCAGGCCCAGCTCCCGGGGTCCCCAAGCAACAACTGGAACCCGCCCCCTCCTTCTCGCGTTATTACACTGGCCCCGCCCCCCCGACTCGCCAGTTATCTCTGGCCACGCCTCCGATTTGCCCAACCGACCTTCTAGTCACGCCCCCTGGCTCCCGGCCCCATCTCGGTCGCGTCAATATCTGGCCCCGCCCCCGGCACCCCCAGCTAAGGGGCAGCCGGCTTCCGAACCAATGTTACCTGGCTCCGGGAAACTTTCTGGCTCCACCCCAGCATTCCCCGCTAGGACCTTGGCCCCGCCCCTTAATACCTCCAGCAACTTTTGGCCCCGCCCTCGCATACGTCATCCTCTGGACCCGCCCCTGACTATCCCGCCAGCGATCTGGACCCACTTCCCACTTCCAGATCAGGCAAAACTTTCTGGTCCCGCCCCCAGCATTTTCGGCTAGCATCCCAGCCCCGCCCCCTAACTCTCTGGGCAACATTTGGCCCCGCCTCTCAGCGCGGGCACAACTTTTCGGCTTCTTCCCCAGCTGCGGGTCCACGTTCTGGGCCCGCCGGGGCCCTGCCCACTTGCCAACGTCCCGCCCCGCCAGCGCCCCTCTAGCTTCCCATGTGGGCGTCCAGTCCCCGCCCCCCGCAGAGTACTCTGACCCCGCCCCCGCGGGCTGCTCGCTCCCCTGCCTGCGCTCGCTCCCCCCACGTGGGGCGTCAGGCCCCGCCCTCTCCGGGCGCGCTCCCGGCCCCCTCTCCGAGTCACCTGTCCCGGAGACCCCGCGGCGTCGGCGACTCCCGCTCCGTCGGCCTCCGCGTCCGCAGCTCCCGGGCCGCGCGCGTCACTTCCTGCCTGCACCACGTGAAGAGGGGAAATAAAGAGGGTCACTTCCGGTTCTGCCGCCCGTTTCCGGGATCCTTAAAGGCGCCGCGCCCCCACGGGTGGACGCGTGAGTGGGTCGAGCTGGTCCGCAAGCGTGTTCTGCAACTTCCTAATGCCCGGATTACCTTCTAAGGAAGGGAGACACCATCCCCTCCCTCTGGCCTCTACATGCTCCTCTTATTTCCTGGTTCCAATAAGCCGGTGCGTGCCAGGCACTTGCTAATGGCTCCTGGAAGCCTGACCTGCCAGGCTTGTGCTGGGGGAAATGAGGGAGAGGTCAAAGTGATGAACGAGGAGGGTAGGCACAAGTAAATGTGAAATAATCGAAAACAAACAGAAAGGTGGGAGAGGTCTTGTAAGGGGCAGGAGGAGAGGCCTGAGGGGTGCTGTCCAGGCACAGCCTGTGCAAAAGACCTGTGGTGCGTGAGCTTGTCGTATTCCACGAACTGGAAGAAGCTCAGAAAAGGATCAGCTGGGTTTGGCTACAGAGTCCAGGGGGTTATGCATTCACCAAAACCTAGCCATAGTAAACCAATTTTTTGTTGTTAATCCTCACCCCGAGGATATTTTTTCCATCGATTTTTAGAGAGAGTGGAAAGGAAGGAGGGATGGGGAGAGAGAGAGACATGGATGACACATCCATTGGTTGCCTCCCGCACATGCCCCAACTGGGGCTGGAGATTGAACCTGCAACCCAGGTACATGCCCTTGACAGGAAATCTAACCCTCAACCCTTCAGCGCATGGGCTGACACTCTAACCACTGAGCACCACGGGCCAAAGCAATAAACCAATTATTATGAGCAATGGTAAATGCTATGTAATACCCTTACCGGAGGTGATGAGTTATGTGGGCAGACCAGATTCTCTGAGGTTGCTAGTAATTTTATTTTGTGGTTTAAAACATGGAAAGTGGAAGTACCTGGTAGTCCCTTGCCCTTTATATGGCTACTATTTACAGCCTTTCAGCTCTTTATTCAAATGTCACCTCCTCCTAGGGGGCATTCCTTGAAACCACTCGTTTAAAAATTGCAAAATCTCCCATCCCTTTTCCTCTTCCAACCTTATTTCTCTATTTATTGTTAACCCTCTAAACTGCCATCTCACTTATCTTGTCAACTGTCTTCTGTACTGCGTATCATCTGCTCTGTACCATGCTATGTTCCCAGTTCCTTGTACATCCCAGGCTCTCAAAAAATATTTGTTGAATGAGTAAATCTTTAGTACTAGTATTTTCTTGCCTTTTTAATAAAACAAAAGATAGCTATGCTGCACTGAAATTCTATATCTTTAACTTAACAGGGGATGGTTCACAAGTTTTTTATTTATTTTTTATTTTTTATTTATTTATTTTTTTTTATCCTCACCCGAGGACATTTTTTCATTTTTTGTTCAGATAGAGTGGGAGGAAGAGAGAGAGAGAGAAACATCGACGTGAAAGGGACACATCGAGTGGCTGCCACCCGCACGACCAACCAGGGCCGGGGACAAACTGCAACCGAAGTACATGCCCTTAGCGGGAACCGAACCTGGGTCTCTCTGGACCACAGGCCAATGCTCTAACCGCTGAGCCAAACTGGCCAGGGCGGTTCACAAGTTTTTTAGAAAGAGGAAGGGAGAGATAGACACATTGATCGGCTGCCTCCTGCAGGCCCCCAACCCCGGGCATGTGCCCTGACCAGGAATCTAACCGGGATCTTTCAGTCCATGAGATGACACTCAATCCACTGAGCCACACTGGCTGGGCAGTTCACAACTTCTTTAACTGCCAAGTAATATTCCATCCTGTAGATGGGCCATAATTTGCCTCACCTGGTCTCATGGACATTTGAGTAGTTTCCAGTTTGGGGTGACTGCCCACAATGCTGCATTGAATTTCTAGAAGCACACTAGACTCTGGCCCAGACGGCGTGGCTCAGTGGATTGAGCTTCGTCCCATGGACTGAGAGGTCCTGGTTCGATTCCTGGTCGGAGCACATGCCTGGTTTGTGGGCTCGATCCTCGGGGGGGAGGGTGTTCAGGAGGCAGCCGATTAATGTATCTCATATCAATATTTCTAGCTCTCCCTTCCTCTCTAAAAAATCAGTAAAAACATACTTTTTTTAAAAAATGGTCTCTGAAGCCAGAAGGCATAGATTTGAATCCTGGCTCTGTCATCTACCAACTGTGTGACCCTGGGAAATATAGGACACTTCTCTGGATTTCAACTTCTTCATCTGTAAAATAGAGATTGTGACACCTCCCTTCTAGGTTTGTTGTGCAGAATTCAGTGGCTCAATGAATTAATACATATAAAGTGCTTGGCACAAGACCTGAAATATAGTAAGTTCTCAATAAATGGGGACCATTTATGACTTCTAAAAAGACAAATTGCTGGATCAAAGGTTAATTTACTGTAAAATAAAACTGAACAGAGGTAGACCCAGGTTGTGTAGGGCCTGAAGTTTACACAAGTTGGAAGCCCTCTTGAAGAAAGTGAAAAAGAGAATGTGAGACTTCGCCCAGCCGGTGTGGCTCAGTGGTTGAGCATCGACCCACGCACCAAAAGGGTCGCCCGTTCAATTCCCAGTCAGGGAACATGCCCAGGTTGTGGGCCCGATCCCCAGTGGGGGGCATGCAGGAGGTGGCCAATCGATGTGCTCTCTCTTCGATGTTTCTCTCTCTCTCTCCCTCTCTCTCTTAAAGCAATAAAGAAAAAGAAAAAAAAAGAATGTGAGACTTCAAGGACACCTCCTAGGGTATTGAACAGAGCCATGGAAGCGAGGGGCCAGGAGCTTATACTTACCGGCCTCACTGTAAAGCTAGCACTTCAGACAAAAAGGCTGCCCAGGCACAATAGAGCCGAGGTGAGAAACTCTTCTCTACTCGGAACAAATTTTTGGTTCCTTGAACACAACACATTTTCCCTCTTGTCTGGGCCTTGGCATAGGCTGTTCCTCCTGCTTGGAACACCCTTCCCGTACTTTTCCTTTAGTTAAGTCCTCCTCATCCTCCAGGCTCAGCTCAGATATCACCTCTTCCAGGAAGCCCTCCCTGACCCTAGGCTAGGGCAGGTGGCCCTCTGGGCTATTCTACTCCCCCCAGATCCCTTCATCCCAGCCCAGGCCATTCAGAGTCCTCCCTGTCCAGGAATGGGTCTGTATCTCTCCAGACTCTGAGCCCTGTAGGGGCAGAGCTGGGATTGTTTCTGTCACCACTGTGTCCCCAGCACTGTCCAGCACAGGGCCGTACACACAGTAGCTCTCAATACATATTGAACAACTAAAGCAGCCCAGTTCTTGGAACCTTCACAATCTCCTCAACCCACTAGACCAGCAGGTCCCAACCCCACCGTTTCCAAATGCCCTTTATGACAGAAGCGATTTTCATAACACCGCTTTTACTATCCTTAAATGAATTGCATAGATAATACGTCCTATTTGCATACATTATTTTTTAAAAATCAATATAGTCCTGGCTGGTGTGGCTCAGTGGTTAGAGTGTTGGCCTATGCACCAAAGGGTCCCAGGTTCAATTCCCAGTCAAGGGCAGGCACCTGGGTTGCAGGTTCAATCCCTGGCCTCGGTTGGGGAGTGAGCAGGAGGCAACCAATTGGGGACGGGGTGTAAATCGCTCCAGCCACTTGGAGAACTGTTTGGCAAGTTCTACTCCAGTTCCCGCATGCACGTCCCCTGCGAGCCCGCCAATCCACGCAGAGGGATGTGCCCGACAGAAATGCATTTCACATGTTCCCCGAGAGGCATGCCATGTGCCAGAATGTCTTTAACATAAAAGCTCCTCTTATGGGCTGATTTGTGTCCCCCCTCCAAATTTATAAGTTGAAGTCCTAAGCCCCCATACCTCAGAATTTGACCTTATTTGGACACAAGCCTTTTGCAGAGGGAATGAATTGAAAATGATGTTATTAGGGTGGGCCCTAATCAAGTATGACTGGTGTCCTTATAAGAAGAGATTCCGGTTTGACTCAGCAGTTAGAGCATTGGCCCTCGGACTGAAGGGTCTATGGTTTGATTCCCAGTCAAGCCAGGCACATACCTGGGTTGCAGTTTCGACCCCTGTGCAGGAGGCAACAAATCCATGTGTCTCTCTCACATACATTTTTCTCTCTGTCTCTCTCTTTCCTTCCCTCCCGTCCACTCTATATAAAAATCAATGAAAAAAATATCCTTGGGTGAGGATTCACAAAAAAAAAAAAAAGATTAGCCCTGGCCAGTTTGGCTCAGTGGTTACAGGATCGGCCCTCGGACCAAAGAGTCTCAGGTTCGATTCTGGTCAAGGGCATGTACTTCGGTTGCAGTCTGGTACCCAGCCCTGGTCGGGGTCATGCGGGAGGCGGCTGGTCGATGTGTCTCTCTTATGTCAAAGCTTCTCTTTCTCTCTCTCCCCTTCCCACTCTATCTGAAGATAAAAGGAAAAAATATCTTTGCGTGAGGATTAAAATGAAAAAAAGATTAGCAACAAAAATTTTTTTTGATTGATTTGAGAGAGAGAGAGAAAGCGATTTGTTATTCCACTTATTTATGTATTCATCGATTGCTTCTTGTATGTGCCCTCATGGGAGATCAAACCCTAATGGGAGGACGCTCTAACCAACTGAGCTACCAGGCCAGGGCCGAAAATGAAATTTGAAAGTTCAAAACATAAATCTAAAAATACTTTGTGTGTATATGTGAAACAGAGTTAAAATCTAGCATTAGTCCTTAACTATCAGGCCTACGTGAAGATCTGGTAGAAATTTGATAGGCATGCAGGCTAGCTTTGGTGGTGCAAGTTTCTCTTTCACCACCAGAGGGCGGCATGGAGCACTCCCTGCCGCTTTAGCCGTGGGACAAGCATTCATCCAACAAATAGTTCTTTTTTTTTTTTAATTTATTTTATTTTATTTTTTAGAGGAAGAGGAAGGGAGAGGGAGAGAGAGATAGAAACCTTGATTAGAGAGAACATTGAGTGGCCGCCTCCCGCATGCCCCCCACTGGGGATCAGGCCCACAACCTGGGCATGTGCCCTGACCAGGAATGGAACTGGAGACCTCTTGGTGCATGAGTCAGTGCTCAACCACTGATCCACACTGGCCGGGCAACAAATACTTCTTGAAACAACATAAAACCTACTTTGTGCTGGGCCTCGTTCTAGTTTTTAGATCTGTGAAACGGGGATTCGAAGGTACAGCTGTGCTGGAGGCACGTCCCTGCTGCCATGGAGCTCACTTTCTCCAAGAGGAAGCAGACAATAAACAGCTAAACAAATTAATGTATGATAGGAGTGCTGTGGAACAAAGTAAGGCAGGGTGAGAGGACAGAGATGGTCCGGGAAGGTTTCTCCGATGAGGTGACATTTGAAGAGACCAGAATGAAATGCAGGGGCAAGCTAGGTGAATATGAGGGTGTCCCAGGGGGAGGATGGGAATATGGTGGCTCCATTCACCAGCTGTAAGGTGGAAAGGGAGACAGGCGGGCCCAGCAGGGCCTTATAGGAAGCAAAGGGCAGCACGTTCTATGACGCAAGCTGCGCAGTCCGAGGTCCAGACAAGATAAGTTATGAGACCAGGGGGAGACAAGGAGGCAATCGGGGGGTCCTGCCTGGAGGAGGTAGCACAAGCATCAAGCGAAGTGCTGAGTGGTAAGTAGGTAAAATGCTGAGAACAGTGCCAGACACACTATATGTGTTTGCTATTATCCACTGACTCCACAAATAGCTACTGAGCTAATAATGTAGATTATACTTTCAAAATAAATAAACCCAAATAAATCCAGAATCCTACCACATCTCCCACCTCCACCTCCTGCCTCTCAGGATAGTCAAAAGGACTTAACGAAGTCAGGCACACAGTAGGTGCACAGAATGTGAGAGCTGCTGTTATTATTATTATTACCACCTCAGCCCCTACATCCTTACAGCTGCTCAGGCCAAACCCTGGAGCTCCCCGAACTCTTCTTTTCCCCTCACATCCACACCCAATGCCTCAGCTAATCCCATAGACTCCAACTTCAATCTGACGCCAGAGCTTCCACTTTGGTGCAGTGACCACTACCCCAGCCTGTTTTTAGTCTCCTCCCTAATTGGGTTCCCTGCTCTCAGCTCACAGCCTGTTTCCCACTTGGCCGCCAGAGGGCGCCTGTTAGAACTAAATTAGCTCATGTCCCTTCTCTGCTCACAGCCTTCCTGAGGCTCCCACCTCACTCCGAGTAAAAGTTCAAGTCCCACCGTGATGGAGCCCCCTCTCGGACCTCCTCTCCCACACCTCCAGACTTCCTTTACTCATTCCCAGCTCTTCCAGCTGCCCAATAGCTCACCTTCCTGGATATGCTTGCTCTGACCTCAGGACCTTTGCACCTGCCCTTCCGTTTGTCTGAGGCACCTTTTGCTCCCTCACCTCCTTTGGACCTTTACTCAACATCACTTTCTCAAGAACACCGTCCCTGGACATCCTAGTGAATAAGACTACCTTCAACACTCTCCAGCCCCTTCTCTGCTTCCTTTTTCTACTTCAAGCCTCACTTTGTGTTCAGTTGCTTGTGTCTTTCAATGTCTGTCTCCCCTAGACCAGAGTATCAGCCCCATGAAGGCAGAAATTTTGTCTTTGTTCACTGCTGTATCCCCAGTGCCCACAACAGTTCCTGGCACAGAGGACGCTCTGGTAAGTCTTTGTTGAATGTATGAATGAATGACCACCACTGGTATCTTGTTGATTACAAACATTCCCTTCTCTCCCTATGGAAGCCCAGAGGCTCCATTCACCTGCTATGTGACCTTAGGAGGCCTACCTCAATCCTCTGACCTCAGTTTCCCCATTGTAAACAGGATTTAAAATAGTCTCTATCTCACGGGATTGTTGTGAGGATTAAATCGATTCAGATTTCCAGCATTCCTGAGCTGGTGACACCCTGAGTAGCAAAGGTGGGCCTTTTTCGTGGCGCCTGCGCTTCCGCCTTTTGCCACGAGGGGGAAGCAGGCGCCCGGCGGATTCGCGCGAGCGGCCCGCGCGGACTGAGGAGCGGGGGTAACTCCAGCAGAGGAAGCTGATGAAATCCTAGCCAACTCGCAGTGAGCTCATCCCGCCCGGGCGCCTCCGGAAGCCACGGGGCCGCCCGGCCTCCGCCTGGCCCAAGTGATAAAGCCCGGGTGCTGAACCAAAGCGGGAAGTCCTTCCTGAAGTCTGCCCTGCGTGGGGCCTGCTACCAGAAGCCAGAGCCTGCGGGAAGGGGCGAGGATTAAGTAGAGAGGAGTCCCCTGGCTGTCTCCGCAGAATGAAAAGTGTGGGATGAGAGCAAGAGGAGATGGGGGAAGGGAGGGAGGGAGGGAGAGACAGAGACAAGAAGTGGGAGAGACAAAGGGAAGAAGAGACAAAGATGGGGAGACTGAGGCAGAGGAAGGCCTGACAGACACAGAGAGGAGAGACAGCCCGGGAAAGTACATGGAGGGACAGAGATGGAGAGAGACAGAGACAGGAAGAGAGAGTTGGGGAAGACAAGGAGAGACAGAGATGGTGGAGACAGAGACAAGGAGAGACAAAGATGGAAGGTGAAAAACAGAAACAAAGAGAGAGGGACAGGGACACAGAGATAAGGAGAGACATACACGGAGAGACAGAGAGACCTAGCCGAGTGGCAGAGATGGGGAAGCAGAGGTAGAGGTGACAGAGATGGAGTCAGGGGGACAGAGCTGTAGGATGGGGAGCCAGGGAGGGGCGCCTGGGGTGGGGGTCGCCCGCAGGGGTGAGCCCTGCGGGAGATGTGGCGGGGTGGGCCCTTCCCCCTCCCAGCCCCCAGCCCCGCGGCGGTGGCGGCGGCGGCCGAGTCCCGAGTTACCAAGTTACCGCAGGATTCGCTAGCTTCTCACTGGCGAGGCCGCAGCCAATCAGGGCGCAGCGCCGCTGTTCTCGGGCAGGAGGCCTGGAGACGCGCGCACCTTCCCCCGACACCGGCGCAGCACGCTGACACACAATCGCAGTGGCACGCACACACACGCACACACACACACACTGTCCCAGACACGCAGCATCGCCCCCCCGACGCAATCACCGTGATACACACAGTGACATACACGCGTCCCAGGAACACGCAGAGACACACAGCATCACACAGACACCCAAAATCTCAGGGGCACAAATACAGTCCCAGGACACACAGCACCGCCCAGACCCACAATCACAATGACACACGCATTACCCTAACACCCAACCACATTGACACCCAGCATCACCCAGACACATGCAGTCTTGATTACTTTAGTCCCTCGAACACACAATATCAGTGACAAGCGTGATCACAGTGACACCCCTCATAATCCACAGCCAATTCATCCCCACACATACACACTATCACAGTAACACACACAATCACAACAATGACACGATCACGGTGACTCACAACATTGCATACACACAACCTCATTAATATATCTGTATGTACAGTCCCATGGACACACAACATCACCTTGACAAACACAACCACAGTGACACACATTTACAATGATACACACAATCACAATGACACACAACATTGCAAGATGCACATACTGTTTGTCACAGAGTCCCATGGACACACAATATTTCAGATACAATGACAGTTATACACACAGCCCATTATACACAGCATTGTCCTGACACACACAATAGCACTGGCACACATGCACATCTTCCCCCTGACACACAACAAAGCACATTAGCACATGCTATCATAGTGACACACCAACCACATAACACAAGTCCACTGACACACAGTGGCACATACAATCCCATGGATGTGCAGCATTGTGCATACAAACACACAACCACCATGGCATACACACACAATCCCGCTGACACACAACATTGCACAGACACAATCACAGCGACACAACCACGTTGACAGCATTACACTGATACATACAACCACACTAACACAATACAATGACACACCATGTTCACTGGCCTTCTTGCTAACACATCATTCCCACACTTATACAATCCCAGTGTTACACAAACACAATCACATGGACACACACCACCTCATCTATGCACACCAGCATATTGCACAAAACAGCATGCTGACACAAACACATCGATACACGTCACACTCACACTCAAGATACCAGAACATCATACAATAGCACCCTGACACAATCACATAGTCACAGTTGACTCATGACATGTGGGGCAAATGTAACATACTGATACACAACACCATCCCACTGACAATCAACTGATACACAACAGCACACTAACACAGCCACACACACCACACCCTGAGACAACCACCACCTTCATATGTCAACACCCTGACACAGCACACTGACTCCACAAACTTACAGAGGACTCTCCAGCACACAAACACAGTCACACAAACACCTCCCCCATCCCTTGTCCCAGTAAGATGTGTGTGATGTGGGATACTGGGGGAGGGCATGCTGAGTGGACTTGTGTGCGTGTGTGTGTATGTGCGCGCGCGCGCGCAAGCGCGCGCGTGTGTGTGTGTGTGTATGTGTGCTTATGCCTCCCCCTCTCGGCCCTTCCCCGGGGGCGGGGCGAGCGGCAGCCGCTGTTACCGGGTAAACTTCCCCGCCCCCCCCAGCGCGGCCATTAGTCAGCCCCCCCTCAGGATGATGTCATCGCCTCATTCTGGAGGCTGAGTAATCCTCGACTCCGCCCCCCCCAGGTACCAGGAAAGGGGCGGGCCTCACCTGGGCTAGCCGGGGTCTGGAGCTGGGGGAGCTTGGCTGTCTTGGGTCTCCCTGGGATGGGGACTGAGGAATCTGAGCCTCTCTGGAGTGGCCTGGGGCTCATCAGGGTCTCTTGAAGCTGGGATCCCTGTTGGCCAACTAGAGGTTCTGGGAGATTGGATCTTCCAGACCTAGGGTCCTGGGCATCCTTGGACAGCCTTTGGACCACTGTGAGAGGCTGGGTCACCTGGCCAGGTTTCTGGAGGGGGTAGGGAGGGGCTGAAAGAATCAGGGCTTAGATTCCAGGGTCCTTGGCACTATGAGGCTGGGACCTTGGTGTGGGGTGGGGGTATGGAGTGCCAGGGAGTAAAGGGAGTGGCTGTGGGTCAGATGCCTGGGAGATCAACAAGCTGGACCCTGGAGAAAAGGACTCAGGGGAGGAGAGTTCAGGTCTGCACCCTGGGCTGGGCAGGTGGTCATCTGGATGAAATGGACACCTGAGGGTCTGGTGACTGCTAGGAAAGGAGGAGGTTGGAGGGGGTCAGGGTCTTCCAGCATAAATACAGCCAGGGCTGGGATGCCCAGGAGGCCAGAGCCTGGAGACCCAAAGGCCTGAGTCCTGTTTCCTGTGGAGGCGAGGTGCTTAGTCCTAACTTTCATAGCATCAGATAGGCCTGGGTCCCCTTCTTGGGGCACCCTCAGCCCTTGTTTCCTGGGGCTGGGAAACTAGCATCTCCTGAGGGGAGGGGACTCAAATCCTCCTCCTTGTCACAGGACAGGGAATACCTGGGTCCTTTGGGGAGGGGCAGGGGCACCCCTACTTTTATGGGGTCAGGAAGCCTGGGTCCTTTTCTGGGGGATCTTCAGTTCCTGTTTTCAAGAGCCACGATGCCTGAATCCTGTTTGGGGGGTTCAACCAGCTCCTGTCTTCATGGGGTCAGGATGCCCGGGTCTTCTTGGAGGGGAGCATTGGATCCCTGTTTTCCCAAGGCCAACTCCAGCGTACCTTCCTGGGGGGAGGGACGGGATACGCAGCCCCTGTTTCCAGCCCTTCCCAAGTGCCCATCCTCGTCCGAGAGTGCCGGGCGGGGCGTAGGGGGTGGGGGACGCTGGCCAGTCCGGACCTCACTCCGACGGGCCGCAGGCTTGCAGGCAGTGCGCCCGGCAGCTCCCCGGGGCCCGGCTCCCCGCCCCCCGCGCCGAGGGCTCCCCCAGATCCGGGCGTGCGGGCGGGCGCGGTAGCGACCAATGAGCGCGCTCGCCGTCTCCGGGAGCCGGGCCGGCTCTGCCCGCCTGGCATTGGGCACGCGGTGGGCAGCGGCGGGCGGGGCCTGGGGGGTCCTCGCGCCTGGTTGGGCCAGGCTTGTTGCTGGGTAACGGGGCGGCGAGTTTCCCCTGGCAACGGCGGCGGGTACCGCTCACTGGCTGGCCGGGAAGGAGGGGGGCCGCGGGCGCAGGCAGGCCCCGCAGACCCCAGCAACAGCGCGCGGCCCCCGCCCCGCCGGGGAGCGGTAACCTTCACACGCGCCGGCCTCTCGGACCCTGCGGACGCCGGCGCCCCCGCCCAGCCCCCACCGACTCCGGTCCAGCCTCCGGGCCTGGGAGGCCCGCTACACTGTGGGGACCCAGGAGGCCCCCTCCCCACCCGGAAAGCCAGGACTCAGGCCCTGCAGTGAAAAGTTAAGTCCTTCCCAACTCCCTCTTGCCGTGCGGAGAAATCTACTTTTCCAGAATGGCATACAAGAGACTGGGGAAGGGTGTGGGTCTGCAGTAAACTAGCTGGGACATTTATTTCTTTAACCAGCACTTCACACGGAGGCCGCTCCTGCTGGGCATTGCTCTGAGTGCCTGATAAATATGCACCTATTTCACCTTCACATTTAATGTTTGGTCCTATGGTGATCTCCTTTGTACAGGTGAGGAAACTGAGGTACAGAGAGGGGAAGCTACTTGATCAAGACCATCATTTGAACGCAGGTAGCCTGGCTCCAGAGTTAGGGGTGTTTCATCACTTCATTGCTGAATGTCCCTTTAAGAGGCATTAAAATGAGAAACTGTGCAGGTCAAGCGAAACACACTAGTGGCTGGCCCTCAGGCCACTGCTTTGAAACCTCAGCCCCAACCAAAGGGTGGTAGCTTGAAGTCCTTGTTTGGATTCTCAGAGAGTCAGTAGACCCCCACACTGGTAGTAGTAATGCTGGGTAACATGTATTAGGCACTCACTAGGCTCTAGTGCTTTATTTTTATTGACTTTCTCACTCTGCAAAATCCTGTGAAATAGGGTCCTTTATTGTCTCAACTCACAGATGAAGAAATTGAGGCACAGAGACATGACCACTTGCCCAAGGTCACACAGCCAGTAGGTGGCAGAGCTGGGAATTCTAACTCAGGCCATCTAGACCCAGAACCCTCCTTAGTGAGCTCACCCTGTAGGCTTTGGGGGGATGGGTCACAGCTGTGGGTCTGGTCTTAGAAGATACGGTATCATCATTTGGAACAGGATCTGGACTAAATAGTGGGAAGGATCTTGGCTAGTGACACTGCTTATGGCCTGGTGACACTTGGCCCTCTCCCGCCCTCTCCCACCCCTACCCACCAAGTCAGATTCCTCCAGTCCTTCATACTCATTTTCTTCTCAGAAAATCATTCCAGCACATCTGACCTCCTGGTATTTAGTCCTAGATTGGGCAGCTTGAGGGCACTGGTCAGTGAGTGAGAGGTACAGGCTGGGCGGTGAGCTAGCCCAAGGCTGGGGCCTGCCTCTCTCTTAACTTCATCTGTGCCAGGCACAGAGCAGACACTGACAGTAACCAGTTACACGAGTGTTAAATGCTAACATTTATTAGGCGCCTACTACATGTCAGACACTACACTCAATGACTTGCATGCATGATCTCATTTAATAATGTCTGAAGTGGCATTTCTCAAACGCCTTTAAACTTGGTCTTTAAAGTAAAAAATACACTTTCTTTGTGACCTGGTATGAACTCACTACATATCAACAAAACTTTCACAAAACAATATTTTCCTTTGATTTCATGATTTTTTAAAAAATGATACTCTATTTTGTATTGTGTTCAAAGCCTGATCAAGAGCCGCTCAAGGCCCTGACCGGTTTGGCTCAGCGGTTGGAGCGTCGGCCTGTGGACCAGAGAGTCACGGGTTCGGTTCCCGCCAGGGGCACGTACCAAAAAAAAAAAAAAAAAGAGCCACTCAAGTTGCAGGTAGAAGGAACTGACAATAAGGAGCACAGGAAAGTATTTGGTGTGACAGAAATGTTCTGAATTTTGATTGAGGTGGTGTGCAATCGTGTACATTTATCACACCTCACCAACTATACCCTGAAAAAAAGTGAATTTTATTGCGTGTAAATATATCTCAATAAACTTGAATAAAAACAATAAGACCCACAAGAGTGAATTCACAGTCCATGGTTTGGTCACAGTCCACAGTTTGAAAAACACTGGAAGGCAGAAAAGAAGGAAGGGGGAATGAATGAATGGGACTTCAAAGGGAAAGAGGGAGGGAGGTTGAATCAGTCCCCAATATTTAAAGTAGGGAGATTTCAAGTAAGGTTTGCACCTCCTGCTTGTCTTGGGAAATTGAATGATCTGGCCCTGGAGAAAGCCGAGTTTGAGCACCTGGACAAGCCCACCATTGCTCAAGACTGGCATCCTTTTTTGGACAGCTCAGTGCTGGGCACTCAGAGGCAACTCACTCTGTGGGACGTGGTTTAGTTAGGGATGTGACATAGAGGGAATGGAAAGTGCAGGGGGATAGAGCCCCAAGGCCCCAGGGGAAGAAAGGATAGGGGTCAGCCAGTCAGAGCTGTGGTAGGAGTGACAATGGGAAACTAAGAAGGGAAAGGGAACTGAAACCCACGAGACAGGGTGAGAGTCAGTGCGAGAGTCAATGCAGGGTCTGCCCGGGCATGTTCATGCCAGGTGCCTGGGGTTCCTTCTGGCCCTGGGTTCCCCGCCAGATCTGTGGCAAGTGTGGCCAGGTGCGCCTGCTCCGGAGTGTGTCCTATCAGTGAGCCAGTCAGCAGGAACCTGTCACAGGTGTGACTGTGACTGTGTTGGAGGCTAGTTTCTTTTATGTCTAACTTGATCTGTCTGTGAGGGTCAACTTCTGACAGTTTTACTGTGTCAGCTGTGAGCTGGTGTGGCTGTGTTTGTGTGTGTCCCTGTGGGAGTGTCATCCAGATCAAGCTGTATTTCCATGTATCCGTGACAGGTGTGTGTGTGGGGGGGGGAGGGGTGTCACAAATGTGAACTCAACTCCTCTGGTGGGTTTGTGGGTCCGGATGTGCTCATCAGTGTGGGTGTCTGTGCACCTGTGTGTGTCGTTCTCTGGGTCAGTCTGCATGTCCAGGTGACTGTGTCAGAGAGTCAGTCTATGTATTTGTGTTTGAGGGTATGTGTGAGTTCATGTGTCTCAGGTCAATTTGTGTTTGTGAGTCCTCGCCGCCCCTGTCCAAGGTGTGCATTTGTGAGACTGGCCGTATGTCTGAGTTGGCTTGTTACCGTGGCCCTGTCAGCACGTGACTTTGTGTACCCTGGAGCGTGGTTCCGGGGGTGTGTGTCTGTGGGTCCCAGTCAGTGTGTCAGTGTGTCAGTGTCTGTGTCCAGCTGTCCCGCGTCGCCCGGGGCCAGGCCCCGCCCCGCCCCCGCTGCAGGGAAACCCCCCGCTCGGAGGTAGGGGGCGCGGCGCGCGCCAGCAAGTCCCGACTTGTCCACGGCTGGCGGGCGGGGCCGTGGCGTCACGCGGGGGCGGGGCGTGGGACCCGCCAGGCGGGGGCGGGGCGGGGCGGGGCGGCAGCCGAGCGGGCCCAGGATCCGCCGGGCGGCCTGAGACGCGGCGCGAGCCACATGCGAGCGGGCGGCTGGCGGCCGCAGCAACAAAATCGGCAGCGGCGGCCACGACGTGGACGCGCCTGCGGACCGAGCAGCAGCAGCAGCCACAGCGACAGCAGCAGCCACTGCAGTTAGAGCAGCAGCAGCAGTCGCCGCAGAGAGCGGCGCTCGGCGGGCGCGCCCTCCTGAAGGAAGCCGCCCGCCCCCCATCACTGCCCCCTCCGGCGTTTTCATGCCCCCGGGGTGAGTGTGCGCACCCCGAGTCCCCGCCGGCCGCGATTGGCCAGGCCAGGTGGGCTCCCTGGAGGAGGTGGCGGGAGTGCACGCGGAGAGCACTGGGGGCTTACTGCAACCCCACCGCATGCCTCTCTCTCCCCCTGCCCTCCACCCCCACGAGGGACTCTGGTCTGGGCTGGGGTCGCTGGGCTGGAGGCACTAAGGGTCCAGGAGCGCAGGTGCCTCAGCGATCTGGCGGGTTTGTTTACAAACAATGGGGTGCGGGCTCGGCAGCGCCCCCTGGCGGCCAGTGCTGCCCCGGGGAAGTGAGTCGACCCCGACTGCCCCAGTCCCTGCAGTCCGGGAGGGGCGGGGGGGGGTACGGAATGGAGGGGCGGCCACACCCCGGGCGCGCGCCCGCTGGGGGCGGTGACAGGGGGCGGCTTGCGGGCCGCGGAGTCTGCGGCTCCTGCGGGCGGGGGCTGCGCCCCAGCAACAGCCGGTTATTGGCCCCGCGCTCGCTTGGCGGGCGGGGCAGGCGCACGTGGCGGCGGCGGGGTTGGGGGGCTGTGACAGCGCAGGGGGGCGTCTGGCCCCGCCGTGGGAGCGCGCGTGTGCGGGGTTGTGGATCTGCAGGTGTCTCGCCTGGGTGTGTGCGTGTGTCTGGCTCCGAGTTTGTGCTGGGGTCCGCAGGGAGTGGTGGTGTCCGTCCAGGGGAATGTTGGGGCTGTGGCCCTTCAGGGTGTGTGCGTGAGTCCCCGAGTGTTTGTGTGGAATGCTGTCTGTGTCTGCCCTGCCTGAAGGGTGGGGGCTCTGTTTATGTGTGTCGTACCTGTGTGTGTGTTCTCTGTGAGAGTTGTGCGTGTGTGTGCTGTTTGGGGGTGATTCTATGGGTCTGTGTTGTTGGGGTGTGCTAGTGTGTGGTTGTTGTGTGTTGCTTGAGTGATCTGTTTGTGTGCTTATATGTGTATCCTGCCCGATGTGTTGTTTGTGTGTGCTCGTGTGTCTTGCCTGTGTGGACTGTCTGTGACTGTGTATATCTCCAGGGCATGTGTCTCAACTAAGCGTTTGTGATGTGTGCCTGCCGAATGCGTCTGTTTTCTGTCCAGGTGTCTGTGAGTTCTGCATGGTGTGTGTGTGTGAGGGGGTTGTCTCTGCCTCTGTTTGGCTTGTGTGTCTGGCATCAGTGTCTGGGAATTGAGGACCCGTCTCTGTGGGGTCTGTGCAGTGCAGTCAGTGGGTGTTGCTGGCAGCCTCTTGCATAGGGCTGTGTCTGAGCCCGCGTGTGTGTGTGTGTGTGTGTGTGTGTGTGTGTGTTGGGTCTGAGGGGTTTGTCTCTGCGATGGGCTGGCTCATGTGTGTCATGTGGGCTGCGTGTGTGTAGTGTTTATGTCAGTCACGTGAGACCAGTGTTTTCGGTGGGTGCTTTAGGTGTGCATGCTGCCAGGGCTGTGTGGGATTAGAGTTAGCTGGTGTGTGTGGTGTATGTCCGAGACGGACAGTTGGTGACGGTGTTTTGAGGTTGGGGGAAGAGGGTGGGTTGATGTCTGCTGTTCTGCTGTTGTGTCTGTGTGTCGTTGCCGGTATGTGTGGTGATGCGTCAGGGTCCGATGACATGTGTCTGTGTGTGCCTGATTTACATGTGTTCTGGGGTCTAAGAGTTGGTGACAAGTGGGTGTGTTTCGGTTGTGTTGGTCTGTGTGTGTCTGTTTGTCTATTTTGTGTTGATATGTCTGTGAGTCCTGAGGTGTGTATACCTTAACTCTTGGGTGGTGTATGTGTGTGGGGAGGGGTATGTGTGTTTGAGTGTGTGTTTCTATCTGTGCTTGTGTTGGCTGCATTGTGTGTGTGTCTGTGGGCATATCAACAGTGGGTCAGTATGTGAGATTCTGACAGTTTGTATATGGGGGGCAGGGTGGAGGGGATGGGTTGTGCCAGACAGTATGCATTGTTTGTATAGCTCTTCTGATGGTCTGTGTGTATATGTGTGTGTTCACACTTGGTCAGTGTTTCTGTGTGTGTGCGTGCATGTGCGTGTGTGTCTTGTGTACTGAGTAGCAATGTCCAACACTGGGACCATCTCAGTGTTTCTGTGCAAATGGGAGA
The DNA here is from genome assembly GCA_030848825.1 of Tadarida brasiliensis. Lineage (NCBI taxonomy): Eukaryota > Metazoa > Chordata > Mammalia > Chiroptera > Molossidae > Tadarida > Tadarida brasiliensis. The sequence goes on from CM061276.1 coordinate 7,622,680, forward strand.
TGAGGTGGGAAGTCAGGTTGGCCAATCCTGCCTGAGTCCTTATACGTGTGTGTTGTGTACCCTTCACACATACCCGCAAGTTTTCTCCATTGGGGTCCTGCGTGAGTCCCTGTGTGTGTTGGGGGAGCCATCACAGTGCCTAGTTATCCTCCATGTGTGCCCATCACTGTGTCCCAGAAGTTTACCCCACCAGCCCATGTCAGTGTGAACCCCTGTCAGGTTGGGTGAGTTTGTGTTGTGGGGCCATCAACCCTCATACACACACACACACACACACACACACACACCAAACTCCTGCATCTGGGTCCCGTGCACGCTCTTGTACTTGCTGTGAGAGCCATCCTGTGCCTCCCTGTCCCTCGTGTGTGCCCATCACCATGTGCTTGGGAGGCTGCCTTCTGCTGAGCCCTGGGTCAGCCCCTAGGTGGATGTGTGTGATGATCACACACATACATACACAGTGCCCTCCATCTGGGCCCCGTGTGTGTGTGTGTGTGTGTGTGTGTGTGTGTGTGTGGTGGGTGCCATCACTGCCCCCCATGTGTGTTCATTGCTATGTGCAGGAGCGGAATTGCCATGGGGACCCTGTAGAGGTTGTGTATTGTGGGGCCCTAGTGACCCCTGCACTTTCAGGCTGACGGCACCCCTCTCTCCCTGTCCTGCAGGCCCCAGGGAGCGCCATGGCCCGAGCACACCAGGAGGGCAGCTCCCCGGAGCCCGTAGAGGGCCTGGCTCGAGAGGGCCCTCGCCCCTTCCCGCTCAGCCGCCTGGTGCCCTCGGCTGTGTCCTGCGGCCTCTGCGAGCCCGGCCTGCCCGCCGCCCCCGCCGCCCCTGCCCTGCTGCCAGCTGCCTACCTCTGCGCCCCCACTGCCCTGCCCGCTGTCACTGCCGCCCTAGGGGGCCCCCGCTGGCCTGGGGGTCCCCGCAGCCGCCCCCGAGGCCCACGCCCCGACGGTGAGTGCCCGCCCCACGCCAGGGATAATGGGAGCGAGAGAGACACTGAGGAACTGGCCAAATGGGAGCGGGTGGGGGGAGGTGGCGAGCCAGCCGGGCCACAGGGAGGGTGTGGCCAGTGTGGTCTTTGTGTTGCAAGAAGCAGGAAGACGGAGTAGGAGGCTGGGGGTAGGGGGAGGCCGAGTGGGAAGTCCCTCCTGGAATCTGACTGCAGTCCCTGAGTTGCAGCCCTTGGCCTTTTCCGGGCCTGGGGCAACAGCTGTTTCCCAGCCCCTCTCCCCTAGTCTGGGTCCCTTTAGCCCCACTGAAGGGTGTAGTGGGAGAGAGTGTGGGCAGAGCGGGAGGACGGTCACTTTAGGACTTTGAGGAGGGGTCGAGGGTGGCCTTTTGCCATTATCTGCGTCTTTTTGGCCAGGGCCCGCCCTCTGCGCTGTCCGAGAGGAGGAAGAGGGGGGAGGGGCCATTGTGTTGGGAAAGTGTGTATGTTGGGGGGGGTGAGTCTTGGGGAGGGAAGGGTTAAAGGTCCCCTGCCTGATGGGCCGTTAACCCTGTGATGCCCGGTAGCCCCATCCCAGCCAGCACTTGATGGCGGGATACTGTCCTGGTTTCCCTCTAGCCACACCCGGTCCCTGGAGCCGAGGGCGACTCGGAGAAACTTCTCTGACTCAGTTCCCTGGCAGTGGGGCAAGGGGGGACTCGATTTTAAGACCAGAGTTCCAGGTGTGGAAACTGAGGCCCTGGGTTTTGGCCTTAGGGATCCCTCAGGCCAGGACCTGGGGTGACAGGAGGAAGAGACGTCAGAGGAGCTGAGAAGGGGGTGGGGCAGGAAGGCATCTCCTGCATCCCAGCCCCCCAGGCCCGTGCTCAGACGCAGCCAGTCTGGCCTCTGGTCTCCAGGCCCCTGCCACATCCGGGGGTGTGGCTTCACTGTGGTTGGACACGAGAGGGCAGGAGACCTGAGGCTTGTGACTTTGGGTGTAGTCAGTGGCTGTATCCCTGTGTGACCTTGGGCAACTTCTTAGGGTGGACCTCAGTTTCTCCATCTGTTAAATGGAGCAGGCATACTTTGGCCCCGTTTTGGAATAGAGGTACTTAGGTCGGATAAGAGGAAGACCTCCCCACTAAACAGGCTAGACAGGTGACTCCAGAAAGGTCGCCCCAGGACCTCTTCTTGCTTTCTGGTGCCTGAGGAGTAGGAGCTGACAAATCTGGGTGTAAGAGGGGAAAACGGAATCGCTAGAAATGAGGCGGGGAGCAGAAGACTCTTCAGGCGCCTGGAAAAGGGAGAAGCAGGCCGTGGCCAACTAGTCCCTCGGGAACACCTTAGGGCCTAGAGAGGTCACGGGTGCTGACCACACCCGTCGGCTTTCCCAGGTCCTCAGCCTTCACTCTCGCCCGCGGAGCAGCACCTGGAATCGCCGGTGCCCGGCGCCCCGGGGGCCCTGGCGGGCGGCCCCACCCAAGCAGCCCCGGGAGTCCGGGGGGAGGAAGAGCAGTGGGCCCGAGAGATCGGGGCCCAGCTGCGGCGAATGGCGGACGACCTCGACGCACTGTATGAGCGGCGGGTGAGTGCTGGGGGGAGGGGTAGACGGCAGGTGGGACTTCCCGCCGGGGAGGGGGCTGCGGGCGGCCCCGCCAGATGTGCGGCAGCTGCTGCCCTGCGCGGCGGGGTCGCGCCGGGGACAGGCAAGTGGGAGGGGCGGCGTGGCCGCGGAGCCGCCGAGGGCCCCGCGCGGCGGCTGGCACTGCCCGGGCTGGAGCTGGGGCTGCCTGGAGCGCTGCGGCGCGCCCGGGCCCGCGGCCGCGGGGACTGAGGGCGGCGCTCGGCGGAGCGGCTCATATATCCCGGGCTATTTATAGCCGGTGAGTCAGCAGTGGCGGCGCAGCCGCGCCCGCCCCTCCCACCCGCTCGCGCGGCGGGCAGCGCGCCGCACAGTTTCCCGGGCCGGGCGGGGGCGGGGCCTGGAGCCCCGCCCCGCGGGAGGGCCCGCCCCCAAGCCCGCAGCTCCTCCTCTGATTAAAACAAAATATTTGAAGCCTACAGCAGAGAATAGAGAAAAACAAACATCAGGGCGCCCACCCGTTCTGTCCACCCTGTACATGACACCCTCACTGCTTGCTTATTCAAAGAAAAACAAAAACCGGATGTTGTGAAGCCCCTTGTTTCCCTCCGTGACCCGTCCCTTCCCCCCTTTCCAAGGAAACCTCTCAAGTTGGCTTGTCCCATTCCTCTGCAGGTGTTGATTCTTTTCCTTCATATTTACCAGGCCACAAACAATGCTTAGGACAGTGGGGCGTTCTGGGCGTAATATATATGATATATGGTGTGTGTTTCTCTCCAAACTTTTCCCCTTCTCAATTTATACTAGAGTTTCATCCATATGGGCAGAGGAGCTTTGATTCACTCATTTTTACTGGATCAACATATAGTGTCCCTGTTCATTTACCCGGTGTTTGATCTTTAGGATTTTCTTTAATGTTTCAAATTTTACTTTTTGGCTTTTTGTTTTTGGCTCCTCCAAATGGCGCACATTTTCAGGTGCACTCCTGTGTCTCCACGGTCGATGCCCAGTGGCCTGCCCACCCTCAGCCTTATTCAACGATTGCTAGCTTGCTCACCAAGGTGGCTGTGCCATGCAGCACCCCGAAGCTGTGTAAGGATAGCAGGCTTTTTAACTTGTGCCAATCTAATGTGCCCCCTTTGCTACCTCCTGGCTACAAGAGTTGTGGGGAAGTGGTAAGGAGGCAGGGTCTGGTACCAGGCCCAGGCACCCATTAGGATCATTAGGATGGTTTATCTGATCTTCGCATCTGTAAGAAGGGTTCCTCCTTCCCAGGATGGGGGTGGGAGCGTGCTATAACTTAACCTTTCACTTTTGCTGGTAGGAGTCTTGTATCTAGCTTCCTTCTTGCCCCCTTTGCTAACACTTTGGAGCTGAGAGGGTCCTAGAGGCCACCCCAAGTCTTCATCCTGCCCCTGGAAAGAGGGCAGGGCTCAGCTTTGCCTGGACATACTTCTGTGAAGCCTCAGCATAGGAGTGGACTGTTCCCAGTTCTCCTCCTTCCACAGATTGTTCTAGAATCGCTAAGACTATGGGCTCCCTTCTCCCTTCTCTCCATCTGGCTAGCCTTTTAGGGGAGGGCAGGATGGGCTACAATCCAGCCCCACCTCTCAGCGCCATGTGACTGGTTGGGTGACTTTCTCATCTGGAAATCGGTGACGAGACCACAGTTAATATGCACTGAGCACTTGCTGTCCTCCCTTGAAGTGACGACATTGGCCCAGTTGGGCAGAGGAACTGGGATTTGGGCCTGACTAACGATGATAGCACCTACTTCAGAGGTTGAGGGTGTAGCTCACTCTGAGGACCATGCCTCGCTCCTCCCCGCCCTTGGACCTGACCGCCCATGTGCCCCTGTCACAAGCCCACTCTCTAACTTCCTCTTCTCTCTCTTTTCCTAGAGACAAGAGGAGCAGCAGCGACACCGCCCCTCACCCTGGAGGGTCCTGTACAATCTCATCATGAGACTGCTGCCCTTACACAGGGGCCGCGGAGCCCCCGAGATGGAGCCCAATTAGGTGCCTGCACCTGCCCGGTGGACGTCGGGGACTTGGGGGGCAGGACCCTCCCACTCCTGATGCCCTGGCCAGCGCAGGGGACATTTTCTGCACCATGTAGCATACTGGACTACCAGCCCTGCCTGTCCCAGGGGCGGGCCAGGGCAGCCACTCCAGACCCAGCCCCGGCCTAGCCTGGGGTGCACTGATGGAGATGTGGACTCCTGGGTCCCTGGCTGAGAAGCCAGGGGAGAGAGGGCTGATGGACTCAGCGTCTGAAGGCGGCGGTGACCGAGGGGGTGGGGACTGAGCCGCCCGCCTCTGCCACCCACCACCATCTCAGGAAAGGCTGCTGGTGCTGGCTGCCCGTTCCAGCTGCAGGGGTGACACTGGGGGGGTCTCCCTCCCAGTGCTCCTTCACTTTGGGTCTGACCTCAGGCCCCTGGTGCTTCCCCCCCTCCTCCTGGGGAGGGGGCCCGTGAAGAACAAATGAGCCAAACGTGACCACTAGCCTCCTGGAGCCAGAGAACGGGGTGCGTCTGACCGCTGCCCCAGCCCAGCGCCCAGCCATCTTCCCTGAGCCAGCGGCGGGTGGTGGGCATGCCTGCCTCACCTTCATCTGGGGGTGGCCAGGAGGGGCCCAGACTGTGAATCCTGTGCTCTGCCCGTGACCACCCCCCGCCCCATCAATCCCATTGCATAGGTTTAGAGAGAGCACGTGTGACCACTGGCATTCATTTGGGGGGTGGGATATTTTGGCGAAACCGCCCCAGCCTTAGTCCCCAGGGCGAAGCGCTGGGGGGAAGACGGGGAGTCAGGGAGGGGGGAATCTCAGAAGAGGGAGGAGTCTGGGAGCGGGGAGGGATGGCCCAGCCTGTAAATTACTGTATATGCGCTGCTGTAGATACTGGAATGAATTTTCTGTACATGTTTGGTTAATTTTTTTTGTACATGATTTTTGTATGTTTCCTTTTCAATAAAATCAGATTGGAACAGTGGATACTCTTTCTGCTCTCCTTGCCCACCGCGTGACCTGGTCAGAGCCTCTGTGACCCGCCTGGGTCCACGGGCCACACTGGCTGCAGCTGTCCCCAAAGGAAGGCTGAGGAGTCTGGGCGGCAGGGGATGAGCCAGCCTTCAGGAGCGCCTACTCAAAGCCCCGTAGGGTGGGGGTCTGGGTGCTTTCTCACTTTATCCCCCACTGGAGAAAGTATGGCGTGGGGGCTCGGTATTTACTGAATGAATGAGTGAGCTGTAACTTAATTCAGAAGCACCAGCCTGAGGAGTCCCAGGGCACATGTCAGTAATGAGACGGACTTTATCCCTGCTCTCATGGAGGCACAAGGTGACATCTGGGAGAGTACCAGGAGCTAAGCTCAGAGCCAGGCTTCACCTGTGTACCTACCCGAAGGCCTAGCCCAGCGCCCGGCATCCAGAGCTGGTGTTGAGTTCACGTCAGAAGGGTGCTCCTGTGGTTCTCCCTGGAAACGGCAACGGGCCAAATGCTTTTCTGTGCCCTCTCCCATCCCATGCAGGACCTGCAGATGCAGGTTCAGATCCCAGCTCCACCCCTTCCTGCTGTCCTCACTGGAAAAGGGGAAGTTCGGGGGAAATGGCCCTTCTCCTAAAAGGCCAGGGCCGGATAAAGGGAACCATCACTTTTGAGAGGCATTTGTCAAAACCCTGCCAAGCTGAGGTTGCAACACGCCTACGCCAGCCTTTGCCTTCCTGGGGGGCTCCCTTAGGAGTGGATGTGCCCAAGTTCACGTGTTGGCAGAGCACAAAACCAACTGTCTTAAGTATCTGACAGCAGTCACAAGGGAAAATCAGGTCAGCTGTAGTCATACAACAGAATAGACAGTGGTTAACTTGAACTGGAACCCTATCAGTACGAATAAACAAGACGAAAAAGCAAGTGGCAAAATGATGGTGGGTACCTGGGTATTCATTTTATTTTTTAAAATCTTTTATTGTTAATCCTCACCCAAGGATATTTTTTCCTTTTTTTTTTTTTTAAGAGAGAGTGAGACCTGGGTTCGGGTCCCACTAAGGGCACTTACCTTGGTTGCAGTTTGTCCCCAGCCCCCATTGGGGTCCTGTGGGTGGCAACCAGTCGATGTGTCTCTCTCACATCGATGTTGCTCTCTCTCTCTCTCTCTCCCTCCCACTCTATCTGAAGATAAAAATGCAAAAAAAAAAAAAAAAAAGTCCTTGGGTGAGGATAAAAAAAAGAGAGAGTGAAAGGGAGGGGGGAAGAGAGAGGGAGGTAGAGAGAGAAACATCGATTGGTTGCCTCCTGCACAGGGATGGAAATGGCAACCCAGGTACATGACCAGGAATCCAACCTGGGACCCTCTGTCCGAGGGTCAATGCTCTAACCACTGAGCCAAACCGGCCAGGGCTGGGTGTTCACTTTATTATTCTACTTTTTGTTTGTTTGTTTGTTTGTTTTTTGTTTGTTTGTTTGTTTTGGTACGTGCCCCTAGCGGGAACCAAACCTGGGACTCTCTGGTCCACAGGCCGATGCTCCAACCGCTGAGCCAAACCGGCCAGGGCTTTTTTGTTTGTTTTAATTTTTCTTTATTAATTTTAGAGAGAGAGGAAGGGAGAGGGAGAGAGAAATAGAAACATCAATGAGAGAGAACATCAATTGGCCGCCTCCTGCATGCCCCTCACTGGGGATTGGGCCCACAACCTGGGCATGTGCCCTGACCGGGAATTGAACTGGTGACCTCTTGGTGCATGGGTCGATGCTCAACCACTGAGCCACACCAGCCAGGCTATTATTCTACTTTTCTTCATGCTTAAATACTTGTGCACAGGCCCAAGGCCCCACAGGGGGCGGTCACAGCCAGCTGTCCGACTGCAAAGCTCTGCTTGGTCCTCACTGAGGTCTGGCACCTTCTTTTACTAGTAACAGTTCATGGAGTTACCAATATGGCCGGATTAGGTCGATCAATTCATTGTTTTCTACTGGTCCCAATTTCGTTCCCGTTTCCTCTCTCCTGCTTTCTCTTGGATTATTTGAATAGTTTTGAGGCTTCTTTTCAATTTCTCCTTTGGAATGCTGGCATTTCTTCAGTGCTGTTCTGGGGATGACACCCACACCCTTACCTGCTCAGAGCCGTCGCCCCACTTCCCGGACAGTGTAGAGACGCTGCCACCGCTCAGGCCCCCGAGCCTCTCCGCTCCATCAGTCTGTGCTATAGCTGTCATGTGGATTCTGTCTACACCCATGACAAAGTCCACAAGACAACGTCACAACGTTTGCTTGAGTCATATATACTTCAAATAAATTAAGAGGAAAAAAATCTTTTAAAAAATTTCCCCATTTAGCTCCCGTTTCCAGTGCTCGTCAGTGCGTTATGGAGTTCCACGTTTCTCCTGGGACTACTTCCCGGAAGCCTGAAGACCTTGCATGAGCATTTTATAGCGTATTTCTGCTGCAACAAGTTCTCTTCGTTGTATCTGAAAATACCTCTTTTCACTGGTTATGGACTTCTACGATGGACTGTTTCCTTTCAAGCATTTTATTATTATTATTTTATTATTATTATTATTTTAATGTTTTTGTTGACTTGTTAGAGAGAGAGGAAGGGAGAGAGAGACATAGAAATATGGATCAGCTGCCTCCTGCATGCCCCCGACCAGGGATCGAGCCCACAACCCGGGCATGTGCCCTGACTGGGAATTGAACAGGGACCTTTCAGTCCACGGGCCAACGCTCAAGCTCAATCCACTGAGCCACACCGGCCGGGCCTTTCAAGCATTTTAAAAATGTTTCAGGGCCTAGCCAGGCAGCTCAGTCGGTAAGAGCATCACCCTGCTATGCCAAGGTTGTGGGTTTGATCCCCAGTCAGGGCACATATAAGAATCAACCAATGAGAGCATAAATGAGTGCAACAACAAATCAATATTTCTCTCTCTCTCTCCAAAATCAATGAAAAACATATCTTCAGGTGAGGATTAAAATAAATAAATAGTTTTAAAAACCACAAAAGATGTTGTTTCCCTGTTTCCCAGCCTCCACCATTTCTGATGAGAAATTCAGGACCATTTGAATCGTGGTTCCTCTGTTCAGGATATTGTGTTGTTTTTGTCAGGATACTTTCAAGATTTTTTTCTTCATTTTTGATGTTCGTTTTGACTATAATATGTCCAGGAAGTTTTTTTTGTTTGTTTGCTTTTTTTTTTTTTTATCCTCACCCGAGGACATTTTTGCATTTATCTTGAGACAGCGCAGGAGAGAGGGAGGAAGAGAAAGAAACATTGACGTGAGAGAGACACATCGAGTGGCTGCCACCCACACGACACCAACCGGGGCTGGGCACAAACTGCAACTGAAGTTCGTGCCGTTAGCGGGAACCGAACCTGGGCCTCTCTGGACCGCAGGCCGACGCTCTAACCACTGAGCCAAACCGTCCAGGGCCGTTTGCTTTTTTTAAAAATCACATTTATCCCAGTTTGGGATTCACTGAGCTTTTCAAATCTGTAAATTTATGTCTTTCACCAAATTCCAGAAGTTTTGGGCCATTATGTACTCAAATATTTTTATCTTCCCCACTTTCTCTCCCCTTTCTGGGACTCCAATGATATGTGTATCAGACCTCTTGAGATTGTCTCATGAGTCCTAGAAGCTCGTGTTATTAAAAAAAAAAAGTGCCTCTTTACACTGGATAAGTTTTATGAATCTATTCCAGTTCATGCAACCTTTTCTCTGTCTCCATGCTGCTCTTTCAATTAGGTCTACCAGCAAGTTTTTTTGTGTCTTTTTTTTTTTAATCCTCACCTGAGGATATCTTTCTTTTAAAAAAATTTTGTTTTTTCCTTTATTGATTTTAGAGAGAGAGGAAGGGAGAGGGAGAGAGATAGAAACATCTATGACAGAGAACATCGATTGGCCATCTCCTGCATGCCCCCCACTGGGGATTGGGCCCACAACCTGGGCATATGCCCTGACCAGGACTGGATCTGGTGACCTCTTGGGGCATGGGTCAATGCTCAACTACTGAGCCACACTGGCCAGGTGGGGATATTTTTGTATTTAACATCAGATAGAGTGAGAGGGAAGGAGAGAGAGGGAGAGAGAGAAACATCGATGCGAGAGAGACACATCGACTGGTTGTCTCCCAAACAACCCAACTAGGGCTGGGGACGAACCACAACCGAGGTATATGCCCTTGACCTGAATCAAACCTACAACTCTTTGGTCGAGGGCCGACGCTCTAACCACTGAGACAAATTGGCCAGGGCAACCAGCAAGTTTTAAAAAAATCTTTTTTTCTTATTGATTTTAGAGAGAGAAGGAGAGAGAGATAGAAACATCGATGAGAGAGAACATCGATTGGCCGCCTCCTGCATGCCACCCACTGGGGACCTAGCCTACAACCTGGGCATGTGCCCTGATCAGGAATTGAATCAGCAACCTCTTCGTGCATGGGTCGATGCTCAACCACTGAGCCACACCGGCTGGGCAACCAGCAAGTTTTTAAAATCACAGATATTGTATTTCTCAGTCCTTGAACATCCATTATTTCTCTGCTGAGATTTCCTATTTTTCATCATTGTACTCTTTTCTTACCTTGATGAGAAAAGTTGTAATAAATAACTGCTTTAAAGTTCTTGTCTAATTGCAACACTTGGGTTCTGTCATTTTGCATTTTCCCTTGAGAATGAGTCACATTTCCCTGATCTCATCTATATTAAGTAATTTTGCATTGTATCCTGAATATTATGAAGGTAATGTTGTAGACATTCTGGATTTTGTTATATCCTCCAAAAGATGTGACTGTTTTTGTTTTAGGGGACATTTATGTTTGCTAGACTGAAACTGTTGCAGTAGGGGACAGCACAAAACCAGTTCACTTCAGCCCTGCTGTGGCTGCCCCATGCTTCACATCCTAGTGGTCAGCAGGAGTCTTGGGCTGAATTTACACACGGAACTTGGGGCTTTCCTTCCTTGGCCCTCTCCTTTCCAGTAGCCCTGGTTACTCTTGACTCTCTCCTTGGTTCTTCAGGCCAGTAAGACAGCTGGTTTCTACCGGAGTCCTAGCTGCCTGGTGCAGTGGTTCCGGTTAACATGGTGGGAAAAATTCACACACACACCAAACTCACCCTGTGGTGGGCTCTTCTTGCAATTTCCAACTCTCCTCCCAAATCCACCTGGCTTTGTTCACTCTCCAGAGCCATCCAATAGTCGTTTTTTTGGTAGGGTTTTGTGTCTTTCGTTTTGTCTTTTCTAGAATTTAGTTACTTGCAGGGGAGTTTGTCTGTTAGAAACTTACTCTACCACACAAGAAACAGAACTTTGATGTATTTTTAATAGAACCAAATCTATCATATTTAGGACTGAGAGTGGGGAACCTGCCCCCCATCCAGGTTAGATGGAAAGAGGCAGAGACCCAGGGACAGTCAAGGGCAGATGCCACATTTTCTTAGCAAAATCCAAAGGGCTTCTAGAAAAACTAAAGAGGGATCGATTTTTCCACTTGTCTATGTGGCTCTCTCCATTGGAACCAAGGTGCCGACCAGTCCTGTAACTTGGCAGAGGTGAGGCTCAGAGGACCTAGCAGTGAGGCCCTCAGCTAAACCCCTGCCCCCTGCAAACTGCGACCTCTAAGCCGACCCCAAACTTGAACCGGTGCCTCTCACCTCCTCCAAATGCTACCATCCTGCGATGGCTGCTTCTGGAGAGATTTACTCTTCATTGTCCATAGTTTCTTTCCTTCCTTAAGAAATATGATTGTGTCTTTGTAAAACTCAGTTCTGTACTACACGCATGTACTATCTATCCAAACAACAAATGAAATGTGCAATGCTACCACCCTACAGCCTTTTGGAAAGAATCACCATCTCAAATGCATTTATATACTCTGTAACCTGAGCATTTGGCTTTGGGGAGTCTTTCCCAAGTGTGTACAAAGAAAACAGGCTCAATATCACTCAACAGCAGCCTGATTAAATAGCTTATGGTTCATCTGTGGTTTCGGAATTTGATGCCTGATGCGCTGACAAGGATCTCCAAGGCAATGAGAAAAAGCAAGTTGCAGAAAAAGTTATTTATAAATATGCATAATAGCAGCTAACATTGAGCAATTTCTACTCAAAGGACATATTAATTCATTTAATTTTTACATATCAAAGAAATGTACTACTAGTACTCCATTTTACAGGACAACTGAGGTACAAAAAGGTCACTTGCCCAAGGTCACATAGCTAAGGTGGAAAAGGCTGGGTTTGAACCTGACAACCTGCAAGGATTCCCTCTCAATGGCTGCGAGGGTTGACCTCTGGGAGCTGGATATGAAAGCTGACACACCTAACCTACACAAAAAGCATCTCACGTTTCTTTCTAATATCCTGACTTTAGCTGTGAAGTCAGCTGCTCCTGCTATATGGCCAACATTGAACTAATAGGCTGTGACGCAGTGGGGAGAAATCTTTTTACTTTTATGCTGGTCTATTGCTTGACAGTTTTAGTACAAGCTTAAAAACAAAATCCACCTGCCCTCATGGACCCAGCTGAAGGCCCTCCCTTAGCACCTGGGCCTGCCTAGTGGTTCTCAGTGGTGACTGCTAGGTCTACAGGCCTTGTGAAGGCAAAGCCCAAGTCCCCTTGTCCTCACCGAGATCATAAGCGGTGCCATTACACGAATGTTTCCTAAATGTTCCACAAGAAAGCCTTTCCCGTCAGCCCACATTCCATCCCTTACCTCTTGGGTGAAGCCGTTTCCTCATCTGCAATATGGTCACAGTAACAGTATCTACCCCCATGGGGATGCTGTGAGGATTCAAACAATTTAGCTAAAGTACAAGCATTTTGGAAAGTACCAGGCAGGTAGTGTGAACAAGCTAGCATTACTATTAAACTCTTTGACCTGAAAACTACCACCTAAGCTTCCATTTGTATGTATGTATATATACAAGCTTCCATTTGTATATAAGCTTCCTAATGTATATATGTCAATAAATTTATTTACAAAAGAAACTGACAAAATGGATCTGCACTGCCAGAACGTGGGGCTGTGCTGGAACCGAGCACGTTTTATTGTTGATTTCTCACCTGTTCCGCTGGAAGGGTCTGAGCCTTCAGCACATTAAGCACTGATCAGAGGTTTGGCTACTGCACCAACCAGACGACAGAGCGGGGTATGCGGTGGGGAAACCTGGCCACCCCGAAGCCAGCCCATTTGCTTTCTTTCAGTAGCTCCAGCACCCCAAAATGTCACTCTCAAGAGTAGATCCTCCTTCCCACAGGGGCTACACATCTCCTGGATGTATTAGAAACCAAAGGATAACCACTGTGCACTTCCTGGAGACCTAGGGAAATCCAGTTTATGATAATACTGATGTGTAATATGGGAGAATATGAAATTTGAAGCAACGAGAATAAAGACATTTCTTGCCTGGGGCTGGCAGCTTCCAGCACCCCCTCCCTGATCCCTGAGGGCTCCTCTCCAGATGACTCAATCTCTGCCATGAGAGGCACAGGCCGGAAAAGTTTGAAAAGCCTCAGAGAAGCTTCTACAGTGACAATTTTGTTTTTATCCATCCAGACCCGCCTGCTCCCTCTTGTGACCAAGGCCCCACATTGCAAAATAAAGGATGTAATTAGCTCATTTCAAAGAGGGCATGAAATTCGTGCATCAATAAAATCCCTGACCTTGGTGCCTCTGACTTGACACTAGTGGAGCCCACAAAGGGGCCCCTCCAGAAATGCAGCACTGCTTCACCTACGGCGGGAGCAGAGGGGACCTGGAGGGAGGGTCGGGAATTGAGTTCTCCCAGGGACCAGTTTTTTTCAGAGTGCAACAGGATTAAAATAGGACAGGGGCCGATTTATTCATTCAAACTGGCTGGAACCAAACCTCACAATTTTACATCAAGGAGGAACCTGCTCAGACTTGGTGTTCCGATGACAGCTTTGACTCGTCCCAGCCGTGGGACTGGGGCATATTACTTAAGTGTCATTTAACTTCAAAATGAGGCCATCGCCCACCTTGACTCTGCTCAATGCCTGGTATGTAGAGGAGCTACATAAAAGGTAGTATCAGTATCACGTTTTACTCTTTTCCATTATTATAATTCTTGTCACTGAGAAGAGCCACTATTTAACTGAATTATTCAACAGACTATTGGAACCAGAGGCTTCCAATAGAAGCGCTTCACCTTTTGCTGCATTACCCAGAAAAACGGTGGTAGAAACGGTGTCAGAGGGGAGGAATGTTGGAATCATGTGAAAGCATCCAGTGGAATTTCTTCAGGTTTAAAAAAACAATTGGTGGGATCACTCCTTGTCAGAGGAAGTTACAAATGTGGAAGAAAAACAAACAAATCCTAAAGCAAATACCTTTATTTCTATCATTCCTTTTTAAAGAACCACGGGAATCAGAAAATATAAAAAAAAACACAAACAGCTGCAATTCAGGGGGTAAATGAAGGACCCGACACAACCCTTAAATGCAAGTCTCCAGCGCCACATCACAGACGGAGCTGTGTGAAAGGACGGGCTCCTCCCTCCCAACGTGACCCCAACAGATCAGAATCCCCAGGGGGTGAGACCCTGGCACCTGCCTTTTAAAACAAGTTTTCCTACTAATATTCAACTTGGAAGGTCTTGCCCTAATGTCCAAGAGGACCTGGTACCATTTCCTCTGTTCCACAGCTCAGGCTGAACTCACTAATCCTCAACTAAAACTCAGGAACAGCGCACCAGATGCCACCTGTTGTTTTTCAGAATCTCGAACTTTGGAGGAAATACATCCCGCCTGCCATGTTTTTTCCTCTCTCAGGGCACCTGTCTGCATTTGGAACTTCGGTTCCACTAGTGTTTCATCGGGCCTGGGCCTTATTCCTCCCTGAGGTCATGCTCTTCACTGTGTGACATCAGGCGGGGAATAAGTCCAAGAAGGTGGTGAGAGGCTCCTAAGCGACCAGGCGTGCTGGTTCCTGGCAGGCATCTCCAGCGGTGCCCCAGAGGCCTGGCGACGCCGTGATGGCAGCAGGACAGAGAGGCATAAGAGGGCGCTTTCAGGTGGCTGCCACTCAGGGGAGCTGGCAAACAGTCCTGCGCAGTGCTGGATGGAGACAGCCAGTTCCTCCACCCCTTACTGTGCAGCAGCTGCTGGTGCTCGCAAGGAGCACATCTGTACAACCTCATCGTTCGCAGGAAATGGTTTGTATCGGTCCAATGACTTCACTTTTCTCTCGCCTGGAGATGCCTTGGTGGGAGGAAGGGCATGGGGAGCACATGTGGACACGCTGGGGGTCAGCATCTCCAGGGCTGCCACATCGTGGGTTCACTTGGGGCCAAGGCACTCCACAATCCCATTTCCCTTCATACCATCAAAAAAGAAGAAGTTGTTGTGAGGTGGGTCCCTTTGAGACAGGGCCTGGGGAGAAAAACAAGAAGAGGGTTCAGTGCAAGTGCTTTAAAAGGGATAAAATGGAAGAAAAAAAAAGAGAAAAAAAAAAAAAAAAAAAACAACCCCAAACCAGATCTGTAAGCAGTGTGGGCAGTGGTTTCTCAATAGAGGTAGATTTTGCTCCCCAGGGGCTATTTGGCCATGTCTGGAAACTTTTTATTTAGCAAGTCACAGAGGTAGAAAAAGTGAGCCAGCTGGGCTGTGCGGGCTCAGGAAACAAGTTACAGAGGCAAAAGAAGGGCCCTTGTTGCTTAGGAGAGAGAAGGCAGAGATAACACACCTGGGGGAGGGGGAAAGGTGGGCGTGCTCCAGAGACGTGCATGGAGACATTTTTGATTGTCATGTCTCTCTGCAATGGCCCTTACCAGCTGTGTGCCCTTAGAGAGATCATTTAGCCTCTCTGAACCTTACTTTTCCCATGTAAAGCAAATATAACAAATGTATTATCCCAGGCATTAAGAGATGATGTACCTAATACCTTAACCAGTGCCTGGCATGAAGGAGCGCCGCCTAGCAAATGGCAGTGATAATTATTTATGACTCTGGCTGAGAAAGGCAGTGACTCACTCTAACACGTCTTAGCTGCAGCCTTCATTAGGAGACTGCATGGCCTGCCTTCCACAGGGCAGGCCTGGGAGCTGCTCTTCAGCAACGGACACAGGGATTGTCTTGTGGGGTTAACAGACAATCTGAAATCACAGCTGAGTCATATGTATACATGTGTGTAATGTGTTCATACATGTCAGTGACTTTTCTAAGAGGTTCTGAACCAAAACAGGGTTACCATTTGAAGAGGACATCACCTAAGCTGGCTTCTAGGAGGTGTTCTGAGGTTCCAGGGAGCACCACGTTGTCACTCATAAGGCAAGACCTCGTTTACAAGGTTAGAAATTGCTCTGAACATCCTGAACTTCCCCGTAAACTGAGCGCCAATCCCAATCAGTTTCGTCATCTGTATAAACAGGGATGATTTATGCCTACTTCAAGTGGCTATTCAGCCATTTGTCCAAGGAAATGTTTTGAGTATCTACTCTGTGTCAGGTATAGTGCTAGATACTAAAGATGGGGCTTGGATCTGACAGGTTTGCTCCTGGTGTGCATAAGAAAAGGCAAATAAATAGCACCTGCCTGCTAGGGTTTCTGGGGAGAATGAAATGCTATCAATCTTGTCATGTGTGTGGCACAGAGCAAATTCTCAGTAAGTGGGAGCTGCCATTGCTAATGGGGCCAGGTGTCCCTTACCCATGGATGAGGATCCCAAGCATTCGGCTGGGTGGAAGGGCCCAAGAGCCCACAGTTGGGACTCCTAGAGCCTGGAACGAACCCACCTTATAGGACATGATACAATGTGACTTAACATAGAGCCTGGGGGGGGGGGCACTGCCGTCACTATCACCTGTAACACTGTAGGCAGGGAGACCTACTGTGGACAGCAGGGAAAGGAAGGATGATTTCCACCTAAGAAAGATGACATGACGGGAATATGGACAGAATACATGGTGGCCCTGGCCAGTTTGGCTCAGCGGTTAGAGCATCAGCCTGCAGACCAGACAGAATACATGGTGTCTGGAATGGTATAAGGAAGGAAGGAAGGAAGGAAATAAAGATGATTCTGAGGGAACAGACTTTTACGTTTGTCCTCCACCTCCTACCGTTCACTTTTTGAGTCATCAGATGGTCTCTCAGGAGAGAAGGGGGAGAGGTCTGTGGCCCTCAGACTGCAGGACTCTATTGCCAGCTGAATGAAGGCTGGAACCTTGTTACGTAGGGGGAGGGGGAGTGGTGGGGACAGGACAGCAGGGCATGGGGCGAACATGGGGCACAAGGTAAAGTGCTTCCCAAGCCAGATGGGGGTAGGAGGAGATTCCAGACACGCCCAGCAACCAAGAATGCAGAGTGCTCTGGTTATCTGGCATAAACAGAAACAAGATGCTGGGCAACAGCTGTCCCCAGCAGGCAGCAAGGAGGGGGCTGCATTAGAGGTTAGGACAGGGATGCAGAGAAGCCGCTGCAAACAATAGGGTCAAGGCCACCTGCCTTGACCCCCAATCTCCATCCTCTATGAAAAATCCAGGGAGCAGCTTCTCAATGTATAGAAGTGAGCCTGGGGGTAAAAGGACAGCAGCCCTGGGTCCACGTAGATGGAGCCACTGGACGGGGTGTTGTTTAGGGAAGGCGCCTGAAGCACAATGACCAAGTGGTAAAGAGCACAGACCCAGGAACCAGACTGCTTGGGTTCCACACTTCCCTGCACCTCCACCCTCACATTTTTTATAGATTAAAAAAAAAAAATCCTCACCCAAGGATATTTTTACATTAATCTTCAGTTAGAGGTGGAGGGAGAGAGGGAGGAAGAGAGAGAGAGAGAGAGACATCGACTGGTTGTCACCCACATGACCCCAAATGGGGCTGGGGACAAACCACAACCGAGGTACGTGCCCTTGGCCAGAATCGAACCTGGGACTCTTTGGTCCGTGGGCCGACACCCTAACTGCTGAGCCATACCGGCCAGGGCTATAGATTTTTTTAAATGTTTTTTTTTAGAGATAGAAGAAGGGAGAGGGAGAGATAAATGGAAACATCAATGAGAGAGAAACACTGATTGGCTGCCTCCTGCATGCCCCCTACTGGGGATTGAGCTTGCAACCCAGGCATGTGCCCTGACCGGGAATCGAACCAGCGACTTCTCAATGCACAGGTCGATGCTCAGCCACTGAGCCACACTGGTCAGGCAACCTCCACCTTCACTTTATTTATTTATTTATTTATTTATTTATTTATTTATTTCAGATAGAGCGGGAGGGAGACAGGGAGGAAGAGAGAGAGAGAAACATCGATGTGAGAGAGACACATTGACTAGTTGCCACCCACATGACCCCATCCGGGGCTGGGGACAAACTGCAACCGAGGTACATACCCTCAGCGGGAACCAAACCCGGGACTCTCTGGACCGCGGGCCGACACTCTAACTGCTGAGCCAAACCGGCCAGGGCTCCACCCTCCCTTTATACATCAGGGGTCACAACACTTTCTACCTCACAGGGTTGTTGTGAGGATAAATGAGTTCATCCAATAGTTTTTGTGTGGTACATGTCATTACTGTTGTCACTACAGGCTACCAGAACACGTACATCCCATTCCCACCTTATGATTCTCCGTCACTGCACTCTGTCAGTGGACCGGGCACCACGCTGCCAAAAGAGGGAAGGACAAACCACCACTGCAAGTCCATGAGCATCGAGAACCCGACAAAGGCCAATCTAACGTCTTTGGGCAAATATCAAAGTCCCCAAAGAAAGTAAAATTTATTTGAGGGTATGCTATAGTTTTAGCAACCCAAATGTTCTTCTAGAAGAAATTTAAAATGCTGTGCTATCTACTGGTTATATGACCCCACGTGAGACACTTCCCTCTTCTGAGAGTGCCAAAGACACCTACCTACCATGTCACAGGTCACCCTTACAGAGCCTTGTGGGGCTCCTGGCACAGGCACCGGTATTGATTTTCCTCCTTCTCTAAAAATACCTATGGTGTATTAACAAGATGGAACTCTGAAGCCATGGTGATGGACAGAGAAACCCTACAGAGGTGAAGAGCATGGATTTTGGAATCCCTTCTCAGGGCCTCAGTAGTGTCTTCTCTGAAAAGGGAATCATGATAGTAACCCATTTCATAGCCATGAGAAGCAGAATACCTGGCCAATATCATAAGCACCAGACACCTGACTGGTTCAGCTCGGGAAGGGCAGGCAGCACTGTGTCCAGCTCTGGGCTCAGCACAGAGCAGGCTCTCAGAGGTCATTTTCTGAATACCCACCTGGATGGGCTGCAGAGAATGGGATGGGCTGAGGAAGGGAAGGAAGGAAAAGGATGGGGCATGAAACAGGGACGAGCAGGGTCAGAGAAACCAGGGAGCTCAGACAGCCTGGGCTCTCTCAGCACATCTACGAGGTGTGCGGTGGATCAACTGTCTTCTGCTCCACAGTGACTGTTTACCTTCACAATTTCCTGGGCCAAGATCCCTCCAACCACTGCACACACAGGGGCCATCTCGGAGAAGCAGTACCTAGAGGAGAAGACAAGGGAAATGAAGTACTGAGGAACAGGGCGGTGGTAGGACCTGTGGAAAGGCCGGTAATGGGCTGCCTGAATGAAAACATCTATCAGGAGGAGTCAATTCAGACAGCAATGCTAATGCTGGCATCTAGGCGTGAAAGTAAAATCTGATCCAGGGGTTAGTGGGTGGTTGGGAAAGACCTTTGAACTTTGGCAGGCAGGAATTGTTTCACAGCACTTTTTATTTTTTTTTAAGTTAAAGGAAAGACTATATCTGTGCTTCCTAAAAATAAGGTCCTACAAATATCAGATGTTTCAGTGCCCCGGTCACATTCTCGCAATTCTATCCTTACCCATAATGGGTGGTGGGTTCTATATGCTACTCCCAGACAAATGTTAGGGAGAAGGCCTGTGTTAACATGCAGGAGGCATGGGAAATTTGGAACCTGAAATTAAAGTATGGGGACAGAAAAAAGTCTTAACTACCCACATAGATACCAGCCCTTCTTGGGCCAGGATGGGGCATCCAGAGGACACATTTTAGTTGATACTGTCACCGGCCCCTCCAAATCACCCATCCTGGGTAGCTAAATACTATTTCCTACCACCTCCCCAGAGGAAGCAAGCTCTGCCAGTCCCCAGTCTGGAACACAAAGGTATTTCTTTCCCTTTTTTTGGTTAATCTTCACTGGAGGATATCCTCCCCCCTCCCTCTTTTTTTTTTAAATGAATTGAGAGTGAGAGAGAAACATTGACGTGAGAAAGACACATCGATTGGTTGCCTCCCACAGGACCCCAAACGGGGCTGGGGATTGAACCTGAAACCCAAGTACGTGCCCTTGACCAGGAATTGAACCCTTCGGTCTGCAGGCCGACACTGTAATCATTGAGCCAAACAGGCCAGGGTGCAAAGGTATTTCTTAAATGAGCAAACTGGAACACAGACAAGCTGCAGCTTCCTGAAGGAACCCTACCATCAAGAGACCACCTCCAACCTTCCCAGTGTTTGTGCCCATCCCTTCTAGACATTTTAAAAAGTGCACACATCTAAACACATATAATTTCAAACCTAAGTAATATCAACTACTATTCATTCCACACTGTAATCTACTGATGGATATCTACATCTTGGCATAGATGTCCACAACAATTTCTTATGGCAAATACCTAAATACAGAATTCCTGGGTCCTGATACATTTTGCTGAAATGCCCTCCAGAAAGGTCATCTCCATCACAACTTCCACCAACTGTGTATGAAAGCTCCCTCTCCTCACCCCCCAGCCAGGACCAGCACTCCCATCTGTTCAGCCACAGAGGTAACTTTTCCTCCTGTTTATCAAGGTCCATATAGAATTATAAAACATATAGAGAACTATACCAAAGAAACACTAATCACCCAGAATTCTATTACTACTACTCAAAGATAATCAATTGAAGAATTTTTTTCCCTTTTACTAAGAAAACAAAACAGCTTGGCTGGTATGGCTCAGTGGTTGAGCGTTGACCCATGCACCAAGAGGTTGCTGGTTCGATTCCTGGTCAGGGCACATGCCCAGGTTGAGGGCCAGGTCCCCATTGGGGGGCATGCAGGAGGCGGCCAATCGATGTTCTCTCTCATTGATGTTTCTCTCGCTCTCCCTCTCCCCTCCTCTCTCTCTAAAATCAATAAAGAAAAAAATAATAAAAAAAACAAAACAAAAAAACACACCCATTCTCTTGTGATCATACCAAACAATTTAATATTCTGCCTTTTCTCTCTTACCAATGAATCATAAATAAGAGGAAAAACAAATTGATATTTCTCTTTCCCTAAAAAAAGAAAATAAATAAAAATAAATAAATAATTTAAAGTACATGATCTTAACTAAATGCTACCAAACTAAACCAGCAACATATAGAAAGGATTATACACCACAACTAAGTGAGACTTATGTCAGGAATGCAAAGTTGGTTCAACAGCTGAAAAATTAATCAATGTAGTATGCCATATTAATTGAATAAAGGACAATAAACACATGACCATCTCAATAGACAGAAGCATGTGACAAAATCCAGCACCCTTTCATGACAAAAACACTAAACTGGGAACAGAGAAAAACTTCTTCAACCTGATAAGGGGCATCTATAAAAAACTCACAGCTAACATCATACTCAATGGTGAAAAACTGAAAGCCTTCCTCCCAAGATCAGGAACATGACAAGGATGTCTGCTCTCACCACTACTACTGGACATTGTACTGAAGGTGTCAGCCGAGGCAGTTAATGTAGGGAAAAGAAATTAAGAGATCTCAGATTGGAAAGAAAGAAGTAATACATATTCACAGATGACATAATCTGGTATATAGAAAATACTAAGATATGCACAGAAAAATTATTTGAACTATTAATTCAGCAAGGCTTGCATGATACAGGATTAATATACAAAATCAATCGTATTTCTATACATTAGTAATAAACATTTTAAAAATGAAATTAAGAATTTCACTTACAATAGATTCCAAAATAAAAAATTTAATAATAGATGTGTAAAACATACTCTGAAGACTACAATATATTGTTGAAACAAATAAATGACCTAAATAAATCCCACGTTCATGGATCAGAAGACTTAATATTGTCAAGACAGCACTACTCCCCAAATTAATCTATATGTTTGACACAATCACTGTACTGAAATTCCAGCTGCTTTTTTGTAGAAATGGAAAAATCCATCCTGACATTACCATGGGAAGGCAAGAGACCCAGAATAGCCAAAACAATCTTGCAAAAGAAAAACAAAGTTGGCCCTGGCCAGGTGGCTCAGTTATTTGGAGTGTTGTCTCATACACCAAAAGGTTGCAGGTTCCATCTCCAGTTGGGGTGCGTACGGGAGGCAACCGATTGTTGTTTCTCTTTCACATCCATGTCTCTTTAGAGAGAAAGGAAGGGAGAGGGGAGAGGAAAATGGGGGAAGGGAGAGGGCGGGAGGGAGGGGGAGAGAGAGAGAAACATTAAGCCAGCAACCCAGGCATGTGCCTCAACTGGGAATTGAACCGGCAACCTCTAGGTGCACTGGACTACACTCAACCAACTGAGCCATACCAGTCAGGGAGAGAAATAAATCTTTATGACCTTGGATTAGGCAATGGTTTCTCAGATGTGATACCAGAAGAATATGTGGAAAAACCCCCACAAAACAGATCAGTTGCATTTCATTAAAATTAAAAAACGAACTTCAAAGGATACCATCAAGAAAGTAAAAAGACAATCCACAAAGTGGGAGAAAATTTTTGTTAGTCATATATGAATAGAGAACTTGTATCCAGAATATATAAAGAACTCTTGTGCCCTGACTGGTTTGGCTCAGCGGTTAGAGCGTCGGCCCATGGACCAATGAAATGAGTCAAGGGTTTGATTCCGATCAAAGGCACGATCAGTTGCAGTTCAGCCCTGGCCCTGGTCAGGTCATGTGGGAGGCAACTAGTCGATGTGGCTCTATCACATTGATGTTTCTCTCTGTCTATCTCTCCCTCCCTCCCACTCTATCTGATGATAAATAGAAAAATATCCTCGGGTGAGGAATAAAAAAAAAAAAAAACCCTTGCAAGATTCTCCACCAGCAAAAGATTACAGTTGTCCCTCGCTACTTTGCGCTTCGACTTTCGCGGCTTCACTCTATTGCGGTTTTTGTATTTGAAAAAACCGCGACAGAGTGAAGCCGCGAAAGTCGAAGCACCAAGTGGTGAGGAACGACTGTATATAAATAAAGAATCCTACTTCGCGGAAATTCATTTATTGCGGTAGAGTCTGGAACTGATTAACCGCGATAAACAAGGGCCGACTGTACAACTCACTTGATCGCAAAACTTGTGTTATTAGGGTGGTCTGGAACCTTGAGCCCTCAATCTCTGAGGTATGTCTGTATATTACATTATTGGGAAAGGCAGAAGAACTATAGGAATAGAGAACAGATCAGCCATTGCTGGTGGGGAATGAGCTGACTATAACAAGGCACCACAAGGGAATTTTTTGAGGTGATGAAACTTTCCTATATCTTGATTGTAGTGGTGGTTATACAACTCTATGCCTTTGTAAAAACTTAAGAAACTTTAAAAACAAAACACACTCGACTCATAGAACTGCACAACAAAAATAAATTTTACTGTATGTAAATCTAAATAATAAAAATTCAACAAGACAAAATAAGCATCACCTCAAGAAACAATCAGACAAATCCAGAATATGAGATATTCTACAATATAACTGACCTGGACTAATTAAAACAAATGAAAAAACAGTGGTAAACTTCTAGATCAAGAGTTGGAAAACTTTCTCTGTAAAAAATCACACAGTAAATTTTTGGCTTTATAAGCCATATGGTCTGTTTAAACTCTTTAAGTCTGCTGTTGTAAAGTTGTAAAAACTCTACAAAAGCTGTCACAGATAATACATAAGTGAGTAGGTATGGAATGAAACTTCACCCTGAGATTAAGAGACACAGAACCAAATGCAACAGATAAACCCTGATGCATTATTTTAAAGTCTCAGGTTGGCATCATGGCCCTCTTCCCCAAACTAAAAGCAAAATATCACCAACTGAATCTAGCTGAGTGGTATATAGGTGTTCACTACTATACTAGTCTTTCTATTTTTCTGTATGCTTGACATTTGCTTTTTAATTTTTTTTCTTTATTGATTTTAGAGAAAGGAAGGGAGAGGAAGAGAGAGAGAGAAACATTAGTGAGAGAGAACATCGATTGGCCACCTTCTGCATGCCCCGCACTGGGGATCAGCCCACAACCTGGGCATGTGCCCTGACCCAGAATTAAATCAGCGACCTCTTGGTGCATGGGGACAACGCTCAACCACTGAGCCACACTGGCCAGACTGCTTGACATTTTCTATGATAAACATAATTTATTTAAAATTGATTTTAGAGAGAGGAAGTGAGAGAGAGAGAGAAAGAAACATTGATCAGCTGCCTCCTGCATGTGCCCCGACCAGGGATCAAACTTGCAACCTTTTGGTGTGCGGCATGATGCTCCAACCAAATGAGCAATACCAGCCAGGACAATAAGCATCATTTAAAAAAAAAATTTTTTTTTTTCTTTACTGATTTTAGAGAGAGAGGAAGGGAGATGGGGAGAGAGAGATAGAAACATGGATGAGAGTGAACATCAACTGGCCGCCTCCTGCATGCCCCTCACTAGGGATTGGCCCACAACCTGAACATGTGCCCTGATCGGGAATTGAACCAGCGACTTCTTGGTGCATGGGTTGACGCTCAACTACTGAGCCACACTGGCCGGGCCATTGATTAATTCTCGTACATGCCCTGACTAGAGATCTAACCAGAAACCTTGGCGTATCAGGATGATACTCTAACCAACTGAGCTACCTGGCCAGGGCTATCATGAACTCTTTAATGCCTTTCCAATTTCCCCTTCTTTCAATATGATAATGACTATCTTTTGTAGGTAAATGTTTGCTCAAATTATTTTGTTAGGGTCTATTCTTATTAGCAAAGAGCAGAATTACTGTGCCAAAGAGGGAACATTTTAATGACTCTTGATACATATTTCCAACATGTTCACTAAAAAGGTTGCATCTTTTCCCATCACCCTTGCTAATAAATGAGTTTTTTAAAAATCTACAAAGGATTTTATTGATTTTACATATGCTATGATAGAAAATGTAGAAGAAAACAGTATCAGTAGTTAGGAATTTCTCTGGGTAATGGAATTATGAATGATTTTCATTTTCATCTTTGAATTTATTCTGTACTATCTGATTTTTCCATAACATGTATATTATTTCTGTAATTTAAAAACTAGTAAGTTCACAAAACGATAAATATTGTATGATTCTATTTATACGCGATACCTAGAATAATCAAATTAATAGAAACAGAAGATAGAAGTTACAAGGGGGCTGGAGAAGGCAGAAAGGAAAGTTAGTGGATGGTGGTGATGGCTGCACAACAGTGTGAATGTACTTAATGCCAATGAACTGTAGGTTTAAGAATGGTTAAAATGGCCCTGGCTGGTGTGGATCCGTGGTTAGAGCACTGACCCTGGAACTGAAGGGTCAAGGGTTTGATTCCAGGTCAAGGGTGCCCACTTGGGTTGCAGATTCCATCCCAGACCCTAGTCAGGGTGAGTGCAGGAGGCAATCAATCGATGTCTCTCTCTCTCTCCCCATCTCCCCTCCACTCTCTCTAAAAATCAATGGGAAAAATATCCTTAGGTGAGGATTGAAAAAAAAAAAGAATGGTTAAAATGGTGTATTTTATGTTGTGTATATTTAATCACAATAAAAAATTTAAACAGTAAAAGTTTCATTTACATATACAAATTATGAATGTTTGTCATAAACATATATAATAGTGAAAACTACAAACAACTTAAATACCCACTGATAAAGTGTGATTAAATAAAGAATCATGTGCCAGACAAGGACATGGATTTGTATTTTTGACTCAAATACGTCTATGACATGCTGAAAAAAAGAAGGCTATTATTGTATGGAAAGTATGATCTCATTTTGACATTAAAAAAGATAAAATAGCCCTGGCCGGGTTTGCTCAGTGGTTAGAGCGTCAGCTTGTGGACCAATGAGTTGCAGGTTCGATTCCAGTCAAGGGCACGTACGTTGCATCAATGTTTCTCTCTCTTCCTCTCTCTCCCTCCCACTCTATCTAAACAAAAACAACAATAAAAAAAAGGAGAAATGTCCTCAGGTGAGGATAAAAAAAAAAAAGATAAAATATATGGGTAAATATACACATAAGTCTGTGAAGCTAAGTCCCGAAATGTTAGCCGTGGCTACTTCTCAATGGTGGGATGAAGGGTGATCCTTTTCTTCTCTTCTACTTTTTCTGGTAACAGGCATCTGTTACTTTCATAATCAGAAAAGCAATAAAGCTCTCTAAAAAGAGAATAAATAAGGTCACATAAAGGACAGCGTAAGCGGACCACGGACAGATGAGAGAAATGGAGACTTGTGCACAGTGTTTCCTTCTCAAGTGAACAGCCCTGCTCCACGCTGGCAGTGGGCAATCTGTGAGGGTGCTCAGCTGCCAGACATCCCATCCCATCTCAGGCCTTCAAGAGGCCACCAAACCCCTCTTACTTAAAGGGCAATAGAGCAGGAACACCTGAGCACACGAGGACCTGGACACGGGAAAGCGGTTTCTCAGCAGGTGGGCAGGGGAAGGAAACACTTTGGAGAGAAAACCAGCCAGCAACTAGTTAGACTGTTAGCAGTTAGGTGGTGGCTTTCTCCTTCTGGGAAGTGGACCTCCGCCACCGGCCTGCTATGCAGAGCCAGGCCACTCATCACTCTAAATGCCCAAATTAGTCACTTGGCTGCATAATCACGGCCAGGCACTGGGTCTGTTTGGTGGCCCGGCCTGTCTGGCTGCATTTGCTGCAAACGGAGTCCTGCCTGAGCCAGAGCAGGTACCACTTGCTTACCACACATTATCCTCCCTTCACCAAGACATGTGCACTGGCTGTGAGTCTGAAACAGAAACCCCTGCCCAGCCTGCAGTGTCATTAGCCCTTAAATTCCTGGTGCCAACTTACAAAAGCACCTTGTAGACGGCTGCCTGTATGGCTGAGGGCTCAGCAGGGGGTTCAAAACCTACTGCTGGTCCTAAATCTGGTGGGGTCTGCTAGTGTCTAAACACAGTGCCCAGACACAAGAAAGAAACAACTAGCCCGGCCAGTGTTTGAGCATTGTCCCATGCACCAAGAGATCACTGGTTCAATTCCCAGTCAGGGCAACATGCCCAGGTTGCAGGCTCGATCCTCAGTAGGGAAAGTACAGGAGGCAGTTGATCGATGTTGATGTTTATCTCTCATCAATATTTTTCTCTCTCTCTCCCTCTTCCTTCCTCTCTCTGCAATCAATAAAAACATATTTTAAAAAATAAATAAAAATAATAAATAAAAAATAAAATATAAATGAAAAATTAAAAAAAAAAAAAAAAGAAAGAAAGAAATGACTAGGGGAGGAAGGGACTCTGATTCATTTTATTGCTAGGAAGAAAACCAAATTAGTGTGCTACTACCAGAGATTAGTATGGTGAGACCTGGGTGAGGTCTTGGTTGGCTACTTACTAAAACCTCAAGCAAGTGATAGAAAATCTTTCTGAGCCTCAGTTTCTTCATTTAAATAATGGGAAAGTAAGTACACCTCAAGGGAATATTGTAGCAATTAAATGTGGTAAAGCACAGAACGTCTTCAATACATGGTGCTGTTGGAGTGGGCATTTAACTTTCCTGAGCTTTAACTTTTCCTCACCTACAAAAAGAATTGTTGTGAAGACCATGTACATAATAGCTGCTCAATAAATTACAGCCATCATTATTACCGCTACAAGCTAGAGGCATAGCAAAGCAATTTAGGAAGTTTCCCAAAGACAATGAAAGAAAACAAGAGTGAGCTGACAATGCCAGAACTGCCTGGAAGGGGGTTCCTGACCCAGTCATCATGTGGACTTCTCCAATCAAATCCTAAATCTGATTGTGTGTAAGAGCAAAGACTGGTCACCTAAGGTGAAAGCATCCAAGTGCCCAAGGGAGAGGATACTGAGAATACGACTGCCCTAGCTGCTGAGGGTAGACACTGGTGAGACATCAATGGAGGGCAACAGGGTAATATCTACCAAGTAATAAATCACATTCTCTGACCCAGCTATTCCATTTGTAGCAATTTATCCTGCAGTTGCACCTGCACATACAAGGCCATACACTGCAGCATCCCATGGTAACAAAAGCCTGGCCACAACTTGCGGACACAGGGGACTCCATTGCTCCCGTGCTGGAGCATAGAGGGCTGGAGAAACGAGGGAGGAAACTAACTACTGTCCAGAAACATCCCCAAAAGACACTGTGAAATGAAAAAGGTACACAACAGTGCGTATAGATTTTATACTACCTTGAATTTTGAACTATGTGAATATAACTATTGAACAAACAGAACTTGCACCTCTGTTTCTCACATGCTGTGGCTACACCGACAGAGAGGCAGAGGTCTGAGGCAGTTGGCAGAACACGGCAAAGGAGGCTCTCCTCAGGACTTTCAGTCTCAATAAAGCATCTCCCTGACTTAAGGCAAATACACAGACGTTTATCAATCCAGGCCAAACTAATAAATGCTGTGACCAACCTGACAAAGTCTTCGGGAAGCAGGTCAGGATTAACACCCAGGGAGTCAAGCACATCGTTTCGAATCTGGAGCAACAGCTCAGAATCTTCCCCAAAGGTATCACAACTAGGGTCTCTTCCCTTATCCGTGCGGAACTTCAGGAGTACTGGGAAAGGAGAAAGAAGGGAGGTTATAAAGCAAGTCTTTTAATAATCAATGCTTGTAGATGTTGAAAATTAAGAAAAATTTTTAATTCTCTAGGAATTATACACTAATTAAAATGTGGGCCAAGCCCGGCCAATGTGGCTCAGTGGTTGAGTGTTGATCCATGCACCAAGAGGTCGCTGGTTCAATTCCTGGTCAGGGCACATGCAAGGTTGTGGGCCCAATCCCCAGTGCGGGGTATGCAGGAGGCAGCCAATTGATGTTTTCTTGCATTGATATTTGTCTCTCTCTCTCCCTCTCCCTTCCCCTATCTGTAAAAATCAATAAAGAAAAAAAAAATGTGGGCCAAACTGCCGTGGCTGGTTTGGCTCAGTGGTTAGAGTGTTGGCCTGTAGACTGAAGGGTTTGATCCCCAGTCAAGGGCACGTACCCGGGTTGCAGGTTCGATCCCCGACCCAGTCAAGGTCATGTGGGAGGCAATCAATCCATGTGTCTCTCTCTCATTGATATTTCTCTCTCTCCCCTTTCCTCCCTCCCACTCTATCTAAAAATCAATGAAAAAAAATATCCTTGGGTGAGGATTAACCAAAAAGAAAAAAAGTGGGCCAAGTGAAAGGTAATACACTTTTCATTTATTCAACAAATACAGTCAGAAAGGCAATCAAATAATTACAAAAATAACTAAAATGACTGTGATGAGTGCCAGCATAGTGTACCAGACATCACAGGGTGGTGTCAGGTAAGGCTTCCCTGAGGAAGCAATGACTGAATGAAGTATGTGTTTGGGGAGGGGGGAAGCTTCCAGCAGAGGGAAAAGGCCTGATTACGACCCAGAAGAGAGGTCAGGAGCGGGAGGCATGCATTCTAGGCACCAGTTCAAAGGGCTGCTTCAGCCAGAAGGGCCAGCCAAATGCTCAGACTCATCAGACAGGCAAGTCATTACAAACAAAACCTCCCTTAGTACAACAATTATGTCAACCTCCAGAAACGAGTGTTTAATTTTGGTTTTGAACCAGAGAAAGGTTGAGATGATGGCAGCAAATCAGAGCTACTGTGAACAAGACCCTAACAAGGCTTGAATTTTTAGCCCAACCTTAAAAAGACATAGGCAGGAGCATGATAAGATCAATAAAAATACAAACCCCTTCTATTGCCACTACACCTGTCCACAATGTTCGCTGCGTGCGGGGTGGTGGCATTCGGGTGCTCCCCGAGGCAGGCGTGAAGCCATTCTCTAGGCCACTACTCTCCCCCATCACACAAGCTGTGTATATCAGGGGAGACAGAGACATGTGGCTCCCTGGGGGCTGCGGGATAGCACCTTGTACCTGGAGGGGACTTTACAGTTTACAAAGTGCTTCCATTTAAGTCTTATCATTATTTGCTCTCTGAAAAAGTGAACTTATTTAGCAAATTATCCACTCTATCAGTACAAAAGGCTCTTCCCTAAAAGTAAAGGTGGATTGAAAACTAAGGCAATTTCCTGTGAGGCTCTGTAAAAATGCATTTGGAACCCACCCCACACTAAGAAATGAGCCCTTCTTTCTATTTGTTTTCTTAAGACTCACAAATAGTTTTGGTGATGAGCAACCTGGGTTGAGAACCACTCTCTAAGAAAGAGTACAAATTCACTCATTCAACCAGCAAGACCAAGCCCTCACTGTGTATCTGGCTGACCGATGCACTGAAGGGACAAGGGCAGATGAGTGAGACTTGATGTCTGCACGTATGAAGACGATGGGGAGAGAAGAGAGAATTTAGGAGTCACAACAGATGGCTTCAAGCCTGAGAGAAATTCATAAATTGGCTATAAAGTATTCCAAGAAGATCCCAAACCACTGAGGCTCAGTTAAAAGAAGACACAGCCTGCTCCTGGGCTATGCCTTTCTTAGTGCCAGTGTCAGAGAAAGGCCTTTGGTCTGTTTCTCTGGCAACTTTCAAATGCCCAGTATAGGGCTCTGCATAATAGGTTTTTAAAAAAAGGGGGGGGGGGTTTGCTCAGGAACACCTGTTTTGAACACTGGTTGCCATCTGGAAACATGACTCTCCTCTTTTTCAAGAACACAGCTCCTAGAACCCTCAATTGTACCTGGCCACTTGGCAGCCAACTCAAGGCCAATGACCATTTGGATGTTGCTAAACTGATCTGCCTTCACCTCAGCTTAGCTTCTACCTCTGCAGATGTGTTGCTGGAATTCCAATTTGGAGTAAATAAATGCAATCACAGAAGCATTTGGGGGCAGGGTGGAGAAGAGACTGCAGAAGAGGCAGTTAATCCCTGTTTAGACCAAGCCTCCTTTCCAGCAATGTCCTGTGAAGACAAAGGAATCTGGAAACCTAGTCCAGCCAAAGCAGAGGATACTCCCAGCACATGATATTGAATGTCAGCGCTACTCCCGTCAATCGCTCCTGAGAGGACACGACCACAAACCCAGAACGAGTGTCAGTGTTGCCTGAGCTGATGACCAAGGCAATGCCAAGTGCAGCCGCTCATACCGAACAATCCAAGGCCCAGTGGCAACCATGTGGACAGTGAGTGAGGCTGCTTAGTTTCAGGCTGTCAGGGTGGCAGACAGCAGCAGGGGCCCAAATGGTACCGCCTGAGCGATCCTCTCATTTCTGTGTCACTGGGACAGAAGCATCAACTGTCATACGGGACAAAGAAGAAAGGATCCTTTTTTCAGACCTCACTACAAAGCTTTTCATCTTTTGGTTAAATATAAGCTCTCAAAGAAAGCTCAAGCCATCATAATAGCAAAATAGCAAATAATAGCAAAACCAACAGTGCCTACTATGTGCCAGGCATCATTCTAAACATTTTGCATACATTAACACTCACTCACAATAACCTGGTGAGGTAGGGAGGTCCTATTACTCTCCTTACTTTATAGATGAAGAAACTGAAGTTCAGAGAGGTTAAGTGGCTTGTTCAATGTAACTGCCAATAAGTATTAGAACAGAAATGCCAACTTTGACATTCAGACTCTGTGCTTCTTAACCCCAATCAAATCCAGGAGAAATGGCAGGACTATTAGGAATGCAGCCCCAAGGATTCCAAGCGGTCTGGCTCTTTGTTCCCCACATCAGGAGGACTCCCATTCAACCACATTTTTATGCATTTCCCAGATAGGCCCTGCCCTCTCTCAATTGGTCTATTAATTTTAAGTTACTAATTCAGTGGGTGAAAAGTGGAGGCGGAGGCCATACGAAACCTTGCCCATCAACAGTAAGACCAGTTTCATCTCAGAAAGAATTAAGGTGGCACTAAGAGGAGTGAAGGCAGCCAGCAGCTGGCCCTGCTGTTTCGCTGGGCCCCTTGCCTGTTCCTGGTGCAGGCTGCCTGGATGAGGGCCGGCAGGCTGGCACCGTCCAGATACCTCGCTGACCACATCTGAAGGCCTCTCAGGGCCTCTGGGAAGGAGGCCAGTCAGAAGGCCACTTATTTGCAGCAAAGCAAACAGAAGCTGTATTTTTCACTCTTTTTCGAATGTCAGCACTCCAGTTAGTGGGGTTGGGAAGAAGCCCATGCTCTAGACAGGCAGCAGCCTCTGAAATGACCCTAGCCCCTGACAAGTTCTTGCTTATTAAATTCTCCCCTTTGTTCTGCTCTCCACCCCTCCCAAATAGCCAGACACACACACATCACTGTTGACTCTGCATTTCTGAAGAGCACCTCCCCACCAGTTTCCAGATTATAAAACTGTTCCATTAAGATCAAACATTTTCAGGAATGGAGAGATGCTCTGCCAAAAGATGACTCATTGAATCGTATCAAAACAGTGCACAAAATTAGAGTCCCAAACTTGATTAACTTCATCTGAACCTTTTAATTAACTCAGGTTGCTGAAGGCCCGGGAAATGACATTTATTACTACAGATGACAGGCTTGTGTCTCTGCTGAAGTTCAGGTCTTGCCCATGTAACAAAAAAGGCAAACTTTGAAAAGGAGAAACCAAGCACCTTTTCACATATTAGAAGAAAAACTGTGTACATGTGAATAACTACTACTTCTGCAAAAAGAAATGAACTCAAATTTAAATTGAATCTGAATGAGAGTACCAGATTACTGTTACTACAGGCATTTGGAAAGCAGTATTATTAATCACTGTATTTCTTTCAACAAATATCTTACTGCATTTAAATAGTGTGATTATATTTAGCATAATCACTAAGGCCATCGAAAAAAAATAGTATTTTTATAAGATGAAAAAATAGTCAATGTTGCAAATTAGCCCCAACTCTATTACTGTCCCCTGAAACAGCTCAATTAAGGGGGAGAAAGCCAAATCTATATAAAAACCTCATTTGCCTGACTGACGCCTAAAGCTTTCCAGACACCCCGCCCCAATCTCTGGCGCTCCCCAACCTACCGATAACTCTTCTCCCAAGCCGGCTCACTCAGTGGAGCCATTCACTCTGGGAACGGCCTGGAAACCAGTTCTACTCCTGGGTTACACAAACTTCAAAGAAAGTGAGAAGTAGTTATCCTCATAGACAATTACCTGTCTTCTAAGGTAAAACACTAGGTCTGACATTTAGTCAATTGTTCATTCAATAAATATGTACTGAGCGCTGACTTTGTGCCAGGCCGAGTAGGGCAGGGGAGAGCCAAATGCACGCTCTGCCTCCAAAAAGCATTTATTGAGGGTGGCAAACCCAAACTACTTACAAGATAACAGAAGGTGGGAACCAGAAAAGGAACTCTTAGTGTAATGAAGGTGGAATGGGGTGGTCTCATCGAGCAGCCAGGTTCCCCAGCTCCTCTTCACAGGTCCCCCAGCCCCGAACACTGCTGTCCCATCCACTCACTCTCGGAAGGCTCACAGGCTGCTTGAGGGCCCACTGCACCTTCTCTCTGTACAGCCCTTCCTGGGAGTTGGCAGGCAGCAGAGCCCAGTAGTGAGGAGCCCAGCTCTGGAGCCTGACTGCCTAGGCTGGATCCCTTTTTTTTCCCACTTACTGTCACCTTGGGCAAGTGACAATGTCCCTGAGCTTTCTCTATAAAATAAGAATTGTAAGAGCATTTACTTTTCGAGGTTTAAGGATTAGGTGAATTAATCCACATAAAGCACCCAGGACAGTACCATGTGTGATTTAAGAATGCCAATACTCCAGAATTGTGGCTACTCTGCTCCAAGTTTCATAAACCCAGGTCGGCCACCCCCTGGAGCTGACATACTTGTTCATGCTGAACTTCCTCGTTTAACCGAGTTACCACCACTAGTGCAGCTGTGAGCTCTGAAGACTACAGTGACTCTCCCTTCACAGCTCTTAATCTGTTTGTCATCTTACAATCATCTGTAAATTCACTGTACAAGGGCTGACTTGCCTTCCCCGCTAGATGTTTGCTCAAAGACCATTTCTATTTTGTTCACTACTTATTTAATGCCTAACACGGGCTTGCACTCTGGTAGGCACCGAGAAAGTATGTTCCATGGGAAGCTTCAATGTTTGGAGAAGGAAGGCAAACAATCACACATGAGGGGAGAGGTCTCTTGACAAGTGACACGAGGTCCTCACAGATCCTAACCAGGCCTGCTCTTTTACTAATTGAATTGAATACAGTTTTCAAGATACCCAGGATGGATCCGTCATTTGTTTTGTTTTGTTTTAGAGAGAGTGGAAGGAAGGGGTTGGGAAGGGGGGGGAGAGAGAGAGAAAGAGAGAGAGAGAGAGAGAGAGAAAGAAACATTGATGTGAGAGAGACACATTCATTGGCTGCGTCCCGCATGCACTCTGACTGGAGCAGGGATCAAACCTGCAACTCAGGTACGTGCCCTTGACTGAGACTAGAACCCTTCAGTCTGTGGGCGGACACTCTAACCGCTGAGCCACACTGGTCAGGGCTGGTTCTGTTTTTTAACAAGTATTTACAAACATGCTAGACATGAAATTCCCAGCAAGAAACAAAAAAGATACATAGTGCACCATCTGCCCTCAGGAGGGAAACAAGATATAAGTCCAACTCAAGGCCATGCCTGATATCTAAAGGTGCAGAACAGCCAGCCCATGGGTGTGAGCTCAAAGGAGGGACAAAGCCGGACTGGGGAAGGCAGGAATACTTTGGGAAGCCCATGTGTCTGGCTCTCTCAGCCTCTTACCTTTTAAGGCATCTGGTCACCTGTATAGCTTGGCTCCACAAAACTCCCCCTACTTTAGTCACCTCACCCTTAGTTTTTCTTTTTAACCCAGAAACTTAAAAGTATGTGTGTGGCCTCGGCCAGGTGGCTTAGCTGGTTGGAGCATCATCCCGTACACCCAAAAGTTGTGGTTCGATTCCCAGTCAGGGCACATACCTAGGTTTCAGGCTTGATCCCCAGTTGGGGTACGTACGGGAAGGCAACTGATCAATGTTTCTCTCTCAAACTTCCCCTCTCTGAAATCAATGAGAATGTCCTCGGGTGAAGATAAAAAAAAAAATGCTAAAAGTATGTGTGCATGTATTCATTCATTCATTTTTTTTCGTCCACAAACATGTCCTGAGTAGAGCTGCCCTCCATCCCCATACCCTGTGCTGATCTGTGCTAGGGACTCAGAAGTAACCCAGACAGCACCAGGCCCTGTCATTGAATGCAGAGCTCAGAATCCACAGAGGGCACACTCATAAGCCCGTCTGTCTCCACGGCCACATAGTACTGTGATCTCTTTCTCCAGAACATCACCTTCAGAATAGCTCCCCTGAAGACTTACTCTGAAATGCCCCTTCTCGGCTCCAAGTCCTGGCCACCCTTCCACCTCCCCAATGCAACCCAGTCTACGACCTCATCACATATCAGCTCAAAACAGAAAAAGAAAGCGGTCTCTTGTTATTTACATCTCACTCTCTTCTGAAAAGAATTTGAGGCAGCAGATGAAGCTGTTGATGGGGGAAAGGAAGAGTACTTTTTCTCAGAAATGACCTGAAAACAAGATGCCATTTTTTGCCTACCAAATTAAAAGACCAAGATTACTCAACCTAAGCAAGAAGGCCAGGGGCCAGCTCTGTCAGCCAGAGCTGGTGGAACTGTGAGTGCTCAGTAAACCACGTGATAATGTGGTATTGAGGATCTTTATAAAAGGTCATGCCCCTTGGCTGGTGATTGAATTATGTATAAATGGTTACTGCCATGTTATTTATACCACACAAAATCTGGAAATAATCTCACATCAATAATAGGATGGTTACATATAATATATGTATGGCAGAATGAATTATTTATTCAGCTATTAAAATTATGTTTAAGCAGCTGTTAGTGACTTTTTTTTACAACATTTAGTTTTTTAAAAAGGCATAATAATATCCTACATTCAGAATCAGATCTCCCATATAAAAATAAAATAGAATGAGATAGGTACAACTGTTATCATTCCAATTTTAAAAATGGGAAACTGGGGCTTTGGAGGGGCTCAGGGTTACGATGGATTCGAAAGTCACCACCCTGGCAACCTCTATGTTATACTGTCTCCCTAGGAGCAGAGACAACATAGAAAACATGCTTATCTTTAAAAAAAAAAAAAAAAAATCACTTCAAATGGATATGGCTCCCCCGCCAGAGCCCACCAGTTTGGAATGATGCAAACCACCCATTAAGACTCTGCAGCCAAATGTTCTAATTCTCCTCTAAAAAATGTCAAGTGATTCCTGAGCTTGACTCTCACCTTTAAAGTGGAACATCCTGACTAGTAAGAAAAGACTATAATTTACAAAAGAAGGGGACAAAAAAATTCTAAAACACAGAGGTAAGTTATGTAGAGCACAAGTACAGAGCTCCACGGACCCTAGTGCATGGCCTCTTATCCATCGGCTTGGCCACCCGCACACTCACACAGAATCTGACAGAGCCCTCCACATTCAGACCCACCCTGCCCGGTCACAAGCAGCAGGGAGACAGGGTCTTTTCTCCAGCCCAGCACTTGAGTGGCACATGACCTTGACTCTGGGCATCTGCTGCTCTCTGCCAACCGCTCTCACCGAGGGAAGATGGCACAGGACATTCCCGTGACTGTTGTCTGACAGTCAGAGAAAAGATGTGAGGCTTTAAACAAAAATTGCAGCTGGGCTTGGGGCCCGAGAGCTGCTCAAACAGGCTAAAGCCGGGGCTGGGGGAGATGTGGGCCTGGAAAGAAAAAACAAGGCAGGTTGCTGACAATGTTGCCCATTATTGCAATCTGGTCTCGATGGGCCTTAGTTTCCCATCTGCAAAAGTGGATTAAGAAAATGTCACAAGGCTCTTGTGAAGTTCAGATTTTAAAAACAGACATAATGCTATTATTAGTGATGCTAATAAAGTCTGGTAGCACTCTGAGATAGGCAGTGTGCAGTGACACTTACACACTTTCCAGGTGTGGCGAACTTGGACAAACGACCTAGTCTCTCCAAGCCTCAATTTTTTCTTGTGAAAATGGGATGATCACAATAAGATCTGCTCTCACAAGGGTGCCGTGAAGATTTAATGTGATCATGATGTATACAAAGTGCTTATCAACAATTACCAATGCACAACATGTGCCAGACCTTCATTTAATCCCTGTGCCCTACCAGGATGCCTAACCAGTCGGTTCTCTCACCACTCTTTCTGCTTAAGGCTGAACAGCACTTTTGGGTCACCTGTGCCCTCCCCTCTGCTCTCTTCTCTGCATGACAGTGCCTTCTTCCTTTCTGAATGACTGTGGTCTGCCTTCTCTCTACCACTGATAAGGTAGTGGCACCAAACAAAAACCACTGTTTTTCCTTTCTCCCTCCTTACAAATTATTTTTAAACATTGTGGTCATGACAGCAGCAAATCAACAAGTGCTCAGCTGCCACCCCATTATCGGAACCCATTTCCCTGTGGCTGTGTCCTCCTGGGTAGTTCTTGTCGTTGCTGGAACGTCAGACCCAAACAGTGATGGCTGCCTGTGGCCTGGTTTACAAAGGTTACAAACTTTAAAATAAGAAGTTCCTTCTGAAGAGAACTGGTCACCAAATCAAGCTGAGGTCTGGAGACAAAGTTAATTAAAAAAATCATAAAAACAGGGAAGTTGGGAGGGTAGTGGGAGCAGGGAGAATTGAAGAAAAAGTTTCCTGAAGTCTATCTATAACAATTAAAAATTTACTAAGTGTCTGTCGATAGGAAACCTTACAAAAGAATCCATGTAGCGATGATGTATAATATACTAGAAAGTTCTGGAAGAATACACAAGAAATGGCAGTTTCTTCTGAGGTACCTGAATATTTCACTAAGATGTCTTACCTTTACAACTTAGAAAAGGAGAAAATAGAACTATTTCTAAGGCTCTCCTATACATGACCATTGGGAAGAGGGACTGTCAACATCGCCATTTCTGTGAGAAAGCAGGGGCCACGAAGTGAAGGGCCTTGCTCAAGGCCAGAAAGCATATGGCAGAGCTGGGACCTAAACTTCTTTCTTGCACATCCAAATCTAGAGACGTAAAGGCTTAGGTGACTGAGAAGGTTCTACTGGCAGGACAATGTAGATGTGAATTCCAAACTTGCTTGGCTAGATTTATGAACCAAGAACAATCCGTCACCTTAGAAAAGACTAATTCTTCCATGGAGGGCCCTAGGCCTGAGCTGCTGGTCGGTGACAGGCCCTTGCTGCCTGGACACAGGGAGTTAAAAGGGAGTGGAAGTGTTCCCCAATCCTGTGGATGGTGTAGGCACAGCCCCGAAGCCAAGTCTGGGGTTTAGAGGTACTTCCTGTCTTGTGTGCAGCACTGTGGGGAAAAGGCCAAAGGCCAACTATGCAAATTAGCACCATCTTGATGGCTTTACATGGGTCTCAAATAAATTAATAAAAGCCACAAGTTAAGACTGGCAAGATTCTCCAAACTTGAGACAGGTGATCATAGCAATCAATTAACCCACATCTACCAGCCTGTGCTGGACAGTCAAGAGATGAGGGAGCCCTGGCCGGTTTGATTCAGCGGTTAGATTGTCGGCTCGTAGACCAAAGAATCTCAGGTTCGATTCCGGTCAAGGGCAGGTAGCTCGGTTGTGGTTTGTTCCCGGCCCTGGTCGGGGTAGTACGGGAGGCAATCAGTTGATGTGTGTCCCTCTCACATCGATGTTTCTCCCCCACACACACCCACTCTATCTGAAGATATTTGAAAAACTATCCCCAGGTGAGGATTAAAAAAAAAGAGAGAGAGATGAGGGAGCTGTGGTCCCTTCCCTCAAGTCAATTCTGTTGTCCAGAGGGTGGGATGGGATAACAGAGGAAGGAAATCCAACTCAGATAAGTGAGTTAGGTAATGGAGGTAACATCAGAGCTGAGCAGTGAAGATAAGAGGGAAGGGCCAAAGCAGGTATTCCAGGTAGAAGGAATAGAAAGAAGGAATAGAATTGTGTGTAGAAACAAGAGGGTGACAGCAAGGGGTGACAGATGTCTGGGGGACAGGTAGTTTTTCAAGGAGGGTAGAAGGGAGTGGAAGGGGAAAAAGAGGTCAACTGGCCCCAGGCCTGGAATGTCAATCCAAGAAATCGAAATTGTATCCTGAAGGCAAAAGAGAGTCATAAAAGAGTTTTAGTTTTTATAGATCAGTCTGGTGACTGAAAATGGATGAGGAGGAGATCTGAAGGCAGAGGGCAGCTGGGAGGCTGGTAAAGGGGCTCAGTCTCTGATGATGGTGAGAGGCAATCCTCTAGGAGAACTCCTGGGCACGTGAATAGGAGGGACAGAGGTGTCTCGGCTAGACTCCATAGAGCACCACAGAGGGTGCTTGTCTGGGGCTCTAGGTGAACTTGATTAATGCTCTGCAGAAGAGAAAATAGCAAATGGGTTGGAACAAAACAGCTCAACTTGGAGCACTGGATTTCCAACACTCGTTCCAGCTCTAGGTGCACAAAGGCAGCCCATTAGGACATTTCCTGGTTTATCTCTAATCCTTATCCCTAATCCAATCCACAACCAACAATGGGGCTCAGCAGGGGAAAGTGATTCATCAGAGGCCTCCACAGTGATGTCCTTTCTCCTCTAGGACCTGCCTCCAAGTCACCTTTTGTATTCCTAGTAAGGTCTTGCCCAGCTCTAGACAAAAACTAAAGGCTTGTTTGCAGGTGGAAAATTGTTTATATGCAAATACACCCCCTACAGTGGGCCTAACACTACTGTATGCCAGAGGAAATACCTTTTTTTTAAAATCCTCACCTGAGGATATTTTTCTATTTATCTTCGGATAGAGTGGGAGGGAGGGAGAGGGAAAGAAAGAGAGAGAAACATCGATGTGTGAGGGACACCTGGACTGGCTGCCTCCAGCACGACCCCGACCAGGGCCAGGGACGAACTGCAACCACGGTTACGTGCTCTCAACTGGACTTGAACCCGCAACTCTTTGGTCTGAGGGCCAACGTTCTACTGCTGAGCCAAACCAGCCAGGGCAGAGGAAATATTTTTTGTAGAGCAAGGACCCAAAGTGGAGGCCATCCCAGTCTTGCTCAGCAGTGGAGTGTGGTTGTACTCACAACATCCAGACTGGTTCATCAAGGCTTTGCTGTTCTCACTCATGGGGTGTAGGATTTCTCCTACAGCAGAGGTCTCCTGACACCCTAGCAAATATGGGGGAACCTAAATGGCTCCTTTCCAGAAGAACTGTACACAAAGAATACCAGGTTAAGACCTCCCTACTATTTGAAGAGATGATGAGGATACACTGTCAAATGTGTCCCATTCCGCCCTGGCTGGTTTGGCTCAGAGGCTAGAGCCTCGGCCCACAGACTAAAGGGTTGTGGGTTCAAGTCCAGCCACGGGTACATAGCTGGGTTGCAGGTTCAATCCCCAGCCCCAGTGAGAGTCGTGCAAGAGGCAACCGATTGATATCTCTCTCTCACACTGATGTTTCCTCTCTCTCTCTCCCTCCCTCCCTCTTTCCCACTCTCTCTAAAAATTACTGAAAAAATATCTTCAGCCCAGCTGGTGTGGCTCAGTGGACTGAGCCATGGACTGAGAGGTCCCAATTCGATGCCCAATCAGGGCACATGCCCGGGTTGCGGGCTTGATCCCCAGTAGGATGTTTCTATTTCATCTCTCTCTCCCCCTCGTCCTCTCTCTTTAAAATAATCAATAAAATTATTGAAAAAATATATATCCTCAGGTAAGGAGTAACCAAAAAAAAAAAGTGTCCCCTTCCTATGGACCTAGCACAGATCAAAAAGTCCTTTATAGATATTATTCAACAGGTCATCAAATATCAAAGTTTTCCAAGGTGCTGAGAACTGGCTTTTTTGGAGGTTGTTTTTTGCTATTTTAAATTCTATGTTGACTAATTTTGATTTTTTTTTTTTTTAGAGCGAGAGGAAGGAAGAAATAGAAACATCGATGTGAGAGAGCTATATTGGTCGGCTGCCTCCTGCACGCCCCCTACTGGGGATCGAGCCCACAGCCCGGGCATTTGCCCTGACTGGGAATTGAACTGGGACCTCTCAGTCCATGGGATGCTCAATCCACTGAGACACAATGGCAGGGCTATGTTGAATAATTTTAGACTTACAGAAAAACTGTACACAGAATTCCAGCACCTAGATTTCCCAAATGTTAACATCCTACCACATTTGTTGTTCTTTCTTTTTTTAATTTTTTTTATTCATCAGATAGAGTAGGAGGGAGGGAGAGAGAGAGAGACAGAGAGGAACATCAATGTGATACAGCCACATCGACTGGTTGCCTCCCGCAGGACCTGACCAGGGCCGGGGACGAACCGCAGCCGGGGACCAACAGCAACCAAGGTACGTGCCCTTGACCGGGATTGAACCTGCAACTCATTGGTCCGTGGGCTGACTGACGCTCTAACCGCTGAGCCAAACCGGGGCGTTCTTTATTTTTTTAAAATGTTTTTATTGATTTTTTAGAGAAAAAGGAAGGGAGAGAGAGATAAAAACATTGATGTGAGAGAGAAATATCGATCGGGTGCCTCCTGCACGTCCCCCACTGGAGATCGTGCCCATAACCTGGGCATATGCCCTGACCAGAAATCAAACTGGGACCTCTCAGTCCATGAGATGATGCTCAATCCACTGAGCACACAGGCCAGGCTGTCGTTATTTCTTTATATTTCTATCTATACATACACATTTCCCCTGAATGATTTGAAATTTGCCCCTAGATACTTCTTTGTGTATTTCTTAAAAACAAGAACATCCTCTTATGTAACCATAAAACAATGATCAAAATTATGAAATCAACATTGATAGAGTATTATCATCTAATCTACAGATCTTTATCAAATTTTACCCATTGTCCCACTAATAAATGCCCTTGAGAGCAAAAAGAAAAATCTTCCAGGCTCTGGGATTCAATCCAGGATTCTACATGCCATTGCATTATTCTTCTTTAATTTAGAACAGGGTTCCTCAATCCTTCAGGATACTTTTGAAGAGTACAGGACTTTTTTTTTTTATAGAATATTCTTCAATTCGAGTTTGTCTGATGTTTCCTCATAATGAGACTCCAACTACCAACCCTGGACCAGAAATCCTGTGTGGTGCTGTGTCTTTCCAGTGCATCCTATCAGCAGGCATAAGATCTATTTGTCTTATTCTTAGAATGCTAACTGATCTCTTGGTTGAGGAAGAATCTGCCAGGGTTCTCTAAAGTCTCTGTCAGTATTAAAGAGCATCTTGGGAGGAGACAACTATCCTGTTTTACAGCATACTTTCCCATTAGTTGTAGCATACATCAATGACTCCTGACTGAACAATTTTTAGCACTATGGTGAAAATACAGATATTTTATCTACATCATTCCTGCTTTATTTATTCTACTGTAAAAAAGGACTTTCTCCTCTCCCCCATTTATTTACTTATTCACTTGTCAGTGTAGAGTTATGGGTTCTTATTTTATTCTATGGCTTATAACCTATTACTACCATTATTTATTTGATCCTTGAATTGTCCCAGATCTGACCAGTAGGAGCCCCTTAAAGCTGGCTCCTGTGTCCTTTTGCAATGACCTATCATTCTCTGAGCACTTTACTTTCTGGCAATAGTAGATGTTCTGAGCTCACCTGTAATTTTCTCATCCCAGCCCCAGAATCAGCCATTTCTCCAAGGATATTAACAATCACAATCTGTGTATTAAGTATGTTCACTGACCCCAGAGTGTCTTTACTTCTAAGCCCTCTCAACAAACAGCTAGAAAATATATGTATTAATGTGGAAACATATATACACACATCTATTTCTACAGCTATAAATAAAAAACCATGGGTTCATCTGATGACTCAAATTCTGATCCAATCCCACAGGG
This sequence comes from Tadarida brasiliensis, assembly GCA_030848825.1. Lineage (NCBI taxonomy): Eukaryota > Metazoa > Chordata > Mammalia > Chiroptera > Molossidae > Tadarida > Tadarida brasiliensis. Next base: position 7,665,193 of record CM061276.1, read on the forward strand.
TTCCTTCTAGCCTTTCCCACCTTCCATATTTACAGAAACTCCCTTTTCTGGCAGTTAAAAAACAAACAAACAAAAACCTCGATTCTCATTACCTACAATATATTATTTATCTATTTATTTGCTCAGTTCTAGAATATATAATAAGTAGTTTCAGAATTGCTAACCTATATTACTGTGAAAAACAAACTTACTAACCAGAGTTTAATATTTGCTTATATTTTTTCTTTAGTCTGAGGGTATATAGTCAAAATACTATATTCAAGCTACATGGCTTAGTTCCCTTTCTTCATGCCTCAGTGTAGTAATGCCCCTATTTGAAACACAGTACTTAATAGATTAAAAAATATAAACACAAACACTAAATCAGCCCTGGCTGGGTAGCTCAGTTGGTTAGAATGTCGTCCCAATACACCAAGGTTGCGGGTTTGATCCCCAGTTAGAGCACATATAAGAATCAATGAATGAACGCACAAATAAATGCAATAACAAATCAATGTTTCTCTGTCTCCCTCTCAAATTAATTTAAAAAAATTTTTTTAATAGTAAATCAAGTCCTGTGGATTCAATGGTCTCCCTAACTTGCTGACCCTTCAGAAACCTGGGGCTTTACAGAAATGTGACGATGCCAGCCACCCCTAGTTATTCTGATTCAATCAATTTGAGCTAGAACCAGGGGATTTGTATTATTCAAATGTTCCCAGAGAACCACTCACTATAAGATAAAAAGCCTAAAAAACAGGGCCCTGAAGATCTCTGGCCGGTTCCGACCCAGCTCATCTCGCAGGAACATGGTCTCTGCACTGCTGTCTGCCAGCATGTCCTGCTTCTCTGCCTGCAGCAGTCTCACCTCTCTTCACCACCTAGCAGATACCTAGTCTTTAAAATCCAGCTCAGCCCTGGCCGGTTTGGCTCAGCGGTTAGAGCGTTGGACTGCGGTCCAGAGAGACCCGGGTTCGGTTCCTGCTAAGGGCATGTACCTCGGTTGCAGTTTGTCTTCGGCCCTGGTTGGTCGTGCGGGTGGCAGCCACTCGATGTGTCCCTTTCACGTTGATGTTTCTCTCTCTCTCTCTCTTCCCCTCTCTCCCTCCCACTCTATCTGAACAAAAAATGAAAAAATGTCCTCAGATGAGGATAAAAATAAATAAATAAATAAAATCCAGCTCAGATGTCTTCTCCTCTCTGAAGACTTTCCAACTTCCCAAACATGGCCAGACCCTCAGTTTCCTGAGCTCCTGTAAGTTTGCTTTCGATTACTGTGAAATAATTCGCACATACTAAAAAATAGAACAGCACAACATGACAGCTTTTTCCATTGCCCTTTGTTACAGCTCTCCTCGAGAGGAGTACAATTGTTTGTATTTGTCTTTTCCACTAGCAATGAGACTTACTCTTCCTCCTCTGATGATTCCCAGGCAAGGGATCTGGCACACAGCAGGTGTTCAAAAAATGTTTGGTTTAAAGTTATTTGCAGCTTTAACTCTGTGGCTCAAAGATGGCCTAAGTTATTTTCCACGAGTCTCAGAACCGATTCTGAGGATTCTGTGCTAAGTAATTCTCATCTTAAGATGAAGTCCATTTCTTCCTGCCCTGGACTAAACCTGCCTGTTATTGTTCATGCTGGTAAGTGAATGCTGTTTCCATACTAGACCTGATATTTTTAGCACTCCTGTTTTGATAAACTCACACTAACCTCAAAAAGAACAAATCAAAGTCAACTTTTTGCCACAGGAAACCAGCTCATGCTTAATGTTTTGCAACATGCCATGGGAGAATAATAAAAAGATGAGACCTTTTGCTCACAGATGGTGAGGCCAATGTTCAAGATAGTGGAAAAATGCAGCAGGAAGCGTTCAGTCTGGCCACTATCTTATTAAGTAAACTGGAAAAACACTCAGCACCCAAACAAGGCAAATGCACGCACATGGACAGCAGGGCAGCTGCTTTCCCAGACACTGAATTGTGAATGGGGCAGTAAGAACCATCCACATGTGAGGGGCAGGCCAGGGCCAGGACGGCAATGGAATCAAAATCCTGCTGAGTGCCTGGGGGAGCAGATAGGTGAGAGGATCCTGTGGGGACACCAGTGGGCAGGCTGCTCTGCCTCTACAGTGGAGTAAATGACTAGACAAGAGATAGCCCAGTCACTCATGCTAAAAATATTTATTAAACAGCACCTACTATGTCCTCCAATGGTGAAACAAAGTCAGGTTCTCTGTGAGGTATTCTCAGGTGTGCATCACAGCCAAACCCTGTCCTCACTAGGAATTCCTAAGGCACCATCAGGTGGGTCAGTCACATTCCTAGAAGGGTCTTGGGAACAAATTCCAAGAACTTGGAAAAACTGAAAACAACTTACGTGGTTTTTAAGATTAGACTGGTCATAGAACCTGTCTGTACGCTTAAAATGGGTAACCTTTCTGGTATAAATCATACCTTAATAAAGTTGTTAAAGCATAAAAATAAAAATACAGAAAAACAAGACATATGATTTCACTGACTATTTAGAATAAGAAGAGACAGGCTGGCTAACTTCAGGCTCCCATTTTTAAAGGTGAGGAAATTAAATCCTAGAGAGGCAAACTGACTCATCTGCCCAAGGTCACAAGGACAGGTGATGGCAAGTGTATTTGGCAGAACACAACTTCACCTATGGAAGCTGCTATGCTCTCCTGGATAAATCCAACAAGGCCAACTTACAGGAGAATCTCAGTTATAAGAACGGCTGAGTAAAAAACTGAAAGAAGTATCTCTCTGAATATAAGAATAAGGTGATATGCCCAAAGAGTCAGCTTAATGCTTACAAGCTGAGGACTCTAAGCTGATGGCAATAACCAGGGAACGAGATCACAAGAGCATGTCCCTCTATTTCCAGAACCTTAGTCCAGCAAGCAGTCAAGGGAGTTAAACATGTAGGCACCAACAGAGAAACTCCCAGAAAGCACACCAGGCCCTTGTGGTCACTGCATCTGAACACTCTTTGTAGTTCCAGCAACAGCACCTCTGGAAAGACATAGCAGAGCTCAGAAAGACCAAGATGGGGGTGGGGGTGGGAGTGTGTGGACCCCACCACATCAGGAATGTGCACATGACAACACTAAAGAAAGATGAGGACATGTCACCTGCTGCAAAGAGAAAGACACAGGAAAGGCCGGATATCCAAAACACCCAGGAAGAGCACTGGATGTGGTATAAAGGAACCAGACTCTGGAGGACTCAGGAGACTAGAGTTTCAGACCTAAGGCCACCACTAATATGTTGCATGATCATGGCAAGTCACTCCCCTTCTAGGTCTCATTCTTTTTTTTTTTTTTTTTTATCCTCACCCGAGGACATTTTTTCATTTTTTGTTCAGATAGAGTGGGAGGGAGAGAGAGGAAGAGTGAGAGAGAGAAACATCGACGTGAAAGGGACACATCGAGTGGCCGCCACCCGCACGACCAACCAGGGCCGGGGACAAACCGCAATCGAAGCACATGCCCTTAGCGGAAACCGAACCCGGGTCTCTCTGGACCATAGGCCAACGCTCTAACCGCTGAGCTAAACCGGGCAGGGCTTTTTTTTTTTTTTTTTTTTTTTTTAAATATATGCTTTTATTCATTTTTTAGAGAGACAGCGGGAGGAAGAGAGAGAAACATCAATGTGAGAGAGAAACATCAAACGGCTGCCTCCTGCACACCCCCCACGGGGGATCCAGCCTACAACCCAGGCATGTGCCCCTACCGGGAGTCAAACCAGGACCTGTCAGTCCACGGGATGATGCTCAATCCTCTGAGCCACACCAGCCAGGCTTAGGTATCATTCTTCTCATAAAAAGAGAAAGTTAGCCTAATTACAATTGAGAAGTGGGTTCATCGTGCATGCCAAGTCAGAGAGCAATTGCAGGTGGTGCTGTTTAATGGATTTCGAAGCTATGGGAAAGGGGCCCATTGGTTTAGACATTCCAGGCCAATCACGAGGGCTCTTCAGTCATGTTGCCACTGGTGAGGGATGGAGGGAAAAGTGGGAAGCACAGACCTGCCATCCTTGGCCTAAACGATACATGGGGTTGCCTCCTTCTTTTAAAATTCTGACTATTACAAAATTGTACATGTAAAAATGGTTAAGATGTTACATTTTATGATATGTGTTTTTTTTTTTACCATAATAAAAACATTCCGTGACTATTAACTAATAAACATAAATTTTTTTTTTTTATCCTCACCAGAGGACATTTTCCCATTTTTTATTCAGATAGAGTGGGAGGGAGAGAGAGGAAGAGAGAGAGAAAGAGAGAGAGAGACATCGACGCGAAAGGGACACATCGAGTGGCCGCCTCCCGCATGACCAACCAGGGCCGGGGACAAATCACAACCGAGGTACACACCCCTAGCGGGAACCGAACCCGGGTCTCTCTGGACCGCAGGTGGACGCTCCAACCGCTAAGCCAAACTGGCCAGGGCTAATAAACATAATTTTTAATCACCAAATCCAAAGTGCTGAAACTTGAAACTGAAGAGAACCAGTACTGTTTAGAAGAGAGAAGTAGACATATAGGATGTACAGGGTGGGGCAAAAACCTCTGATGGGGAAAGTCAGCAACACCTGTTTATTTATTTATTTTTCTTTCTTTCTTTGGTTAATCCTCACCGAGGATATTTTTCCAATGATTTTTTTTTTAGAGACAGGGGAAGAAAGGGAGAAGGTGAGAGAGAAGGTATGTGCACTTGACCAGGAATTGAACCCAATACCCTTCAGTGCACAAGCCAACACTCCAACCACTGAACCACACTGGCCAAGGCTGTTTTTACAATTTTTATTGACTTTAGAGAAAGAAAATAAGAGAGAGAGAAACGGTGATCAGTTGCCTCCTCTACACCATGACCGGAGATCAAACTCAAAACCTGGGTATGTGCCCTGACCGGGAATCTAACTGGCGACCTTTGGGTGCACGGGACTATGCTCAACCAACTAAGCCACACCAGCCAGGGTGTCAGCAGCATCTGGATTAAATATACACCTTTCGCCCTGGCCGGTTTGGCTCAGCAATAGAGTATCAGCCCGCAGACCAAAGAGTCATGGGTTCGATTCTGGTCAAGAGCATATACCTCGGTTGCGGTTTGGTCCCCGGCTCTAGTTGGGGTCTTGCAGGAGGCAACCAACCGATGTCTCTCTCATGTCGATGTTTCTCTCTCTCTCTCTCTCTCCCCCACTCTATCTGACGTAAAATAAATAAATAAATAAATAAATAAATAAATAAATAAATAAATAAATAAATAAATAAAAATACACCTTTCCCCACATGATTCCCTGGGTATTCGTTGTGCCTCCCCATTTCAATGATAGGCTCCTGAGGGCAGAGATGGCCACAGGCCTGGGTCTTCATCAGTCTGTGCAGTTTAAAATATCCATAAATGAGGGCATAATAGCTACTTTATGTGAATGTGGTGAGGATCAAATGAGTGCTGAGAATGGAGCCTGGCTGCTATTATTACCTGGTATCTCACACAGTCTTTAATTCATTAGACTTCAAAGAACTGGGCTATGCAGCCTCTACCTCCTTTGCCATCAAAAATCTGTGTCCTCTTAGGCAAAACACCGAGCCTCTCTGGGTCTGTTTCCTCATCTCAAGAAACCAAACTGGGGATATTCTCACCCTGTTTACTCATATGGTGCTGCTATGATGACAATTTGGATAAGAAAATACTGTGAAAACTGCAAAGGGTTAGATCAGGGTTTCTCAACCTTGGCACTATTGACAAAGGGGGTCACGGGCAGCTGTCCTGTGCCACATGTCATGGGATATTTAGCAACATCCCTGCCCTCTACCCACTAGATGCCAGCAACACCTCTCCTCACCCAACCCCCAGCTGTAACAACCAAAAATTTCTCCAGACACTGCTAATGTACCCTGGCAGGCAAAACTGCCCTGGGTTGGGATTCACCAGATCACGGTAAACTCAAATACCAGTTGACTAATTGTATAAGATGCAGTATACCCCAAACCTTTGCAAATCAACAACTACTATTTAATGAGGGCTTTCTATGTGCCAGGCACCAAGCAGTTAGCTTCTCCCAACAGGCTGACCTTGTGTTCTCTCTGAACCCTAGACAGGAGGGCACTGCTGTGACTCTAGCTGGCATTTCTTTGCTGAACTGTCCCAGTCCTTAAAAGGGGCTCTTTTCTGAGTCCTACACTCACATGCAGAGGACTCATTCCTACTTAACCCATTTAATTATTTCTATACAAATGGATATTAAGTGTTTCAAAATAGTTCATCCCCCAACTCTCCCTGTCCCCAATCGGATCAGCATCATTAATTAGTATGGAAAGAGCTTTACTCATAAATAATGTAAAGATAGCTCTGGCTGGTTTGGCTCAGCGGTTGGAGCATCGGCCTGCAGTCCAGAGAGAACTGGGTTTGGTTCCCGCTAAGGGCACGTACCTCGGTTGCAGTTTGTCCCCGGCCCCGGTTGGGGTTGTGTGGGTGGCAGCCAGTCAATGTCTCTCTCTCACATCGATGTCTCTCTCTCTCTCTCTCTCTCTCTCTCTCTCTCTCTCTCTCTCTCTCTCTCTCTTCCTCCCTCTCTCCCTATCTGAAGACGAATGCAAAAAGTGTCCTCGGGTGAGGATAAAAAAAAAATAATAATAATGTAAAGATAAACTTCAGCCTCATCTTATCTTCTTACTAGTTTATTAAGGCGGCTTTATATAGTTTTATGTATTTCCCTTTGGAGAAGGGAGGATGTTTGTGAACTACCATGCACAACCATCGTCTGTCCTGACTTAGAGGGGGAGTTCCTAGGATCTGCACAGACAAAGGGAAGGAAGGATGTGGGGACACAGTTCTCCTCTCTGCTCTGTGGAAAGGAAGACCAAATACTGTCTAAATACAACCAAAAATGCTTTGTAAATTTTATAAAGAAAAATTTTACATCTCTACCTCAGAGTCTCCCTCAGAAAGAGTTATGGTTCTGCAGAGATACTGACTCTTACAGGTCTGGGTGAACACATGGGGCCTGGGACAGGTGACTGAGGGACTCTAGCATCCTGTGCTACATAAACTGGGACATGGATAAAGTTGTTGGGAAGCACATCCCCAAAAGCACAAAAATGTCAAGGTGATTTTTTTCCTCTGTACTATTCTGGTATTTTGTACAATAAATATGAATTATTTTTACACTAATTAACAAACTAACATTTTTATATTTACTTGCTATATAACTTTGAGAATATGAGTGACCTTAATCTTTCTGTGCCTCAGTTTCTTCATCTGTAAAAAAGGGACAGTAACAGTATCCATCCCCAACTGTTCGTGCTAAGCACTCCATGTTAGTGATTATTATTATTTTAAATAACATTAAAAAGATTAATTAACAGTGCCAGGCAGAAGACAATGAGGAGCCAAACAATACTAAGCTAACAGCCCCCTGAGCACCAGCAAGGAGGGAGGGAGGGAGGGAGGGAGAGAAACCTTCCAGGAAGAGTAAAGCTGGTTTCAGAGCCAAGGAAGAACTCTGCAGAGGGAAAAGTGGTGCTGAGAAGTTGTTTGATTTATGACACTGTTATCTCAGTCTCAACCTGAGAGGGCAGTTCATTTCAACAACAATAAAAAGCAAAAATCATTAAGAAACCAGAGCTTAATGATGGTCCTTGTCTCCATTCACTTAGATATGTGGCCACTGAGAACCAACTAACAAGTAACTTGACTTAGGGTGAACATCAAGAAACCATCTGGACTCTGCAGTCACATTTGCAGAAATCAAAGCCCAAAGCGCTGATGGCTCACCGGGAAGCCTTGAGCCCTCACCTTGAAGGAGAAAGTAATCCGGAGTTGTGCGCTTCAGAGCGGCCTTTGCTTTGTCGCTGCCCCAGTCCACTTCCAGTGCTTCTTTAACGGAGCAGAAGACCACCTTCTGTTGAAAAAAGGCAAAACTGCTTAGGGATAAACTATGTTGGCTTTAAATCACAAGGCAGTAGATCTTCATGATCTAGAGAAATGTCATTATCTAAGGTTTACTGTTCATTAAAAGAAGCTGAGGCCCACTCAAATCCAATAAACATTTATTGAGCACTTACTGTCCATTCCTCTGGGCACTGGGACACGGCGATGAAAAATATACTCCCTGCACTGAAGGAAGACGGAGCAAAGCTAAAATCCTAATACCATTCTGGCTCTTTCTCTAACTGGCTATATTTACACTGCAGAATTACTTGCACAAGCAAAGAGGAATACATGTATAGAGATACTCAATAAAAATGTTTCTCAGTAGAGGAATGGTTTGCTGCTGCTGATGGATGACAGTACTAAATTAACAGCAAGAATAATAATAAGGGGGATGAAATGAAAGTTCCGGGCTATGAAAATGGAAATGGCATTTGCAAAGGCCCTGTGGTAGGAGAAAGTATGGCTAAAACCTATTAAACTACATCAACTAATCTTGGAAAATGCCATAATATAGATTTTAAAATACAAATAATTAAATAAGAATGAGAAAATGGGTTCCCTCTCCCTTTCTGGAACAATTCCATCCAAAGCCATTTGCTGGGACTGAGGAAGGGCAGGGAAAACAGTGTTATGGAAGGGCAGGGAGGCCTGGCTGGAGGGAACAGGGGGTAAGAACAGCATCCAAGGAGGCAGCAGCAAAAGACTGATTACATCCACAGACTTGATGCAACAAATAAATATACTGAGATTCTGGGAAGCCAGGCTTCTTAATGTCAGAGATGAGAATTAGAAATATGGAAAGGGAGAAAACTAGAACAAAGCATGTGGTTATTGGTGTAGACTTATTTTTAAATATATGCAGACAGATAAAGAAATAAATGTAAAGAAAAATAAATAAATGTAGATGCAAATGTGGGTGTGTATGCACACACACACACGTGTGCATACATTAACTAGTTATATCCACTGAGAAGGTCTAAAAGCAACACTACTCTAGAAGCAATGAGCACACGAAACACCCAGATCTTGGTTTCTAATCACCATTCTAGTGTTTCTAAGAGAAACATTTCTCCTTGGAGAAATGGTTGGTTTCAAACCTGGGCAGAGAGAGTACGAGAAAACTCTGGAACATCTTACTGTGCCTGAAACAAGAAATGCTCAAAGAATGATGGGGACATGAAACAGAAAACAGGAGTTAAAGAAGCGTCCACTGGTCAAATCTGGAACAATTTGAGGATAAAAAGAAATAATAAGAGATTACAACACTTTAAATAAACTAGAATCCATTAGTCCACAGACCTAAATTAATCAAGTTTAATAAGGAATGGGATATTTACATATTTTCAAAATACCTCTCCATAAAATACATATTAGTCACACAGGGAAAAGAAGAATTGTGTTCAAAGAAGTCTGGCAGACATAATCTTACTCAAATGATGAAAGTGGACATTAGCAGTAAAGGGCATATGGAAACCATGCACCAGACTACAGGATGTGATGAGAAGCATCCGTACCATGATAATTTTGCCAAAACATGTAGCTGGAATCTAATCATGAGGGAACATCAGATGAACCCAAACTAAGGGACAGTCTACAGAATAACTGGCTTGTAATCTTCAAAAGCGTCATGAAAATATAGATGCACGCGTGATCCTGGACTGGATCCTTTTGCCAAAGGGACATGATTGGAGCAACTGGCAACACTTGAATGGGGTCTGAGGATTAGATGTCAATGATGTAACTGGGTGTGTTTCCTGATTTTGATGGTTGGTTTATAGTTATGAAGGATGCCTTGCTTGAGAAAATACAGACTGAAATATCTGGGAGTGATGGTTGGGATGTGTTGACACCTTATTCTCTGAGAGTTCAGGAAAAAATGGTTCTCAGTACTAGCTTCTCTTACTGGATCTAAGATGGGTGTGAGGTTATAAATAATCTCAAACTTATAGAGGTGGGTGTTCTCTCTTCTTTCTCTCCACACACATGCCACACAAATCCCCTCACCCCCAACATTTATTTATTTTTAATTTACCCTTTTCACCATTTTTTAAAAGTAATTTTTAAAAATTGATTTTAGCACCCTGGCCGGTTTGGCTCAGCAGTTAGAGCATCGGCCTGCGGACCAGAGAGTCCTGGGTTCAGTTCCCACAAAGGGCACGTACCTCTTTTGCAGCTTGTCCTCGGCCCTAGTTGGGGTTGTGTGGGTGGCAACCACTCAATGTGTCTCTCTCACATCGATGTTTCTCTGTCTTTTTCCCTCCCACTCTATCTGAAGATAAATGCAAAAAATTTCCTCGGGTGAGGATAAAAAAAAAAAAAAGTTGATTTTAGAGAGAGGAAGGGAGAGGGAGAGATAGAAACATCAATGAGAGAGAACATCAACTGGCTACCTCCTGCACACCCCTCACCGGGGACTGAACTCACAACCAGCAAGTACCCTGACCGGGAAACGAACTGGCAACCTCTCGGTGCATGGGTCGATGCTCAACCACTGGGCCACACTAGCCGGGCTCACCCCGGATATTTAAGAGAGAGAGCGAGCCCTGGGTCAGTGTGGCTCAGTTACTTGAGCATCCTTACCAGTTTGTTCAAATAAGGTCACTAGTTTTGATCCCGGTCGGGGCTAGAGAGAAAGAGACCCAAAACAACAAGAATATAATTTTGGAGGTTTAATGAGCCATGATCTATCAGGCAGTTTATACAACTTGCTAAGGACCAAAATGGATTTTACAGATGAAAGTTCAAATTGTTAGTGAAGATAAAACAAGGTTTTAAATTTTCAAAAAAATCTCTGAGCCGGTGTGGCTCAGAGGACTGAGCATGGTCCCATGGACTGAGAGGTCCTGGTTCGATTCCTGGTCAGGGCACATGCCTGGGTTGAGGGCTCAATCCCCAGTAGGGGGCATGCAGGAGGCAGCCGATCAATGTTTCTCTCTCACATGGATGTTTCTATCTCTCTCCCCCTTCCTCTCTCTCTCTCTTTTTTTTTTTTTATCCTCACCTGAGGACATTTTTTTCATTTTTTGTTCAGATAGAGTGGGAGGGAGAGAGAGGAAGAGAGAGAGAGAGAAATATCGACGTGAAAGGGACATATCGAGTGGCTGCCTCCCGCACGACCAACCAGGGCCGGGGACAAACTGCAACCGAGGTACATGCCCTTCGCGGGAACCGAACCCGGGTCTCTCTGGACTGCAGGCCGACGCTCTAACCGCTGAGCCAAACCGGCCAGGACCCCCCTTCCTCTCTCTAAAAACATATTTAAAACAAAATCTTCACCTGAGGATATGCTTAGGGCGGCAGGGGAGAGAAACATTGATCAGTTACCTTCTGTTTGTGCCCCAACCAGGGGTCGAACCCACAACCCAGATATGTGCCCTGACTGGAAATCAAACCGAAACCTTTCAGTGCACAGGACGACAATCAACCAACTAATCCACACCAGCCAGGCCCACCACCTGGTGTTTTTTTTTTTAGTAAGTTTTTATTGATTTTTTTAGAGATAGAAACATCGATGTGAGAGAGAAACATCAATTGGCTGCCTCCTACACGCCCCCCACTGGGGACTGAGCCCACAATCCGGGCTTGTGCTCTGACCGGGAATCGAACCGGGACCTCTCAGTCCACAGGACTATGCTCAATCCACGGAGCCACACTAACTGAGCCCAACACCTGCTTTTTTTTTTAATAGAGTGGGAGGGAGGGAGACAGAGAGAAACATTGATGTGATAGCCACATTGACTGATTGCCTCCTGCACGACCCGAGCAGGGCTGCGGACGAACCACAACCGAGGTTATGTGCCCTTGTTGGGAATCGAACCCACGATTCATTGGTCTGCAGGATGACACTAACCGCTGAGCCAAACTGGCCAAGGCCCACCACCTGCTTTTTAAGAGCAGTGTTATATCTCTGAAGTTCCCGGGGTTTGCTGTCAATGTTGGTAGCCACTAGCCACATATGGCTATTAAAATTAGTTAAAATTGAATAAAATAAAGAATTTGTTCCTCCAGGCTCTCTAACCACATTTCACATGCTCGGTACTACATGCAGCTATTGGCATTTGTATTGCAAAGATAGAGGATGTTTCCTTCTCACAAGCTCTCTGCAGAACATTCTTTTTTCATTTTTGGCTGTAGAGTATTTGTTGTGTGAATACATCACTACTTACTCTGCTTTTGATGGGCATTTAGGTATGGAAGTTTTTGCTGTTACAAATTGGGTGGCTGCAGTCAGTGTTTCGTGTATGTGGCTAATCTCCCTGGGCAGCCGTGTGATTTCTCCAGAGTAGATACTTAAGACGAATATTGGGATGTGTGCATCTTCAACTTCACCATACCCTGCCTGCTAAATTACTCCTGAAAGTTCTGTCTATTTACATTCCAAAGCCAGCAATATATGACGGTAATGTGTGCTAACCTCAGGCCCTTCTGCCACTCTGCTGAGTGTGAAAACTGACTTAGGTTGTGGCTGTCATTTGTTAGAGTGCTTTTGAAAACTAGTATCCCACGAGTAGGTATGGAAATTAGACCTAGAAATCTGTAGTTCTGTTTCAATATTTACATTCAACTTTACATCCAGAACTAGATCATGTGTTGTAGTTGTTCAGCTTGATTTAAAAAGCAAAATTTAGCCCGGCTGGTATGGCTTAGTGGTTGAACATCAACCCATGCACCAAGAGGTTGCCGGTTTGATTTCTGGTCAGGACACATGCCCAGGTTGTGGGCCAAATGCCCAGTGAGGGGACAGGCAGGAGGTGGCCAATCGATGTTCCCTCTCATCGATGTTTCTGTCTCTCTCTCCCTCTCCCTTCCTTTCTCTCTAAAATCAATAAAGGGAAAAAAATTAAAAAACAAACTTATTTTTTAAAAAACAAAATGTATTCATAATCCCAAGTATGGAAACACAGAACAAGTTGAATGAATGTGGACCCTGCTCCCCAATAATGACTGTAATATTCCTTTCAGTATTCTTTCTATGCACATATACATAATTAAGTTGGAGTTCTAGTATATATGAATACATACAAGACATATAATGACCTAATATATGACATGTATGTTTTGCTTTTTGTATTCCATCTGTTTTCAGAAGCACTCCCCGGACTTACATCTACTTTGGAGAGCATGGTTTACATGGCCTTGCCGTAAAGTTGAACCAGTCCCGTTGCACTGGCAAGGTCATTGTAGTTTCCCACACTTCTAAATGGCCCAGCACAAACCCATAACTTGACGGCTGATAGACTATGTGGAGAACTCATTTTGTATCTACTGTTGGATTTTTGGCAAATGAGAAGCAGCTCATGGGTATTTACTGAAAATCAAGTCTTATTCGGTGCTGTGCCTTTCACTGTGGTCCCTGCCTCAGGAAGCTCTAAGAGGTGTAAGAGGGCTTGTTAACAGTCTTAACTGGACTAGGTTCTCCAGGAAGGAGTGGATAGTGAGAGGAGTGTGTTAGGCATTCTTGACAGAGCAGTCAAGGGTGTGGTGAAGTGGGAGGGGTGAATGAGATGTGAAAGTTACCCATTTTAGTGTCTTCATTTAGGCAGATGGTGGATGCTACTGCTGGGCAGACACTGTCCTGGGTGCTTCATCTGAAAGATCCTTCATTCCCTGAGCACTGTTGAGTGTGTTTTCTCTTTATAAATCCAATGCCAGTGAGGTGGGTGAGATAAGCACCCACCCTTTTGCATCTGTCCTACAACAAATTAGGCGACGTGGTTAAGTTTTGTTTTATTTTCAATTGTTATGAGTGGTGATAGTAGACTTTAGGTAGTTTCAACAGAAAAAGGGACATTAGTTGGAGGCAGGCTGGAGTAGCACAGGAAGCACTGATTAACTACTGTGACCTGAGAAGGGTTAAGAACCAGGCAGTTGGGGAGCCTCAGAGGTGGTAGGAATTTGGCTTTTCTCTCTAGAACCCTGCCATTAATATGGCTCTGTTTCCAACTTTCAAATTCTCAGTTCCCAGGAGAAAGAATCTCATTGGTCAGGCTTGGGTAATGGGCCCTCCACTGGCTCTCACCTGTGGCTGGAGGGCTAGTACACATTATAGATAGGGCCACTGTGGGTCTCCTCCCCAGATACCAGACCTGAGAGGTAAATTCATTTGCCTAAGGTCACAGCTTAGTGAAAGAACTAAAAATTGTTCTGCCCTTAGACTTGGGGAGGAAAAAGAGGCTCTGTCCTCCTTCCAGTCATCCTCCTCATAAGGTGAGGATTCCACGGGATAAAGGAGATATGTCCACTAGAGTCCATAGCCTTCGCCCCAGTTCTAGATCTGGGACCCCATTAATTACTTCCCAGGAGTTTGTGGACTTCCTCCCTGATCTGCTTCTGGAGTACAACCCTCACCACAGTGTCTGCATGCCTAGGCCTGGGGGATGGGTGTTTTGATGGGAAAGGACAGGCTAGGGGAGCACACTCAAGTGTAAAGCCTCTTGCATTGTGGGACAGAGCTAAAAGAGAGGAGGGGAAAGGACTGGGGACAGCTTTCCCAGTGCACCTCATTCTGGCACAGAACTCCAAGGAGTATGAGAATTCCAAATTTGAACTTCATCTTCCAGGTGACTATGGAGAAGGTATATTTGTTAAGGCAGGAGAATATAATATCTTTTATTTAATAGCTTGTTAGTGTGATTTATAACTAAACATGCAGACATGATATATGGGTTTTCATTTGTACTCTTGCCCCAGGCCCTGCAAGTGTTGGAGGCTGGCCTGCTCAGGACTGAGACTAAAACATAACTTTTTTCCTAACGAATCAATGGGTTCTTAGCACTGCATTTAGCCAGGCAAACTACAAAAACTCTGAATTAAGGTCTTGGTAGTTTTTTAAACCTGATAAAACTGTTCCCTCATTGTGTTGGCAGTCCCAGCATACTGCTGATGGCTTGATCTGTGTTTAAGACTTGTTAAGAAGGGTCTGGCAGTCTGTATCAGGCACTAAATGTCACTAGGCCGACTACATGACTTATCTTTTGAGGTCAAACAGACCCACTGACCAAAAAGTTTGTATTCCATCCCAAAGGAGTGATTCTGGGGAGCCAGAAAGTGACCTTAAAAGCCTTGACTGTTTTCTAAGAGGTCACTGATTAATTCCCGGTCAGGGCACATGCTGGGGGTTCCAGGATTGATCCCCAGTGGGGGGACGTGTAGGAAGCAGCCAATGGATGTTTCTCTCTCTTTGATCTTTCTATCTCTCCCTCTCCCTTCCACTCTCTCTAAAAATCAATACAAACGTATTTTTTTTAAAAGTAGGTGGTAGCATTCGTAGAATATGAAATCAATTTTTAAGAAGTTAAAAAGCATACCAAACAAATCTATATTGCTGGGAAACACATACATATGTAGTGAGAAGAAATGCACGGGAGTGAGAACCACGATTGAGGACAGTGGTTACTTATGTTGGGGTGGGACAGTCAGGGGGTGAGCCCCAACCACAGTGGTAATGCTTTATGCTCTAAGTCGGGTGGTAGGTACATGGTTAGCTATACACTTCTTAATTTATACCTATAACATCACACAATAAGTTTTATTCCACTGTTTAAATTTACAAACACATGATAAAACACCATGCAAACAGGGCTATATCCGCCCCCTCTAGGTACCTTATTAAGTCCACACACATGTACCACCAGCCCAGGGGAAAAGGGAGAGAAAGAGCACACAGATTGGTACAATAGTACTAGAAATGTTTTGGGGGTTTTTTGTTTGTTTGTTTAGATAGGGTGGGAGGGAGAGAGAGGGAGAGAGAGAGAGAGAAACATCAACGTGAAAGGGACACATCGAGTGGCTGCCATCCGCACGGCCCAACCAGGGCCGGGGACAAACTGCAACCGAGGTACATGCCCCTAGCGGGAACCAAACCTGGGTCTCTCTGGACCGCAGGCCAATGCTCTAACTGCTGAGCCAAATCGGCCAGGGCAGAAATGTTTTGGTTTTTAAGTTGAACAGTATTTCATTGTTATGCCCCGAAACTTGCATTGATGTGGCATGATTTTTGTGTATCAAATATCACACACACACACGACTGGATTGTGCTGTGATGCTGGGAAGAACCCCCTTCCCTCATCCCTACAGCCCAGAAGCTTTTCCCTTGTGAGAAAGGGCACCACCAGCACCCACCCCACACTCTACAACCATCAGACCTGGAAAACATGCTATCCGCATTGCACCAAACTCTCTGCAGTTTGCACTCTGCATTTCCCCGCCACCTCTCCCCCAAATTAAGCAATTCTGATAATGAGCAGTGTTTGGGCCGAAAGGTTCTGGTTTAGGCAACTCAATGACTTACTTCTAAATATTTCTGGCCAAGTTCCTTGTCCTGTTTGGAATTCTGTTCTCAGTTTAGCTGAAAATCCTAAACTATGAGAACTAATGTACTACAAAGTTAGCCCATTTAGTTGATCACAAAGACAGTTAATTCGATCCTTCTTTTTTAAAATGACAATAATATGCTCTAAAACTATCATATTATGCTGCAGGAACAGCCACAACTACACTGCACAAACGTTTCCTGAACGTGATTGTGCCAGGCACTGCCTAGGAATACAGTGGTGGACAAAACTGCCTGTATGGAGCTTGAACTCTAAATTTTTTTTTTTTATCCTCACCCGAGGACATTTTTCCATTTTTTGTTCAGACAGAGTGGGAGGGAGAGAGGGGAAGAGAGAGAGAGAGAGAGAGAGAGAGAGAGAGAGAGAGAGAGAGAGAGAGAGAGAAACACCGACGTGAAAGGGACACATCAAGTGGCTGCCTCCCGCATGACCAACCAGGTCCGGGGACAAACTACAACCGAGGCACGCGCCCCTAGCGGGAACCGAACCCAGGTCTCTCTGGACCGCAGGCCGACGCTCTAACTGCTGAGCCAACCCGGCCAGGGCTGGAGCTTGAACTCTAAGGGAGAGATACTGACAAGTGATCTGAACAGCAATCAGCATTACAAATCAAGGTGTCACATAAAAAGAGGAGAAATGAAACTAGTCAGTTATCAGGAATGTTTCTTTACGGATGGCAGTGAGAGGAGGATGACTGAGCTGTCAACAAACTGCTCAGAAAGGGGGAATCAAAATAATGAATCACTACTCCACTGTGGAATTTCACAACTAATTCATGAGAAGAGTATTAACAGTGCCCAAATTAGTCACCTACTATTTTCAGAAGCAGAGGTAAAATTAAATCTGTATTTCTTAACATGTCATGAACAAATCCTACTTTATGTTTAATTTTTAAAGTGCTATTAGGGCCCTGGCCAGTTTGGCTCAGCAGTAGAGCGTAGGCCCGCAGACCAATGAGTCTTGGGTTCGATTCCAGCCAAGGGCACATACCTCAGTTGCGGTTCGTCCCTGGCCCTGGTCGTGCAGAAGGCAACCAGTCAATGTATCCCTCTCACGTCAATGTTTATCTCTCTCTCCCTTTCTCTCCCTCTCTCTCTACCTGAAGATAAATAGAAAAATATCCTCGAGGGAGGATAAAAAAAAAAAATAATAAAGTGCTATTAGGGCGAGTAACCACCATCAGGCATCTACTCATATCTGTCAGCCCCTAACAAAGAAACATAAGCAGCAAATGGGAGCATAATAATGGCCTCTTCTCCCAAAGGTTTTTCCAGAATGATCTCCATGTTCACATTCTGTATTCCACCACCTTCATAAAACTTCAAATTACCCTAGAAACTCCCAGAGGAATCACGTCATAGGTCATACGGTGAGCCAGTGCCCTCCCACCTGCTGCTTCTTACAGAGTTGTGTGACCCTGGCAGGCCACTTAACTTCTCTTAGCTTCAGCATCAGCTGTAAATGGCAACAAGACTGGATGTGATTCCCTGCAGCCAACACACTGCCCTGCACCCAGCAGGCATTTTGCAACTCAAAGATACAGAAAGAGCTGGCTGTTTTGGAGTGAGGAAAGCCAGAGTCACTCTGTCCGATATCTCTGCTTTTTGTTGATCCTGCTTCCTAGGACTGGTCCTGGCTTCAGTGCCCAGCAAACTGGCCTTCACATGCCAAATCTAACAACTCTTTCTCTGGGAAATTTTTCTGAACACTTCCTCACCATAAAACCATTACTGTACTCTCTCTCTCCTTTATCTACTGGGCATTAGTGTCTACATCAGGTTTGGGCCCAAGATCCGATTCTGATGAAATCTGTTGCACGACTCTCCTGGCATGGGCACCAAAAGAAGCAAACAAACTACTGAGCACCTATCTCTGGGCTACGCACCTCCCTGCTGCTGTATTTATCATGATGGCACATGTGCTAGAAAGGCCCAGTGTCTTCCTAGACGGTGTGAAAACCACAACCTCTGTTTTCCCTCTTTGTTTTTTAACGTTTCTAATTTAGGAGCACAATGCGGTGTACCTTGAAGCAAAAGTGGCTTTACAACATTTGGACCCTAACCAGAAACCTTTCACAGGAAACAGGAAGTGGCTGCTTCCCCACCCCCACCCTGCACTCTGAGCATAACCCAACTAGTTATCCCGTACAATTTAGGCAAAAGGGCAGTCTGTACATCAAGGAATTTTTGAGTTGGAAGAAAACTTCCACACCACGGAACGGTCTCTGCCAAAATGGAGTAAATTTGTTATTACAAGGTGGCAAGGTCCTGGCCCAGACCATGCAGTCCAGTCCTTCCCACAGCGCTCTTGGTGAGGCCGCACAAAGGCAAGGTTTGGAATCCCAGGGATTGTCATCAGGAATGCACTGAATGCCTTGCAACCTTAAGGGCTCGGGGTTGGAATCCAAGCCTGAATTGTCCAAGAGAAACAGCTGACTAACAATGTCAGCTGGGGCATATTTTGATACCTTCAACTTCAGCTCCATGTAGGAAGGGGCTACACAAAGAGCTCTGTGACTGAAGAGCCCTAGGAATGGTACGCGAAGGCCTCCGAGTGCCTGCCCACATTCTCCTCATAGCTAGATAAAGTGGCTCCCAAAAGAGGTTTCCAAATCCGCCCCAGTGGGCACCATCAGAAATGACTCCCAGGAACCTTCCAGCTGTGAAGGGCTAACAAAGCTAGGCACTCTCCATCTGAATGTGAAAGACTGGCCTCAATCAGAGAAGCCCTTAAGCCATAAAACCCTTCACACCAAGGCCAAGTGTCACACTAGTAAGAGGGTGTGATTTATAAATTGACAGCACCCACAAAGCTGCTTTTGTACTCCTCCGTTAGTTAACAATTTATCTCCCCCCACCAAACTCATGGAGCTATTCAGATAAGGCTTGACTGGGCCTCAAAAAGAAAGAAAGGAAGAAAGAAAAGGACCCAAGTTTTGGCCAAAACACCCATGTTCACTCAGGATAATTATGGTCCTGTGAATAGACACTAAAATTAGGGCTTAATAATTCCTCTGTATCACACTCACAGCATCAAACTATTCCAGTACAAACATAAAGAGCAAGAAAGAGAAAATCTCCAGTGTAGTCTTGCTGGAAACTTGAAGAGTTCCACTTCTGTGGTTTCTGCAGTCTCTTTTGTGGTTTCTGAGCTCTTAGAATCCCCCCTTTAGAGCAATTTTAACTAGATGCTCTGACCAGCTGTTTTTCTTTCTCAACATTTAAATCTACAAAGCAAAGAGTAAATATGGGCTTGGTCGTATCTTTCCTCTCAGTTCGACTAAACCAATTCTGACCACTTCAAATCGTTTTCCCCACTGCAAAATTCCTTCTCAGATTCCACCAGCAACTAGAAACCATCATCTCTGATTCCCTTCCCACTCCTCTTTCTAGAAAATGAATTTAAGTTACTGCACCAATTCCAAGTAGAATCTAAGTTTACATTTTTTTTTTTTTTTTTTTCTTCACACAGAGTAGGAGGGAGAGAGAGGAAGAGAGAGAGAGAGAGAAACATCGACGTGAAAGGGCCACATCGAGTGGCTGCCACCCGCACGACCAACCAGGGCCGGGGACAAACTGCAACCGAGGTACACGCCCTTAGCGGGAACCGAACCCGGGTCTCTCCGGACCGCAGGCTGACGCTCTAACCGCTGAGCCAAACCGGCCAGGGCTAAGTTTACATTTTATTTATTTATTTATTTTTTTATCCTCACCCGAGGACATTTTTTCATTTTCTGTTCAGATAGAGTGGGAGGGAGAGAGAGAGAGAGAGAAACATCGACGTGAAAGGGACACATCGAGTGGCTGCCACCCGCACGACCAACCAGGGCCGGGGACAAACTGCAACCGAGGTACATGCCTTTAGCGGGAACCGAACCCGGGTCTCTCTGGACCACAGGCCGACGCTCTAACCGCTGAGCCAAACCAGCCAGGGCTAAGTTTACATTTTAAAATATACACCCGATAACATTTGTCAACCTTGAGGCCTTTGTTCTGGAAAGATTTGGTGAAAACAAAACAAAACTTTAAAGAAACAAAACAAAACAATTCCAGTTTAAACTGTCTCCTGCCCACTTAGGGTCTTACTAAATTGTCTATTAATCTCATTTTTTAAAAAAACAAAAGGAATGGCCTTTGTCCCTGGTTAGGTAGCTCAGCTGGTTACAGTGTTGTCCCAATACACCAAGGTTGCAGGTTCAATCCTCACTCAGGGCACATACAAGAATCAACCAACGAATGCATCAATAAGTGGAACAACACATCAACGTTTTTCTCTCTCTAAAATCAATTAAAAAAAAAAAAAGTAATGGCTTTTGCTCAAAAACAGTCTTTCTGATACTACTCCACACACCTAGGGTCAGCTAGGTGGCTCACAGACCAAGTCAGTCCAGCAAACATGTTCTCTTTAGCCTCTATTGTTGACAAGAACAGCATTCAGCTGAGTAGGTTGCCAGTATTAAAAAGTTTGGGACAGGACATACAAAAAAAATCTATATTTCTGATTGTCTTAAAAAAATCACATCTGGCATCCTAGATCCACACATTCCCTCACAGCTCAGCTGGCTGGCACTAAGCAGCAGCTGCCCCGCTTTAAGTGCGACAAGCACTGGTCCAGTCTATCCAGACCCTGCCTTCAGGCCCACCATGCTGGCTTCTCTCATATGCGACCATAATTGCCTGTCCCCATATGGCCCAGGGTTCCTAACCCCTCCCCACACAGTACACCTACCTTTTTGACCATAGTTGTCTCAGATGAATCCAGTCTTGTTCTCTTGGTATCAGGTCCATCTTCTACTCCTTGACTTACTTTGGCAACTTTGGTTTTCTCCCTAGAGGTGAAAAGGGAGGGAATCCAGTTCTACCCTAGGAATCATGCCATTAGAACACGCAGAGCATTACCAGCTCACAGAATAGGATGTTGGTTAAGAGCAAAGTTTTGGAGTCAAATAGATCTGGGTTCAAATCCCAGCTTGGCCACCGGTTACCTGACGAGCCAGTCACCTACTGTGTGGGAGTAACAACTGCTAACAGAAGATTCTTGTAAGAAGAGAAATAACATACACTGCTTAGCGCACTGCCTAGTAAGCTCTCAATAAACTTTGTGAACATGCCACTTGAATCATGAATTAGTTGAACCAAATTTCTCCCCTCTGCCAGGGGGCGCGCACATTAAAATAATCTGGACAGCTCTCCTCTATGATTTCTTTATCCATTTATAACGTGCCCAAAGAACTAAATATTCTAAAGCCATAAAACACTGGAGTTACAAGAGATCCTGAACATGTTTGTCCATCCTCCGTGTTAATTTTATAGGCAAGAAACTTGCAGACCAGAGAAGTTTCAGTGACTTGCCTGAGAAGCTGAACTAAAGAAAGCAATTCTTGATTCTTGGTAGGAAGCTTCACCTGCCACAAAACAGGATCTCTCTTTACCTCTCACGGTGGTGGTGGTGGGGAGGGGGAGGTCAGTGGTCAGAAAATTACAGCCAAAAAAACCAACTCATGTAGTTTTACAGTACTGGTATCATCTTTCATCTAGAAGCTACATATAAAACACTGCAGGTTCCATCATGTGAGAATCAGCACAGTCTGCAACCGCCATGTTCAAAATGAGAGGATAAGGGCTGCTGGTTGCACCAGAGCAGTCTCTGGACCTTGGAGCTTTTTATTTTCAAGGTAGACTTTGGTCAAGTGTACCTCCAGAGTTGCCCATCTAACTATTTTGTACTCATATTACTATCTCTTAACCTGAAAACATGCAAGCCTAAGCTGGGCAACAAATGTTTACAACCCAAGCAAACCTTCCCTAAATGGAAAGTGTGCTTCACCCCGACATCCAGACTGATCAAATCCCCAGGTGATATACTTCAATTGCCTAGAATACTGCTTTCTTTATGCTTTACATCAGACCATCATTGTGGAAGGCAGGGACCCCCTCTCCTACAATTCTGAACACACAATCTACAAGCTGTTAATGAATTGGTTTCCCAATGTTCTAAGTATTACAATAAAAGCCCTTCCTTAAATGGTTCATTTCCTATCAGTGAATAAAATTAAATTTTGAAAATGTTATATTTTCTCTTCCTCTCCCAACACTTACTCTACAAATTCATGCTCTCCAAGATTGGCAAATGTGTATCCGTGGTAGCCAAAAACATCTCCTGTAAAGAATTTGATGCTATTTTTGTGACAGATCTGGTCAACTTTAACTATGACATCTCTGGAACAGCAAGTCAGACATATCTGCAGAAAGAAAGAAATTGGCTGGGTGTGAGTTCTGCAAACTGTGAATCACTGCCCTGATGTCTAAATAAATCTTAATGAACAGCCTTGCTGGGCATGTCTAAAGCCTGTTTCAAACTGGTACAACAGGTTTCTTGGATCCTATGGTTAGAAGACAAAAGAAAAGTTGCAGGTTTCAGTGTGTAGAAAATGTAAATTATGAGTTGGTCATTTTCTGAAACCCAAACGAAATGTGTTTAGCTAGAAAGTAAAAGCCACTCAATGAATTTGTTTCCCCTCATCCATGAACATATATGAACCCCATTTCATGGTTTTCATGAAAAGAAAAAGACACTAATAACTTAGTGTAAGTTATTTCTAAATGGTTAAATATATTAAAATCTGAATAAGCTACAGTGAGGAGCAAAACCAGTTTTTAAAATTGACCCCTAGGTCACGTTTAAATACAAGGGCATTTTCCCTCCTTCTTTTGATTGATGTGTTAAGATAAAAAAGATAAACAAGTCCTGTTGAGATTATTTTTCCACAGTTTTCCATGTGAAACTTTATCTGAATTTAAGGACAAAAGAAAAGGTTACAGACCAAGTGACCTTCCATTTAGACTTAGACAATGAACGGTGATTCACTCAGAGGGATTATCAATGCTGCTCTGAGGCCTCTAGGTTCTGTTCCAATAAGTTAAGGTATTGGAAATGGCTAAATTTTACTGCATAAAACACCGTCTTTTCGGGATAAGCTTTGTCAGCAGGGCCAAGAAGATAACTTTTAACGTGTACATTTTTCATCTGAACATAGCTAGTTGGAGAAGAAATCACAAAAGGACATTTTCATTTGATAGAACCTCTCTGCTCTTGTCTGGAAGGCTGAATACTGAAATAATACGGAGAAATAAGTGCCTCTGGTGTCATTCAGAGGACACAGCTTCCCAAGGAAAAATCAAATATAAAAGGTGAGACAACCACAGTCGAACATACAGTCAACTGACCAAATGGAAGCCTGCAGAGTCACAAAGTGACTAAAACCCACTCAGGACCAGTCAGACATGGCCTGCGACACAGTCACACTTGGCCCGTGTACATGTGTTTGTTATACAAGCAACTGGCCCACACTTCAGTTCTAACAAAGCTTCTCTCTAATTGCTAGATGGTCAAGGGACACCTTGAAAAAATCAAATGTGGTTACCATGGATAAAGGAATGAAGAGAAGACTTTCATCTACATGGAAAATGTTCCAATATCTGGAGTTACAAAACAGAATAAATTAAAAAGAAAAAAGGACAAAATGCACAGACGATCCATCACTTCAAGCCCATATTTGAACAGATGCGCATATGAAATATAACAGCGTGCAAAACAAACTACCCAACCCAAATTCCTCCCTCTAGTGTAATGGGCCTTTCATTTAAAAAACAAGTAGATCACTTGTGAGTATTTCCCAGTTATCTAAGCTTCTTCCAGGGTACAAGGAACCATGTCTGAAAGGTCACAGGCACTGAAACAGAATTTAACTTATCCTTTCACCTCTGCATAGATTTGGCAGTGAAACCAAATGAGGCTGGATATGCCTCATTTGGCTTATGACTATAGTGATTCTGTCTAGTTATCCATGGCAACATGGTCAAAGTGGCTGTATGAAAGAGATAGACCAAGATCAGGTGTGCTCTTTTTAAAGACAAAACACAAGCTGTAGTTTGATATTTCTAACAGAAAAATGACTCTGCTACAGAAATTAATCACCAACTTGTTAAGTTTTCAGGAGAAAACATTTGCAATAATAAAGCTATGTGCAAAGATTCTGGAAGGAAGACAAAACACCAAGGATGAAACCTGGTCTAGGGGAACATATGCCCAAAGAAGAAACCAACAGACAACAACTCACATCTACAGCAGACCCAACATACTGAATCTATCTACCAACACATTCAATTTACTAGGGCAATATACTAAACCTAAAGAATAGCACAGCTTATAAACTTATTTGGGAAAAAACTCAGAATTTGAGATTCTAATGCTCTACTGTACCTAGAACACACACAATTAGTGCTTTAATTTGCTTGATTCCCCCAGACAGTACACCCTCTATGAAACTTACAGCGTCGAATTGAGTAAAAAACGACTCAGGTTTCTTTTCTATATTCTCAGTGTCCACCTTCACATCCACCATGGGGTTGAGATTCTGGGCTCGCTCCAAAGAGGCTTCGGCCCTGTTTCGACCAACAGACCCAGTACGGATCAGGAACTGAGCTCCAGGATCTTCTGGAGATACCTAGGAAGAATTTTTTTTTTAATACCTGAATTTAAGGGAAAACATATCTCAAAGACAATGGGTCTTTCCATTTTAAAGTATAAGTAAAATACCTACCATCTAATTGTATTACTGTTCCTGCAGGAATCTGCCTAATGCAGACTCCCTACACTCTCCTTCTGAGGCTTTAAAATAGAGACATTTAACTTTGACTGGGCATGGATGGTTAAAGAGCACCCCCTTGTGTTTATAAAGAAAATTCACTCTAGACAGAAAAGTCCATGCTTTCTTCTTCTAAAGTTTGTAACTGCTAACAAAATGATTTAATCATTGGTGGTAAGAATTTACCAAATACCTATCATGTGCCCCACTCTGAGCATTCAGAAAGAAACATAAGTAGTTTAAAGGATAAAGTCCCTGCCTACAGTGGTTTAATATCAGACCAGTGCAAAAATCAGACACAATTAAGAATGCTTGAAATGAACTCTTAAATTCAATTAAAACTCAGAGGAAAGATGAGTGGGGGCTGGAGTAGAGAGATGATTTCACTCATAAGGCTGGATATATTGCAGAGAGCCTCAAAGGCAGATAACATAATCACTTGACAGTCCCCAGTAGGATTCCAGACTCCATATTGTTCACAAAGCATTTCTTCCCACATCAAACATCAAATTTAACTGTTAATCCCTAGGTGTAACCTCGCCACCTTCAGTTCACCAACACTGGGTTACCAGTAGTAATCTCCCCTCCTCTCTTCCTGCCAAGTGCCCACAGCACTAACGTACTTCCTTTCCTCCAAAAAAATGAGCTGGTCCTTCTCCCATTCAAGACCAACCCTCTAAAAGGATCCTTGACCCATCTCATCCTGCTTCTTCAGGGATCTCATTATATTCTGAGAAGCTATATACCATAGTGGTTAAGGGTAAGGTTCTGAAGTAATTCAGACAGAATTCAAATCTTTGATTTAAATTCGACTCAACCTCTTACTGTGTGACCTTGAGCAAGTATGAGGGAATCACATGTAAAATGCAGATGTTAATAAAAACAATGCACTTACTAATTACTCCATCTATGGTAATTATTACTATCCATGCTCTGCTCCCTTGGCCTCTCAGACTCTGGCTTTCCTCCTCCCTCACTAGATACAGTCCAGCCTCTATATAGGTCCTCTTACGTGTGACTGTCCCCAAAATTCCATCTCAGAATCACTCATCTCTTCACTCTGTATACCACCATAAACCAACTCAATGCCTCTTTTAGTTTCTACCAGAATTTTCTGGTATTTCTCAAATCGCTCTTATTGATACAGATTTCTTCCTGATCTGAGCCTTGTATTAAACTAACTGCTCACCAGAGACTTTCTCCTGGAGATACCATAGGCCCTTCATATATGACTCCTGTATTTATTGTCTCTGCTGATGAGCCCACCAACTGCCCATCCAATCACCCAAACCAGAAACCTGGTGGTCACATCCTTGATAGTTCCTCGATAGCCAGTCACCTGCTAAGGTGGCTAAGAGCATGGGCTCTGCCAAGAGTCAGACTGACTACGTCATTGTTTCCCACTAACTACTGTGACCTTCAATGGGGCAGTACTTCACTTCCCTTTCCTCAGTTTTCTTACTTGTAAAATAGGGGTGATAATCCCTGTATCTCAGAGTTCTTGTGAGGATTAAATGAGATACTACAGCCACAGTGTAGAAGTGTCCAGCACCTTCAGTAAATGTCCGCTGCTGTGAGATATTCCTTCTTTTCCTTCCACACCCATATACACTCCTGTCAATTCTACCACCTAAGTTTTTCTCACCTGTGTGCTTCCTGCCCTGTCACCAGTACCATCACTCATATACTTTTCATCTCTCACCAAAACTCTACAACAGCCTTCTAAGTGGTCTTCTACCCTGTATTTTGTGTCAACCATAGTTGATACAATAATTAGTGACCTACCCAAAGTCCAAAGCTGACAAAGTCACTCCTCCCCACAATGGAAAGTCTTTGAATCCTTACCACCCAAGGGTTTAAGTAAAAGCTTACAGCAGGGCTTGCCAGCAAGCTCTTGGTGACTTGGATCTTACATGCAACCTGCTCCCACTTCCCACCACTTTGGGCTTCACACTCTAAACATTCCAAACTGCTACCTATATTCTTGTGCCACTGCTAATGTCCCCTGCCTGAAATACAGCCACTCGACTTGATAAATCTCTACTTGTTCTTTAATACTCAGCTCAGATCAGAACGCCAGGAAGACTTTTATGTCCCCCTTCCACAACCCGAGTCAGGGAGCCCACTCTGGTTTCTGGAAAAAACTTGAGAATGGGAACCAAATGTTGTACATCTTTGTATGGCCAATACTTAGAATACTTCAGGGTAGCAGAAGGTGCTCTTGGATGCTTACTAATGTAAACAATGAAAAACTCTAAGGGGCTGAAAATAACATTCTCATTTTATAGATGAGCAAACTGAGTCTCTGAAAGGTTAAGTACTTTGTCCAGCTTGAGGAGGGGGAATGTGAGCCCAAATCTGCATGATTCCAAAGCTTTTGCACTATGCAGCACTATCTCCCCGGGAAGTTCCTAACCAGTGGGGGGAAAGCACAAGTAAACTTCAAAGGGCAGAACAACCACAGAATGTTCATAAACTATCAAATTTATGAGGTGGGGGTCAGGCTAAGTTGACTAGAACCAGGTTACACGAAGCCAGAGGGTTTCAACCTTCCCTGTCAGGCTCACCTGGAGAACTTTTTTTTTATCCTCACCCGAGGACATTTTTCCATTTTTTGTTCAGATAGAGTGGGAGGGAGAGAGAGGAAGAGAGAGAGAGAAACATCGACGTGAAAGGGACACATCAAGTGGCTGCCTCCTGCATGGACCAACTAGGGCCGGACACAAACTTCAACCAAGGTACGTGCCCTTAGCGAGAACTGAACCCAGGCCTCTCTGGACCGCAGGCCAATGCTCTAACCGCTGAGCCAAACTGGCCAGGGCTGGAGAACTTTTTTTAAAAATTCGCCCCCGAGGATATATTTTTTCCATTGAATCTTTTTTTTTGAGAGAGTGGAAGGGAAGGATGGTGGGTGGGAGGAGAGACAGAGAGATAGAGAGAGAGAGAGACACATCAATTGGTTGCCTCCCACACGTGCCCCAAACGGGGCCAGGGATCTAACCTGCAACCCAAGTATGTGCCCTTGACTTGGAATCAAACCCACAACCCTTTGGTGCGAGGGCCAATGCTCTATCCACTGAGCCACACTGGCCAGGGCTGGACAACCTTAATTTTTAAATAACTCTCCAAATATTCTAAAGCACAGACTAAGAACTGCTATATGAAGCCTTGAAAACCAGCCAGATGAGTAAGGCCTTGTAGTGGAAGGCAGCAGAAAGCACTGTAAGTCCTCAAAGTGAAGAGGTAAAGGATGACAATCAGCCTGTTCACTCCAACAGTGGGTGGCACTCATCACTGGACTGAGGTGACAGAACCACAACACATGCCCTTCAGTGTTACATTATCATTCCTCATTCTCAGATTCCTCCAACCAGAAGAGGAAGTCACCATCCCCGTGTGGTTTCATGTTTTCCACACCAAGGGCCTCCAAGTTTAGGAAAATCCTTCCTTGAGTCTCTACTCTTAACCTCTCTACAGTACCAATTCTTCCTCTAGATGGGGTGTTCCTACCTCTAGGGGGCACTGTGGTTGAGGAGATGTCAAAGCTGCAGGTACTCAGACAGTTAAATAACCTGGCAGCTAGCTAGTTGCAGGAATTTTTCTTCCTTAGCTTTAAAATTTAAGTCAAAAATCAATACATGATTGTGATATTAAGTGAGCCAACCTGCATTTCCTTTCATAATGCAGTCAAATTTTTATAGAATAACAACTGCAGCCCTGGCCAGTTTGGCTCAGTGGTTGGAGCATTGGCCTACAGACCAAAGAGTCTTGGGTTCGATTCTGCTCAAGGGCATGTACCTCAGTTGTGGTTCGGTCCCCAGCCCTGGTTGGAGTCGTACGGGAGGCAACCAATAGATATGTCTCTCTCACATCCATGTTTCTCCCTCCCTCCCTCCCTCCTTTCCACTTTATCTAAAAATCAATGAGAAAAACAAAACAAAACAAAAAAAACGACATGATTCTTGGAATTTGCTTTAAAATAGTGTCCAAACTGCCAGGCCGGTGTTGCTCAGTGGTTGAGCGTCGACCCACACACCAAGAGGTCGCCGGTTCGATTCCTGGTCAGGGCACATTCCCAGGTTGTGGGCCAGGTCCCCAGTGGGGTGCATGCAGGAGGTGGCCAATCGATGTTCTCTCTCATCAATGTTGCTTTCTCTCCCTTTCCCTTCCTCTCTCTCTAAAAATCAATAAAGAAAAAAAATAAAAATGAATAAATAAAACAAAATACTGTCCAAAAAAAGAGAGTGTAAAAGATAAAATTTATTTTCTAAAGCCACAAAATATTGCTATCTGTAGAAGCCAGGTAGATAGGGTGTCAAATATTATTCTCTCCACTTTTATACATATTTGAAAATTTCTATTAAAAAATACTAAAATGGCCCTGGCCGGTTTGGCTCAGCGGTTAGAGCGTCGGCCTGCGGTCCAGAGAGACCCAGGTTCGGTTCCCGCTAGAGGCATGTACCTCGGTTGCAGTTTGTCCCTGGTCCTGGTTGGTCGTGTGGGTGGCAGCCACTCGATGTGGCCCTTTCACGTCGATGTTTCTCTCTCTCTCTCTCTCTCTCTCTCTTCCTCTCTCTCCCTCCCACTCTATCTGAACAAAAAATGAAAAAATGTCCTCGGGGGAGGATAAAAAAAAAAAAAATACTAAAATGGCCTGGCCGGTGTGGCTCAGTTGATTAAGCATTGTCCCATGGACTGAGAGGTCCTGGTTCAACTCCCAGTCAGGGCACATGCCTGGGTTTCGGGCTTGATCCCCAGTGTTGGGTGTGCAGGAGGCAGCCAATCGATGTTTCTCTCTCACATGGACGTTTCTCTCTCTCTCTTCCTCCCTCTCTCTCTAAAAAAAATCAATAAAAACGTATTTTAAAAAACAACTAAAATGTCACTGAGGCATAAGAATGTAGAGAAAAAAGCAGTTATTTCCACCTTGGAGAAAAGACAGGTCAGAGGAAAGCTACACTAGAGTTGTGCACTATTATTATATTATTAATCATTACATCATATAATAACTAATTATTCGACGTTTTGCTTGTTAGGTGCAGACACTATGCTAAGCAGTCCAAATACATCCTCTCTGGTTCAGTGTTTTCCAAAGTAATGTCTATGAAACATTTCCATCAAGATCTCCTAGGATAACTTTTATTTATTTTTTTAATTTTTAAAATTGATTTGATACCTTTTCTTATTAATCCTCACCCGAGGATCTTTTTTTCTATTTATCTTCATATAAAGTGGGAGGGAAGGAGAGGGTGAGAGAGAAACACCGACATGAGAGGGACACATCGACCGGTTGCCTCCTGCATGACACTCACCAGGGCTGGGGACGAACCGCAACTGAGGTATGTGCCCTTGACCAGAATCGAACTCACAACTCACTGGTCCACAGGCCAACAGAGCTAACCACTAAGCCAAACTGGCCAGGGCGAGTTGGTACCTTTTTAAAAAAATGTTTTTATTGATTTTTAGTGAGGGGAAAGAAGAGGGAGAGAGATAGAGAAACACTGATCTGAGAAACAACGATCGGCTGCCTTCTGCACACCCCCTACCAAGGATGGAGCCTGCAATCCGGGCATGTGCCCTGACCGGGAATCAAACCAGCAACCCTTTAATGCACAGGACGACGCCCAACCAACTGAGCTACACTGGCCAGAGCAAGTTGAGACACCTTTTAAATGTGTCTATTCCTGAGCCTCACCTCAGATTTTTTTCTAAAGTAGAATCATTGGAAGGTAAAGCCTATACCAAGACAAAGCCACAAGGCAATTCTGCATTTTTAGTTATTCAGGTGATTTATAGGAACAAATTGGAAAGCTACTCTTGGCCGGTTTGGCTCAGCAGTTAGAGCGTTGGCCCGCAGATTATTGAGTTGTGGGTTCGATTCCAGTCAAGGGCACGTACCTTGGTTGCGGTTCGTCCCCAGCCCTGGTCGGGTCGTGCGGGAGGCAACCAGTCGATCAATGTTTCTCTCTGCCTCTCTCTCTCTCTCTCTCTCTCTCTCTCTCCTTCCTTCCCATTCTGCCTGATAATATATGGAAAAATATCCTCAGGTGAGGAATAAAAAACAAACAAACAAAAAAAGGAGACATGCCCTGGCCGGTTTGGCTCAGCGGTTGGAGTGTCGGCCTGCGGACCAGAGAGTCCTCGGTTCAGTTCCCGCTAGGGGCACGTACCAAAAAAAAAAAAAAAAAAAAGGAGACAGGAGTCTCCATAATTGTCCACCTAGGATGTGGTGGTGCTGAACTCAAACACAGTGCTAGCTCTATCAGTTCCATTAACGCCAGCCTTCCTCTCACAGTCCTGAAGGGGCAAGTAGGAACTCCCAAATCTCCAAGAGTTTATATCTACGAGGGAGACTATTCTGGACAGTGATGAGGTGGCTGCACATCTCACCTGTTCATGATCCAGCATGGTCAGTCCTTTCACTCCTGCCAGGATGAGATTCTTGGCAATTTCAGCCCCAAGCCCTTTCATGCCGACAAGAAGCACCCGGGAGGCCCGCAGCCTGTAAGGCAGACATTGTTAACTGGATGACAGAGAACAGCGGAAACACACTAAATCTTTAAAGAACAAAACAACAGGGCAATAATTTTAATTTTTATTAACTGTACTGCAGTAGCACAGCCTCAAAACTAGGAAAGAGATGCGCCAATCCACCCTGCAGAGCACAATTCATTCAACAAATATTTGTTCAGCACCTATGCCAGGCACCTCTCTAAGGTGTGGAATTAAATCAAACATAAGTCCTGCCCTTCCGGAACTTATACTTCATGAAGAAAGCAGATAAGTGAGAGAGTATACAAGGTGGGGCAAAAGTAGGTTTACAGTTATTTGTATGGAAAATAACACGATAATTAATAATAATACAAGAATAAACTCATGTACTCACAACTGTAAACCTACTTTTGCCCCACCCTGTATATTATGTCAAAAAATGATGAAAATCAAGCATGACATGGATCAAGACTGATGGAGGATACTATTTTAGTCAAACTTATCAAAAAGGCCTTTCTGAGGAGGTGCTGAGCACAGATCAAAATGAAATAAAGGATGAATATATAGATATATGGAAGAAGAACACTCCAGGCAGATAAAACAGCAAGTGCAAAAGCCCTGAGACACGAGTGCTTGGCATGTTTCAGGGAAAGGAAGAAAAACAGTGAGCAAAGGGATGACTGGTAGGAAATGAGGATGTAGACAGAACCAGGGGCTACATCATGAAGGCTCTCACAGGCACAAGGATTCTGGATTTTATTCTAAGCCTGATGAAAAGCCATGGGGAAAGAGGGGTCTGGAGGAGAAGTGTTACAGTTAAGGCGAGGGGGATGATCACTTGGACTAGTATGATAGCAGAAGAGGTGGGAAGGGGTACTATTTAGGCTATAACACACAAGCAAAAACGTGGCAGCATAAAAGAGGATATAATGAGGAAATGTTTGGATCATTCTAACTATAACGTGACAGAAGATGAGGCTAACAGAAGGTACTCAGAGCCCTGGCCGATTTGGCTCAGCGGTTAGAGCGTCGGCCAGTGGTCCAGAGAGACCCGGGTTTGGTTCCCGCTAAGGGCACGTACCTTGGTTGCAGTTTGTCCCCGGCCCTGGTTGGGTCATGCAGGAGGCAGCCACTTGATGTGTCCCTTTCATGTCGATATTTCTCTCTCTCTCCCCCTCCCACTCTATCTGAACAAAAACTGGAAAAATGTCCTCGGGAGAGGATAAAAAAAAAAAAAAAAAAAAAGAAGGTATTCAGAGGTTGGGTAATCCCAAGAAGTCTTGACTTAACATTGAGGTCAGTGGGAAGCAGTATATAG
Organism: Tadarida brasiliensis; assembly: GCA_030848825.1. NCBI lineage: Eukaryota > Metazoa > Chordata > Mammalia > Chiroptera > Molossidae > Tadarida > Tadarida brasiliensis. The sequence continues at coordinate 7,697,908 of CM061276.1, forward strand.
GTCCACAATGTCTTATTTGAAATTCCTTGGAGGGGAGTAAGACATACAAAATTCCCATATATAGTGACAAAATAAAGGCACAAGTTCTTTTCAATGAGAAAAGAGAGAGAGAGAGAAAGAAAAGAAAAGAAAGAAAGAAAGAAAGGAAGGAAGGAAGGAAGGAAGGAAGGAAGGAAGGAAGGAAGGAAGGAAGGAAGAAAGGAAGAAAGAAAGAAATCCCTTGAAGCAGAAGTGTTTCAGAATCAGACTTTCTCAGATTTGAAAAAGGAATAAAGAGTATGGTGTCACCCGGCTGGTGTGGCTCAGTGGCTGAGCGTCAACCCATGCACCAAGAGGTGGCCAGTTCAATTCCCAGTCAGGGCACATGCCTGGATTGTGGACTCAATCCCCAGTAGGGGGCATGAAGGAGGCAGCCCATGGATGTTGATGCTTCTCTCTCATCTATGTTTCTACCTTTCCCTCTCCCTTTCTCTCTCTCTGAAATCAATAAAAACATTTTAAAAAACTGTTTAAAAAAAGAGTATGGTGTCATATCGGTACTAGATTCATGAGGTGATCACTTTGTAAGGTATACAAATGTGTAGTCATTGTTATACTCCTGAGACTAACATAATCTTACAATCTTGTGTGTCAACTGTAATTGAAAAATAAGTTTAAAAAAATACAAAATAGCCCTGGCCAGTTTGGCTCAGTGGTTGGAGCATCGGCCTGTGGACCAGAGAGTCCTGGGATCGGTTCCCGCTAGGGGCACATACAAAAAATAAATAAATAAATAAAAATAAAAAAATAAAGTTGCACCCTGGCCGGTTTGGCTCAGCAGTTAGAGCATTGGCCCGCAGACCAAAGAGACCTGGGTTCGGTTCCCGCTGAGGGCATGTCACGTACCTCGGTTGCGGTTTGTCCCCGGCCCTGGTTGGGGTCGTGTGGGTGGCAACCAGTTGATGTGTCTCTCTCACGTCGATGTTTCTCTCTCTCTCCCTTCCTCCCTCTCTCCCTCCCACTCTATATGAAGATAAATGCAAAAATGTCCTCAGGTGAGGATTTAAAAAAAGAGAGAGAATGGTGGCTGAACCCTGGCTGGTGTGACTCAGTTAACTGGAGCGTCATCCTGTACACCAAGAGGTGGTGGGTTTCATTCCTGGTCAAAGTACATACCCTGGTTGTGGGTGATCACTGGTCATGGCGTATTTGAGAGGCAGCCGATCAATGTTTCTCACATTGATGTCTTTCTTTTCTTTCTTTCTTTTTTTCTCTTCTCTTCTTTCTTCTCTTCTCTTCTCTTTTCTCTCTACTCTCCCTCCCTCCTCCCTCCTGCCCTTTCTCTCTAAGCTTAAAAAAGAAAGAAAGAAAGAAAGAAAGAAAGAAAGAAAGAAAGAAAGAAAAAAAGAAAGAAAGAAAGAAAGAAAGAAAGAAAGAAAGAAAGAAAGAAAGAAAGAAAGAAAGAAAGAAAGAAAGAAAGAAAGAATGGTGGCTGAGTCCTGTGCTGATTCTTTTTAAAAATTTTTTTCTTTATTGCTTTTAGAGAGAGGGAGAGGGAGAGAGAGATAGAAACATTGATGAGAGAGAACATCAATTGGCTGCGTCTTGCACGCCCCCCATTGGGAATCAGGCCCACAACCTGGGCATGTGCCCTGACCAGTATTCAAACCGGCGACCTCTTGATGCATGGATCAATGCTCAACCACTGAGTCACACTGGCCGGGCCCTGTGCTGATTCTTTAAGTTAGCAGATTTTGTATTTCCTTTGCTGATACAATCAAAGGATAAAATGGGGAAAGAGGAAGAATATTGACAATATCTCCCTCAAAGGCATATGTCTGGGTCTCAGCATCTCCGTTACTGCTTTTATCCTATGGGCCCTTCCACCGCCAATGACAGGCTAGCAGACAGGAGTCTTTCAAGTGACAAGTCCACTTCACAAAAATAGAAGAAAGTTGAGAGAGCCTACAAGGTAAATAACAGATGCTAGCAATGAGCAGGTCCCTTATCAGAGATGTAGAACATCACACCAAAGGGTGGGCTTAGAAGGAAGGAAAACTATGCGGCTTTCCAGAGGAGCTCTAATCCCTCAAGAATCAGCAAATATAATAGGCAATGTTTCCTACAAGAATATAGTGCACATAACAAACCTCTCACATCAGAAAGATTGAGCACCCTTGCATTTAGCTGTACCTTCCAAGTCTCTGTTATCTGTGAGTCTACGAGCCCTCCTTGCACCTGGCCCTGACACTGCCGCACCTGGAACTCCAGGTTCTAAGTTCTCTTTCAGTCTGAGTGACTGGGTTTTCTGTTGTCTGGCTACTCCAGTACCTCAAAGATACAGCTAGAATGGCCCACCTCTCTTCTAGGAATCTGTATCTTCAAATATTACCAATGACCTTCTAATCTCCAAGCCCACAAACTTCTCAGGCTCTGTTCTACTTGATTTCATTCCTTCAGCAACATGCCCATCACTCATGCCCACTAAGTGTGAAGACTTGGGTTTCAGTTCTTACTCTGCCACTTCCTACCTGGGTGACCTAGACAATCTCTCTAAACTTCAGTTTATCCACCTGTGAAATGGGAATACCAATTCTGATTTCATGGTTTTTAATCCCCTCAACAACCTGGTAAAATGTGTATGCAAAGCCATCTAGCAAAATCCCTGGAATATAACAGATGCTCAGTATATGTTACTTGAATTTATTGAACTTCTCCCCAATCCCCATTGCCGTAATTATAAATGGCTCAGTAAAGAGTTCATTCTGATTTTCACAAAAAACTGACAAACAAAAATCTAAAGCTGACATTTCAAGCCATCCAGTACTGGCTCCCTCCTACTTCCCCAGCCTTACCTCCCACTACCAGATTACTTTACTCAAGCCCAAATATGCTGTCAGTTTCCCACCTGCAGACTTTAAATCACAACATCCCACATATCTGAAAAGCACCTGCTCTTCCTCCCTGTGCTTGTCAAGCCTTTCCCCAGACTTCAAACCCCAACTTGAATGCCATTTCCTCAGGAAGGCTTTTCTTATAACGGCAGACTAAAGCAAGTTATTCTCTCCTCTGAATTCAGAGTAAATGCCACATATAAATGCCTCTCATAAGTCACATAGCCATGTGGCCTCTCCATGATCCCTACATCCTATGAAGCGCTCCAAATCCTGACTGCTCGTGAGTTTTTTTTCTTAATTTTTTTTCTTGCCCTGGCCAGTTTGGCTCAGCGGTTAGAGCGTCGGCCCGCGGACCAGAGAGTCCCAGGTTTGGTTCCGCTAAGGGCACGTACCTCGGTTGCAGTTTGTCACCAGCCCCGGTTGGGGTTGTGTGGGTGGCAACAAGTTGATGTGTCTTTCTCACATTGATGTTTCTCTCTTCCTCCTGCTCTATCTGAAGATGAATGCAAAAATGTCCTCGGGTGAGGATACAAAAAAAAAATTTTTTTTTCTTTACTGATTTTAGAGAGAGGGGGAGACATAGAAACATCCATGAGAGAGAACATCGACTGGCTGCCTCCTGCATGCCCCCCACTGGGGATTTGGCTCACAACCTGAGCATGTGCCCTGACCGGGAATCGAACCGGCGACCTCCTGGTGCATGGGTCGACGCACAACCACTGAGCCACACTGGCTGGGCTGCTTGCGGGATTTTTATTCAAGTGGCATCACCACTGACCATGTTTACGTTGTTAATCCTTAACCATTCCCGGGGCCCTGAGACTACAGGTTACTTACGGCTCAATTACATGAAAAGCACTTAAAATAGTACCTGGCACAGAGTCAGCAGCAGAGTCAGCATTTAATGAATGTCAGCTATTGCTATTCATACACTGAAACGATTCTCCTTCTAGGAATCAATCCTAAAGAAATATTCAAATGGGCACAATAATCACATACAAATCTATTCACAGCAACATCGTCCATTCGCTTCCCTCCACCTCCACGCAATGCCTGGTCAGAACTGCCATCATTTCTCGCCTACAAACTCAACAGCCTTCTACTAGGCCTCCCTGCTTCCACTGTCCCCATCTCAGGCAGAGAGATTTTTTTTCTAATATGTTTTTATTGATTTTTTTTAGAGAGAGATAGAAACATCGATGTGAGAGAGATACATCAACTGACTGCCTCCTGCACGCACCCTACTGGGGATCGAGCCCACAAACCAGGCATGTGCCTTGACTGGGAATCGAACCGGGACCTCTCAGTTCATGGGACAACAATCAATCCACTGAGCCACATCAATCGTTCCCCATGCAGATTCTTTACCCTGGACTCGAAAGCCCTGTGCACCACTACTATCTCATCTCATCCTACCGCCTCCCTTCTTTTTTTTATTTTTTTTTTATCCTCACCCGAGGACATTTTTTCATTTTTTGTTCAGATAGAGTGGGAGGGAGAGAGAGGAAGAGAGAGAGAAAAACATCGATGTGAAAGGGACACATCGAGTGGCTGCCACCCGCACGACCAAGCAGGGCCGGGGACAAACTGCAACCGAGGTACATGCCCTTAGCGGGAACCGAACCCGGGTCTCTCTGGACCGCAGGCCGATGCTCTAACCGCTGAGCCAAACCAGCCAGGGCAGCCTACCGCCTCCCTTAATAACTTGCCTTCAGCCATGCTGGCCTTCCTTGATCCCAGAAAATACCACATTTGTTCCCACCATGGACTTTGGCATCAGTTGTTCTCTCTGCTTCTCCAAACTTTTCGCACGACCCATCCTTTAGGTCTTGGCTCAATTGTCACCTCCTTAGATTGATTAGTCCACACTGGCCACCTAATCCAAAAAATGTCCACACCCTCTTCTATCTGGAATTATGCTAACTGCTTATGTTCATTGCCTGTTCCTCCATTAAAATGTAAACTCCAGCCCTGGCCGGTTTGGCTCAGCGGTTAGAGTGTCAGCCCACAGACCAGAGAGTCTCGGATTCGATTCCTGTCAAGGGCACGTACTTCAGTTGTAGTTCGGTCCCCGGCCCTGGTTGGGGTTGTGTGGGAGGAAACTAGTTGATGTGCCTCGCTCACATTGATGTTTCTCTCTCTCTCTCTCTCCTCCCACCCCATTCTATCTGAAGATAAATGAAAAAATTTCCTTGGGTAAGGATTTAAAAAGGAAGACAGCCCTGGCTAGTATTCTCAGTGGTTAGAGCATGGTCTTGTGCACACAAGGGTCATGGGTTCGCTCCCCAGTTGGGGCACATACGGGAGGCAACCAACTGATACTTCTCTCTCTAGAATCAATGGGGATATATATGTGTGTGTGTGTGTGTGTGTGTGTGTGTGTGTGTGTGTGTGTGTGTGTGCGCGCGTATATATATATCCTTCAGATGAGGATTAAAAAAAGAGTAAGAGCTGGCTGGTATGGTTCAGTTGGTTGGGTGTCGTCCCATTCACCAAAAGGTTGCTGGTTCAATTCTGGGTCAGGGGACATGTCCAGGTTACGGGCTCAATCCCCAGTAGGGGGGTGTTCAGGAGGCATATAACGCCCTAATCCCTGGGACCTGTGAATAAATTACCATACATGACAAAAAGAATTGCACTGACGTTATGATTACATTAAGGATTTTGAGATGGTAAGATGATACTAGATTAATGGAATGGGTCCAAATAATCATAAGGGTCCTTATAAGAGAGAGGCAGAAGAGGTCAGAGTTAGAGGTGATGTGATGACAAAAGCAGGGGCCATAGTCAGAAAAAAGAGATTTGATGATGCTACACTGCTGACTTTGAAGATAAAGGAAAGAGCCATGAGACAAAGAATGCAGGTGACTTCTAGACACTAGAAAAGTCAAGCACACAGATTCTTCCCTAGAACTTCCACAGGGAGCACAGCCCTGCACACACCTTGATTTTAGCCCACCACTGAAACTGATTTCAGACTCTGACCTCCAGAACTGTAAGAGAATTTGTGTTAAGCCATCAAATTTATGGCAATTGTTACAGCAGCAACAGAAAATACACCAAGGCACAGTTAAGGAACTTGCTGAGGATCACACAGCTGCCAAAAGGCAAAGCAGATATCAACTCAGGCAACATGTGCTCTTAAAGTTATACTGCCTCTCAATATCACAAATAAATGTAAAATTACATTGTGACATGTTGTGTATATAGTCCACTGGCAACAACAGTGGCAGTAAATACCATCCACAGAGGGCTCACTAAGTACCAGGCACTGAACTAGGTACATTACCTATAGTACCCCACTGAAACCTTGACAGTGGTCCTTCAGCATTTTTCTCTTGGATAAAGCATACACGCCCCAAACACTTGCAAAAATTTTCTCTTCCAAAAAGTCCAAGGAGGCTCCACAGACCCCAGAGGGTAGGCTATCATGCTTCAATAGGAAAGGATCCATGTCTGCCTTGAGAAAGGAAAAAACTAAGGCTCAGAAAAGGTGTGTAAACTCTCACAGATAATGGGTGGCCAGAGTTGGGATCAGAATTCAGTTCTGACCATGACCTATGACTTTTTCCTCTCATTGTCTCCCCCATGCTGCCTTGTGTACAGTAGGCTCTAAATAAATATATGCTGACTTACTCTCCTTTCTTTGACTTCTGCTCCGACATGAGTATCTTTTAAATTTCTGGGAAGGAACCAGAGCTTTTTAAAAAATATATATTTTTACTGATTTTTAGAGAGAGGGGAAGGGAGAAGGAGAAAGAAATAGAAACATCGATGTGTGCCCGGCCAGTGTGGCTCAGTGGTTGAGCATCAACCCATGCACCAAGAGGTTACCGGTTCGATTCCCGGTCAGGGCACATGCCCAGGTTGTGGGCCCAATCCCGAGTGGGGGGCATGCAGGAGGAAGCCAATCGATGTTCTCTCTCATTGATGTTTCTATCTCCCTCTCCCTTTTTCTCTCTCTAAAATCAATAAAGAAAAATAAATAAATATCAATAAATTAAAAAAAAAACGAAAAGAAAAGAAACACCGATGTGAGAGAGAACCAACAATTGGCTGTCTCCTACACACCCTCTACTGGGGATTGAATCCACAACCTGGGCATGTGCCCTCACTAGGAATCGAACTAGTGACCTCTTGGTGCATGGGTCGATGGTCAACCACTGAGCCACACCGGATGGGTGGACCAGAGCTTTTATATATAATCTTTGAATTCACAATACACACTTCAAGTTAAGTCAAGTCAATGAATTCTACTCATGATTAAAAACTCTTAAGATTACCAAATTTACATTCAAACCACCCTTATTGAGAGTCTAATGTGTGAGACTATTTCAAATAGGGTAAGCACAAAGCCCCAAGGCCACAAAGCACTTTAGCATATTTGAGGAACAGAAAGATTCAAGTAGCTTTAATGGAGTATAGGCAAGGTCAGACAAGCCAGAGCATGGAAGGCAATGCATTTTAAAAGCTTTGGATTTTATTCTGAGTGTACTAGAAAAATCACTGGAAAGCTTTAAGCAGGATCCCTAATTTAAATTCATTTGGCAGCTATGTGGAGAGTACATTATTAAAGAGTCAAGAGTGGAACAGGGGAGACCAGTGAAGAGAATATTGAGGTGATCTGAGATGATGGGTGTGGCTCGGACTAAAAAATGAAGAAAGGTAGATGAGATAAAGTTTGAAGCAGAGCCAACAGGACTTCCCAACAGACTGGATGTGGGCATACAGGACAGCGAGGAACAAAAAACCAGGCTTCTGGTCTGTGAAACAGGAAATGGTGGGGCCATCAGCATTTGGCAGATTTGGTCATTTTCTCCTTCTAAAAAATAGTCTTTTCTTTACTTAACAGTATATTACTTTTCAGGAATCTATATTCCTGTTCTATACAACTGCCATTCACTATATGTACTTCAATGTCTTATCAGAATCCAAAATATAATTTAAGACTGCTCCCCACTGTGATCGGCTTAAGCAAATCTGCTCCTCCTACAGTCTTCCTCATCCTTCTGAAGTCCCCACTCAACCCACTTACTCCTGCTTTACATTTGCCTTATTTATCTCAAGCTATTTCCTATGTAGTTTCCCTTCTTTTGTTGCTGTTAATTTATACTTGTCAAATAATTGTAGCTATAATTTACTGAATACTTTCTGTGCCTAGTATTGCATTACCTCATTTAGTTCTCCATTATCTTATAAAGTACATTATATTATCTCCACTTGATAAATGAAAAAAACTGAAGCACAGAGAAGTTAAGAAATGTATCCAAGGTTAAATAACTATGACGTTCTCGAGCTGAGATTCATACTCAACTGCTAACCACTATCAACCACTAGAATACATTGGTCCTTATATGAAACAACCAGTACACAGTACATGCTCAGTCACTTTAATGGCAAACATGTGCCTATGGAACCAACTAAGGTTCTTTTGGAACAGCCAGCAAAGTAAGGTAATGGCTGCCTGAAAACAGGGAAGGTTTTTATAGTCCCTTTTCTGTAAAATCAAAATTTCAGAGTTGAAAGAGTCCTTAAAGATTTAGTCACACTCACTCCTTTTTGCAGATGTGGAACCTTAGGCCAAGAAAGTGTGTGACTCAGCCAAGAGCAAAGAGCTATTTAGCAGAGATGGGAATTGAACCCAGGTCTTTTGACTTCCTAGGACTTTGCAATGAACAATCATTTCATTCACTCAACAAATATCTAAATGTCTGCAAACTTGCAAACACTGGAAATTTAGGAGAGACCAGTAAAAACCCACATCTTAATTATTGGGCATTTATAAACTGCTTGCTCTAATGGAGTTTATAATCTACTTCCCCCTTTCCAGTCACCCTCCCTTCCTCTCTTAGATATGGGGTCAATTACTGTTGAGTAGGAAAATTAGACATGCTTTTGTTGTGAAAGGCAGTGCAAAACTACTGAAACACACATTCTGAGAACACACGGCTGCCAGCTTCAGCACTTGCCTTTATGTTAATCTGATGGAAAGAATGAGCCTCTATGGTGGAAAATGAGCTGTCACGGAAATAGCAGTGAACCTGAAGTTGGTGACTATAATTCCAATCCTACTTCTATGTACTCGGTGTGTGACGTTGGGAAAGTTGGCTCCTTTCTTTAACTTCATTCATAATTGGGGTATGTACCACAGCAAGAGATGCAAACTCACAGGCTTACTGGGGCCAGGCAATTATATCAACAACTGAAGCTCAACTGTTGGAGGATGGCAAAGTAGAGAACTCATGCTCTGTGTAAAAGAGGCAGCCTCTACTAAGTTCCAGCCAATGTGGGGGTTTCTGACTTTTCTTTTTTTCAAGACAGAAATCAGAAACTCTATGTGAAATCTCCAGATTTTGGGGGGGGGCTACATTTCCCCCCAACTTCTCATTACTGAAAATTTCAAACATACAGAAAAGTAGAAAGAGTGAGTAGTAACATTTTGCCCTATTGGCTTTTACCCGTATACATACACCATAGTATTTCATGCCTTTAAAGTGCATCTCCGAAAAAGGACATTCTCTTTCATAACCATACTGTTATCACATCCAGAAAATAATTCCCAAATATCATCTAACAGGACTGAATAGTCTAATTTCCCCCATTATCTAAAAAATGCTTTATTCTAGAAATGTTCTTTTGAACCAGGATCCAGTCAAGATTCACACCTTGCATTTGGCTCCACCTCTTTACTCTTCATCTACAACAGTCCCTTCACTTGTTTATCCCATGACACTGACTTCAGGAATAGAACCAGTGCAACTGTCTTGTAAAATGTTCCACCTTCTAGCCCTGGCGGTTTGGCTCAGTAGTTAAGAGCGTTGGCCGGTGCACTGAGAGGGGTCTCTGGTTCGATTTCTGGTCAAAGGCACGTACCTGAGTTGCAGGTTCGATCCCTGGCCCTGGTTGGGCGCCTGTAGGAAGCAACCAACTGATGTGTCTCCCTCACATGGATGTTTCTCCCTTTCTTTCTCTCACTCCCTCTCCCCATCCCTCTATCCCTTCCACTCTCTCTAAAAATTAAAGGAAAAATATCCTCGGGTGAGGATTAACCAAAAAAAAAAAAAAAAAAAAAAAAAAATTCTACCTTCTAGACATCTTATCATTTACCTCAATGGTGCCCTTAATTTGTTCCTTTGTTCTCTAAAAGCATGATTAAGGTAAAAGATAGATACTGAGCAGGAAAATTCCAAGGGTGATGCACTGTTCTTCTTTCCCCACATCAGAAGGAACATTATTAATTTTTTTTTTTTAATCCTCACCCAAGGACACTTTTGCATTTATCTTCAGATAGAGCCGGAGGGAGAGAGGGGGGAAGAGAGAGAGAAACATCGATGTGAGAGAGACATATCGAGTGGTTGCCACCCACATGACCCCAACTGGGGAGGGGATAAACTGCAATCGAGGTACATGCCCTTGGCGGAAATCGAACCCAGGACTCTCTGGTCTGCAGGCTGACGCTCTAACCACTGAGCCAAACTGGCCAGGACCAAGTAAGTTTTTTTTTTACTGCTCTTTTGTTTGAAAATTACCTTGGTCTTATGGGTTGTAAGCTATTAAATTTTTTTTCAAAGAAAGTAACATTTTTATTTTTTTTATTTTTTAATATGTTTTTATTGATTTTTTTTTTTTTAAGAGAGAGAGAGAGAAAGGGAGAAATAGAAACATCAATGTGAGAGAGAAACATTCATCGGCTGCCTTCTGCATGCCCCCTACTAGGGATCAAGCCCAAAACCCGGGCATGTGCCCTGACCAGGAATCGAACCAGGACCTCTCAGTCCATGGGATGACGCTCAATCCACTGAGCCACACTGGCCGGGTGCTATTAAATATTTTTAAATGAAGTCAACTTAGTGTTTCCAATGCTCAAATTTCCCAATTTTGGCCAAGTCTATGGATTTTTAAATGCTGGCAACTAATTTCAAAAATGTAAAACACTCCATGGGCTGAGTGATACAGCCCAGTTTTTAACTTCTAGACTGTGTAAGTTCCCTGGGAAGGCCCTTTTTGATAATATTACTCTCTCTCCCAGTTCTCTGCCAGCCTTGGTCCAACATCACAGAGGCAAAACTGGAGCCAGAAAGTAGCCTGCCGACCCCCAGGCCATCTTCCATTTCACAAAGGAACCCCAGTCCCCAGAGTTTTCCTATCCCACCTGAAGTTCCCTGAGAGGCAAGTCAATCTACTTTGTGAAGCATCCTTGCTATCTGTACAAGGGAGGAAATCACTGCCCTTCCTACTCCAGAACCCTGCTGTGAGACTCAGCTGAAAAATGGACATGAGAGCCCGGCCAGTGTGGCTCAGTGGATTGAGCGTCATCCCATGGACTGAGAGGTCCTGGTTCAATTCCCAATCAGGGCACTTCCTGGTTTGCGGGCTCGATCCCCAGTAGATGGCGTGCAGGAGGCAGCCGATGTTTCTCTCTCTCCCTTCCTCTCTCTATAAAAAAATCAATAAAAACATATTTAAAAAAAGAAAAAAGAGCCCTGGTCGGTTTGGCCCAGCAGTTAGAGCGTCAGCCCGCGGACCAGAGAGATCTGGGTTCAGTTCCCACTACGGGCATGTACCTCAGTTGCAGTTTGTCCCAGCCCTGGCTGGGGTCGTGTGGGTGGCAACCAGTCGATGTGTCTCTCTCACGTCTATGTTTCTCTCTCTCTCTCTCTCTCTCTCTCTCTCTCTCTCTCTCTTCCCCCCTCTCTCCCTCCCGCTCTATCTGAAGATAAATGCAAAAATGTCATTGGGTGGGGGGGAGGGGGAATGGACATGAGACCACATTAATAAAGCCTGTAAGATAGTCTACAAATATTTTCCAAATTATAGATAACCCCCTTCCTTCCTTCCCAGGACCCTCAGCCAATCCTTTTCAGGTTCTTCATGGAGTTCAGTACATCTTCACTCCCTCAGAATAACTCCCACCTCCCAAGAATTTTGAAGAATATCCTTCAAAACAGCAGTCCCTAAAATCAATCAACCCCCATCTATGTCTTCAGGCCCAGTCTCAGTCATCCCTGAGTTCTGCCTCACATAACACATATGACTCTTTCAGCAAATCCTGTTCCCTCTACCCTCAAAATACATCCAGCACATACATCTAGAGTTCCAAGCTCCATCACTTATGTCTCAAGTGGATTACTGTAGTCAGTATTGCAGTAGTCTCCTAACTGGAACCCTTATTTCCACTTCTGCCCACTTTAACCTATTATCCACACAGCAAGAGTGGTCCTTTGAAAACACAAATCAGATCATGTTACTCCTACTCAACACTCTCCAGCAGGTTTCCCAGCACACTTAGAATAAAAAATAAAAAAGCTACTCCTCAACTCATTTGGTTCCAGCCATCCTGTTTAATTTGCCAAGCATGCACTGGCCTCCAGGATTTCACACTTGCCATTCTTGTTCTCTATGGCAACAAGGTTCTTCCAGAAGGACTTTTCCTTTTATACAGGTCTGGGGCACAACGTTACCTCTTCAGAAGCCTTCCCTGGCCACCCTATCAAAATAATTCCACTTCACCACCCTTTATCGATCCTCTTATCCCACTTTATTTTTCTCCCTAATACTTGCATTACCTAACGTTAGATGATTTATGTTTGTTGCCAGGACTAGAATGTAAGTTCTATGTGGGCAATGAGTTTGTTTAGTTCAGGGATACATGCTCTATCCCTGGAACAGCGACTGTGGAAGGTGCTCAATAAATATCTAATCAAATCAAATCACCTCTTTCAAAGGCCGCATCTCCTCTGGTAACCGGTCCTCAATACCCAGGTATGCCCAACCTCAGTGTCCTGTCCTCTCCGGACACATCCCCATACCTAGACACAAGCAACCTCTTCAGGTGCCTCCAGGGCCCCCTAGACTCTCAGAGACTCTCAAGACTCCCACTAAAAATAACTTAACCTCAAACTCCTCAAAAACACTCATTCTTTCAGACTGGCCCACCCCTTAGAAGCCACAAGAATGTACGGTGCATGTTCGGTTCGCCAGTCTGCCCAGCGTCCAGCAGAGTACAGGTCTCCATTATCTACTAATGAATGAACTACGCCCCCTTTCATGCTTTCCAGGCATCCCGCCCCCCCATTCCCCAAGTCCCCACGCCAGACCTAAACTCCATCACCCTTTTCCGGGCTTCCGGGTCCCCAAGTCTGAATCCTCCTATTCCCTCAGGACTCCCCCAACCCCTCCCAGAAGCCTCCAGTAACTCAGAATGGCCCTCTCACCCACCTGGGCTGTCCTCGCTTCCCATTACCGTCCAGAAACATCCCAAATCAACGCTCCCGGTCCTCTCAGGCCGGATACAACCCCGGGTACAGAATTCCCGCCTCCTCTCTTCAAATTAGACCCTCCGGCTCCCTGAGGGCCGCGAACGCCTCAGGCCGGACGCCCCCTCCAGACCCTCAGCCCCTACAAGGTGCACCAGCCCTGACCGTTTCTGGGCCTCTAATCCCCAGAGACGGATTTGCCGGTCATACTGCGCCGCCTCCTCCTCGCTGATGCCGCCGCCAGCCTCCTCCTTCTCCACCATGGCGCCGGCTCTCGCTGCCTAGGCTCAGGTCCTGCTCTCGCCAACCGCCGCCGGCCGCGCGCCCTGGACGCGCCTGCGCCTGCGCCGGAAACCGCGCCTGCGCAGTAGCTCCTCCGCGGCTCGGCCGGCCCCTGCAGCCTCAGACCACGTGGACCCCACCAGCTACCAAGGCGGGCCTGTAACTGCCAGTCAAGTGACGGAGGCTCCAGCCCATTCCCACCAAAAACATAGCCGGGTCTATGTCCCCCACGAGGGAAGGAGGCTATTATGAGACTCTTCATTCAGCAATTATTTATGGAGCGCCTGCTGCAAACCCGGTATTGGGGATGTTGTGAAACAGAGTGGCGAATGAAATAGACGAAGTCCTGCCCTCATGGAGCTTACCTTATGTTGAGGGGAGCTCAAAGAAAAATAAATATAAATCAGACCGTGCTAAATGCTTTGGAAAAAAATAAAGCAAGGCATGGGACTACAGGGTGACAGGAATGGCCAGGGAAGGTCTCTCAGAGGAAACATTGAGCAGAGATCTGAAGAAACTGAAGAAGCTATATGAATACCTGGGAGATGGCACATTTCCGGGCCCAGGAACAGCAGGTGCAAAGGCCCTGAAGCTGAAGTGTGCTTGCTAGTTGAACTGTGGAGAGGGCATGGTGGCTGGAGCAGAGTGAGAGGGTGGCAAGTAGTAAGAGATTAAATCATAGATGAAGCAGGTGGAGGATCATGCAGGGCCTTGAGGGCTGGTCATAGCTAATACATATTTTCCTTAGGCAAGGTGCCTTTTTATTATTCAATCAAGAAATACTTAGTGAGCACTTGTTCTGTGCTAGGGATAGAACAGTGAAAAAGAAAATAGCCACCCTCTCATGGAGTTTAAATAAGCTTTTTATAAAAATATGTTTTTATTGATTTTAGAGAGAGAGAGAGAGGGAAGCATCCATGTGAAAGAGAAACATTGATAGGTTGTCTCCTATATGCACCCCCACCAGATATCAAACCTGCAACCTAGGTATGTGCCCTGACCCGGGAGTCGAACTGGTGACCTTTTGGTGCATAGGACAACACTCAACCAACTGAGCCACACTGGCCAGGGCTAAATAAGTTTTATATGGATTATTTCTCTAATTCTGATCAAATTAGATACGTTCTTTAATATTTCCATTTCATATCTAAGGAGTCTAAGGTCCACAAAGATAAGTACTAGTAGCCTAAACAAAGTCTTACATCTTAGAAGTAGTAATCTAGGATTCAAATTTAGGCTGTGTAGCCCACATGATTCATCAGAAGATTATACCGCTGGTGGTATATTAAGCTCCTACTATGTGATCTGATCTTGCCAGATAAAGTACATACTTTGTGTACCTCAGAGGTGGCTATTTCATCCCCTTTTACAGATTACAACTCTGGGACTCAGAAAGGATAGCAATTCATCCAAGGTCACAATATCATTAAAATATTTTTGGCCTTGCCCTGGCCAGTTTGGTTCAGCGGTTAGAGCGTCGGCCCCCAGACCAGAGAGTCCCGGGTTTGGTTCCCGCTAAGCCTGTAGCGGTTTTCGACCTGTGGGTCACGACCCCTTTGGGGGTTGAATGACCCTTTCACAGGGGTCGCCTAAGACATAACAGTAGCAAAATTACAGTTATGAAGTAGCAACCAAAATAATTTTATGGTTGGGGGTCACCACAACATGAGGAACTGTATTAAAGGGTCGCAGGCATTAGGAAGGTTGATATAGGTATAGATATATACCACTGCGCTAAGGGCAGGTACCTCGGTTGTGGTTCGTCCCCGGGACTTGTTGGGGTCATGTGGGGTCATGTGGGGTCATGTGGGTGGCAACCAGTCAATGTGTCTCTCCCACGTCGATGTTTCTCTCTCTCTTCCTCCCTCTCTCCCTCCCACTCTACCTGAAGATGAATGCAAAAATGTCCTTGGATGAGGAAAAATATATATATATATATTTTTGGCCAATGCCTACTCTATTGGTTATTGATATGCAACAAATTATGTAAAAATTAAGGGACTTTAAAAAACAATAAACATTTATTATCTCATAGTTTCTGTGGGTTGGGAATTCAGAAGCAGTTTGTCTGGGAAGTTCTAGTTCAAGGCCTCTCATGAGGGTTCAGTCAGATGTTAATTTTGGCTGCAGTCATCTGATGGCATGGGGTTGAAGAGCTTCTTCCAAGGTGACTCACTCCCATGGCTGGCAAGTTGATGTTGGCTGATGGCTGGGGAACTCAGTTCTCCGGGCCAATTTCTGGGTCCAGGCCTTAAGAAATGGGCACGCTTCCCTTAAAAACGTCATGTAAACCAGCAATTCCATTTTAGATATATACCCAGAGAAATTGAAAACAGGGACTCCAACAGATGCTTGAATGCCAATCTTCATTGCAACATTATTCACAATAGCCAAAGGTGGAATAACCCAATCCATTCATCAACTGAGGAATGAATAAACAAAATGTGATCTATCCAGATAATAGAGTATTATTTAGCCATAAAAAAGAATGAAGCACTGACACCTGCTACAGCCTGGATGAACCTTGAAAACATTATGGTAAGTGAAAGAACCCAGACACAAACGGTGATGAAAAAAGATAGAGGCAGTGATGATGGTTGCATAACATTGTGAATGTACTTAATGTCACTGACTTATACACTTAAAAATGGTGAAAATAGCCCTGGCAGGTTTGTCTCAGCAGTTAGAGCGTCGGCCTGCCGACCAGAGTCCCAGGTTCGATTCCGGCCAAGGGCACATACCTCAGTTGTGGTTCATCCCTGGCCCTGGTTGGGGTCGTGCGGGTGGCAGCCAGTCAATGTGTCTCTCTCACATCGATGTTTCTCTCTCTCTCTCTCTCTCTCTCCCCCCCTCCCCTTCCCACTCTGTCTGAAGATAAATGTGAAAATATCCTCTGGTAAGGATTTTTTTTTTAATGGTTAAAATAGTGGATTTTGTGTTATATATTTGTTACTATAATTTTTTTAATTTAAAGATTTTTTAATTGATTTTTAGAGAGAGAAGAAGGGAAAGGGAGAGAAAGAACCATCGATGTGAGAGCACAACATCCATTGGCTGCCTCTTGCATGCCCCCCCCAACCAGGGATAAAGCCTGAACCCTGGGCATATGTCCTGACTGGGAATCCAGCCAGCAACCCTTCAGTGCACAGTACAATGCCCAACCAACTGAGCCACACCGGCCAGGGCTGTTACTACAATTTTTAAAAAATTAGCCCTAGCCAGTATGGCTCAGCAGTTACAGCGTTGGCCCGTGGACCAGAGAGTCCCGGGTTCGGTTCCCGCTAAGGGCACATACCTCAGTTGCAGTTTGTCCCCGGCCCAGGTTGTGGTCGTGTGGGTGGCGACCACTCGATGTGTCTCTCTCACATTGATGTTTCCCTCTCTTCCCCCCTCTCTCCCTTCCACTCTATCTGAAGATAAATGCAAAAAAATGTCCTCGGGTGAGGATAAAAAAAAAAATTTAATAAGCCCACCCGGCCGGTGTTGCTTAGTGGTTGAGCATCACCACATGCACCAAGAAGTCACTGGTTTGATTCCCAGTCAGGCACATGCCCAGGTTGTGGGCCAAATCCCCAGTAGGGGGCATACAGGAGGCGGCCAATCAATGTTCTCTCTTATCAATGTTTCTATCTCTCTCTCCTTCTCCCTTCCTCTCTCTCTAAAATCAATAAAGAAAAAATAATAATAATAAGCCCTGCCAGGCCCAGTGTTAAATGATGCCAACCAAGGAAATAATTATGGCAATATGGGGATTCACTAAGTTCTCTTGATCACCGCTGTGACCAATTGCACTTTGCAAAGATGGCTACGACAATATCTCCCATCCTCCATGCTCTTAAAACATCCCTTTGACACTGCTCCCCTTGAGGGAATGGGTAGATCTATGTTCATTCCCTTCCCTGGAAACTGGACTGGCGTTGATGACTGTTTGACCAAAAGAATGTGGCAGAAGGGACACTGCTTAACTAACGAGCTAAGTCAGGAAAGGGGAGGCTGCTTCCACCCTGTTCATGGGAACACTTGAGTTTGAGCCCTAATAAAGCAGATAAGCAGTCCCACTACCCTGAGGCTGCATGTTGAGAGGAAGCTCGACCAGCCCTTGAGGAGAAACCTCATGGAGAAGCCCTGAAATTACCCAAAGACAGAGTGATGCCTGCTCAGCCCCTAGCCCTCCAGCCTTTCACTATTCCAGCTCCAGCCATGTGGTCTGCAACTTCATGAGATGTCCCAGGCCAGAACCAGTCAGTGAAGACTTCCTGGAATTCCTGACCCACAGATACTGTGAAAGGTAACTAGATGAGGGGGTCAAGTACATGGTGACGGAAGAAGATTAGACTTCAGGTAGGAGAACACAATAGAGTATACAGATGTCATAGGATAAAGTTGTTCACCTGAAATGTATGTAATGTTATTAACCAATGTTTCCCTAATGAATTTAGTAACATTTTAAAAAGAGAAGAAAAAGAAAAAGTAAAAGAATGATTGTTGCTGCTTCAAGCTACTAAATTTCAGGGTTTTTTTTTTTTTTTTCATCCTCACCCGAGGACATTTTTGCATTTATCTTCAGATAGAGCGGGAGGGAGAGAGGGAGGAAGAGAGAGAGAGAGAAACATCAATGTGAGAGACACATCAGTGGCTGCCACCCACACAACCCCAACCAGGGCTGGGGACAAACTGCAACTAAGGTACGTGCCCCTAGTGGGAACCAAACCCGGGACTCTCCGGTCCATGGGCTGACGCTCCATCTGCTGAGCCCAACCAGCCAGGGCTGTTTCTATCTTTTGACCATCATCAATAATGCTGCTATGAACATGGGTGTACCAGTATCTCTTTGAGACCCTGTATTCAATTATCTTGGGTATATATCCACGGCGAAGTTCATTTTTCAGCAACAGCTAATCAGAACAGCTGCCAAAAGTGAAACTTTGTAACTCAGAAGGGATGGAAAGCAGTCATTAAGTAGATCAGGCTCCTGGGTTCAAGGATTACATAATTACCTCCACCCAGGTGACTGCTCACCATTAAGCAAGACACTGGTTCTCAATCCCACCTGCACATTAGAATTATCTGGGGAGCTATTCAGCAAATATGGTGCCTAGTCCCCACCTTCAGAGACTCTGATTAATTGGTTTGGGGTGGAGCTGAGACACTGGGATTTTTATAAAATGATTCCCCAGATGATTTTAAAATGCAGTTGGGGAGAACCACGGAACAAAGGTCTGTGTGCTGCTTCATTCTAGTCTCAAATCTTTTTCTGTTCTTCCTGTTAGGACCACATAACTCTTAGAGCTGCTTGCTGTTTAAAAGACATCGGATTGGCCCTGACCAGTTTAGCTCAGCGGTTAGAGCACCGGCCCTCGGACCAATGAGTCACAGGTGCGGTTCCGGTCAAGGACACATACCTCGGTTGCAGTTTGTCCCCGGCCCTGGTTGGGGTTGTGTGGGAGGTAACCACTCGATGTCTTTCATGTTGATGTCTGTCTGTCTGTCTGTCTCTCTCCTCCTCCCACTCTATCTGAACAAAAATGGAAAAATGTCCTCTGGTGAGGATAAAAAACAAAAAATAGACATCGGATTGAGGGTCCCTGTTGCAACCGTGGCTGAAGAACAACCGCAGGTCGAATTGTTCATGAAGGCTGGCGGTGATGGGCCAAGACTGGGAACTGCCTCTTCTCCCTGAGACTGTTCATGGTGCTCTGGCTCAAGGGAGTCACCTTCAGCGTCCCCCCCAGTGACACCAAGAGACGAACCGAGATGGTACAGAAGCTGTGCCCAGGAGGGCAGTTCTCATTCTGCTATATGGCACTAAAGTGCACACAGACGCCAAAGATTGAGGAATTTCTGGAGTCAGTGCTATGCCCTCCCAGGTACCCCAAGCTGGCAACTCTGAACCCTGAATGAAATACAGCTGGCCTGGCCCAGCTGGTGTGGCTCAGTGGTTGAGCCTCAACCCATGCACCAAGAGGTCGTTGGTTCGATTCCCGGTCAGGACACATGCCCAGGTTGTGGGCCAAATCCCCAGTCAGAGGGCATGCTGGAGGCGACCAATCGATGTTCTTTCTCATTGATGTTTCTACCTCTTTCTCCCTCTCCCTTCCTCTCTCTCTAAAAATCATAAAGACAAAAAAAATTTAAGAAATACAGCTGGCCTGGACATATTTGCTAACTTTTCTGCCGACATCAAGATTAAAACCTGGCATTCAATGATAATCTGGAGAAGGGGCTCCCGAAAGCCCTGAAAGTTTTAGACAATTACTTGACAACCCCCCTTTCAGAAGAACTGGATGAGACCAGTGCTGAAGATGAGGGCATCTCTCAGAGGAAGTTTCTGGATGGAAATGAGCTCACTCTAGCTGACTACTGCCTGTTGCCAAAGCTCCACATAGTACAGGTGGTTTGTAGTACTTTCATATGTTGTTGGAATAGATTAATTCATAACCCCATTAAGTGGATGAAGAATAATGGAGTCCAGCCGGTGTGGCCCAGTGGTTGACTGTCGACCCATGCACCAAGAGGTCACTGGTTCGATTCCTGGTCAGGGCACATACCCAGGTTGTGGGCCCGATCCCTAGTGGGGGGCATGCAGGAGGCAGCCAATCGATGTTCTCTCTCATTGTTTTTTCTATCTCTCTTTCCTTCTCACTTCCTCTCTCTCTAAAAATCAATAAAGGAAAATAATAATAATAATAATAAAGATACTTAAAAAAAAAAAAAGAATAATGGAAGTCAGGTTGTCCTGATGTTGGAGAAGGTACAAATACAGAAAAGCTGGAGGCTGGAATGAATCCTGTGGCATTCACTTGGAACTAGTTATGAAGTATATGTTAGTTTCCTAGGGCTGACATAACAAAATACCAGAAGTGAGGGGGCGTAAAACTACATAAATTTATTGTCTGAGGTCTAGGAGCTTTGTGTTTTTTGTTTTTTATTTTTTTCCTTTATTGATTTTAGAGAGAGGAAGGGAGAGGGAGAGAGAGATGGAAACATCAATGAGAGAGAACATTGACTGCTGCCTCCTGCATGCCCCCCACTGGGGATCATGCCCACAACCTGGTCATGTGCCCTGACCAGGAATTGAACCAGTGACCTCTCGGTGCATGGGTCAACGCTCGACCACTGAGCCACACCGGCCGGGCAGGTCTGGGAGCTTTGAAATGAAGGTCTGAGCTCTCTGAAGGCCCTGGGGAATGAATCATCCCTTGCCTCTTCTAGCTTTTGGTGGTTGCCAACAATCTTGTCATTCCTTGGCTCATAGATGCATCACTCCAGTCTCGGCCTCTGTTGTCACATGGCATTCTCCCTGTGTGTGTACCTCTGTGTCTCTTCTCCTGGTCTTATGACACAGTCATATTGGATTACGGGCCCACCCTACTTCACTGTGACCTCACCTTAATCTAATTAATGATATCTTCAATGGTCCTATTTCCAAATAAGGTCACATTCTGAAAGGTCACATTCTGAGGTTCCAGGAAGGCCATGAATTTGTGGGAAGGAAACACTATTCAACCAGTACAGGTGCAAGGGCATATTTTAAATATATAATGACATATGTAGAAGTAATTATATATGTATATGTGGGATTTAGCTAGCTAGATGGACTAAGTCTGAGATATGGATTAAATCTAGCAGAGTTGGGGGGTGGTCAGTGGGTGGGAGTAAGGAATTGAGCCTGGCTGTGAATTTATAATTTTTGTGTGTGTGTTTTGTTTGTTTGTTTGTTTGTTTTTGGTTTTTTTTTTGGTACATGCCCCTAGCGGGAACTGAACCTGGGACTCTCTGGTCCGCAGGCCGAAGCTCCAACCGCTGAGCCAAACTGGCCAGGGCTGAATTTATAATTGTTGAAGTGGGGTGATAGGTGCATGAAGGTTCATTTTATTCCTCCCTCTATTTTTGTATGTGTTTGAATTTTTCCATAACAAAAAGTTTTTTTAAACCCTCATTTTAAAGTTCTAAATCCAAAGCTATTGAACTACGCTGTGATACTTCCCGATCTCAGGGGAAAAGGCCAATGACAGGATCATGTAACCTCTTTGTGCAGGAAAGATGTTTAGAAGTCACGGAATGACCAGGCAGCAAAGGGCTATATTAAGTATCTTTTGGATAAGCCTTTGGAAAGGAACACTTATGCTGAGTTGCCTTGTATTATTATTATTATTTTTTTTAATCCCCACCCAAGGGTAGGATTATTGATTTAAGAGAAAGAGAGAGAAACATCAATTGGTTGCCTCCCATACAGGACCCTGACTGAGGATCAAACCCCAAACCTAGGTATGTGCCCTGACCTAGAACCAAACCTGAAACCTTCGGTGTACGGGTGCTCCAACCAACTGAGCCACACGGCCAGGGCTGACGTATTATTAAAGTGAAATGTATATGGGTCATAGAAAGAAAAATAAAGGGAATCAAATTATTTTGAAGAGCTAAAACAGATCTGTAGCATTAAATGATTTATTACTTAATAGGTTGACCTTGAAAGTGACCCTGAAGATCCCTGGCATGTAGTCATTTGTAATTGGTTAGGGAGTGACCTGTGAGTATGCAGTAACTCTTGTAAAAAGACCACTTTGTGAAAGAGCCCTGAAAATATAGCTAACTGCTCTATAAATTATTTTCTCCTGCACTTCTAGACTCATTAAACATCTAAAAATGTACTTTCTAAAAATAAAAATAAAAGTGTCCTTTCTTTCCCCTTATACTTTTCTAAAGCTTATAGGGAACATATAATATAATGGTATATTGTCAAGTTTGGGGGTATATGTGTTTTAAAAATTTTTTTATTGAGTTGAAATTCATGTAACATAAAATTAATCATTTTGAAATGGACAAGTCAATGGCATTTGGTACACTTGCCATGTGCAACCACCACGTCTATCTAATTCCAGAAGATTTCCATTACCCCAATAGTGGTGATATACATTTGTAAATTCCCAAGAATCTTACTGTGACTTTACTATGTACACAATTCCAAAAGAACTGGAAAAGTTTGGTATTACAGCTTAATCTAACTTAGTATAAACAATTCTCTCCATTATTTAAGAATTATCATTAACTTCGTTCATTAGGTGATCATTAAATACCATTGATATATTGCAGGACATTCTATTATTCCAGGTGTCTGTCCTCTAGTGCCAGTAACAACTTGCTCATTACTGTAATGCCCGGAAAACTCCCCTCAAATTTCCAAAACGCCCTCAAGGGAGCAACACAGTCCCCTTGAAAACCAGTTGACAACCAAAATTCATTTCCCTCAATAATTTCCAAAATATCCTCTAGGGGGCAACATCATCTCCTTAAGTACCAGGTAGACCAATGAATATCTCCTAGCCTGGACTTCATTACTCCCTAACTCCCCAATAAATCCAGGGTTGGATTAGCAAGGAAGAAAGTGGAAATAGTTATTGGGTTAGCAGTCAGCAGGATGCAACACACCATAATGCTTCTTTTTGGCCAGTGGTCTCCTTTCTTCCCCAGGGGATTCCAGAAGTTGGAGCCAGCTGCTGGTGTTTCTTCCACACTCTGCAGGATGTCTTCTCTGTAAAGGACCACTAATCCATGGTGCAAAGAACCCACCTTAGGGCCACCTCAGGAACAAGAAAAATAAAATCCTTTATCAGAATAATGACGTTCCAAGAGTAGAAGAAACAGGTACCCTGGAAGCAGTGGTCAGACTTCTGAGGATTACAGAAGGTTGCATCTCAGAAGAATACAGGGACCTGCCAGCTCAAAGAAATTTTGGAGATCCAGAGGAAGAGGTACATTGGAAAGTTTTTTTTTCTTCGAGATAAAGGGCAAGTTGCCTAAACTTGCACTTTTCCACACAAAGAAAAAACCACACTGTTTGGTAGTCCTCTTGGAATTTTGGAAGCAACTTGTATCATGGTTGGGAGATTAGTTGTCACTCAAGCAAAGAAAGCTCTAAAGCAGCTGGGGACCTGTCCCCGTGCAAGAGGAGGTTCTCTAGCTGGTCCAAGATGTAGTGCAAAGGCTTCTGCCATTTGGGTCTTCTAACCCAGTGATCCAAGTTTTCTCAAAGTGGTGAATATGCCACAATTTACCATCTGTTCCCGTACTGATGTGCATTTAGGTAGTTCCCAGTTAGGGGCTATTTATTTCTTTTTTAAAATATCACAAATAGGATTCTTTATTTGTCACCATTAAAAGCCTGAATTTTTAATTTTTTAAATTGATTTTAGAAAAAGAGAAGAAGAGGGAGACAGAGAGAGAGAGAGACATCAATTTGTTGTTCCACTTATGCAGTCATTGGTTGATTCTTATATGTGCCCTGATGGGGGAATTGAACCCACAACCTTGGCAATCTTGGCATATGGCATGATGCTCTAACCAACTGAGCTATCTGGCCAAGGCCAAAAGTCTGAATTTTAAACAGATTTTGGACTGGGGGCTCATATCTATCAGCTGGTTCAACTCTAGCACCTGTCTTATTCTTGGTAGCTTTTGTAGAACTGCCACCGTCATCATGAAGCTCCGTGAGTTTTCCCAATTCAAACTTGGACTTCTTCAGCACTTTTACTTTTCTAAGAAGACATCATGGAGCACATAAATAGATTGGCAAGCCTCTTACAGGTCTTTTCCAATGCTATCTGGAATTAATTTATTGACCACTTCTACACTTGATCTCAGCCAAAAGGCTGAGAAGCACCATTAACCACTTCTTTCCAGTCATTTGTCTGCAATTCTCGGGTCATGATTTCTATCTTCTTCTTCAGGATTTGGTGGACGTGTTGATGCTGAGCAAAAGAGGTTTTCTGAATCTGAGTGTTGAATTTTTTAGTAAAACCAACACAATAGACAGCAAATAACCATCAACGTGTCTTGACATCAACATGAGCTTCAATCATGCTCTAGTGAAAAAAAGATAATGCTTTTTTTTTTAATCCTTACTCAAGGATATTTTTCTGTTTCTCTTCATATAGAGTGGGAGGGAGGGAGAGACAGAGAAACATCGACGTGAGAGGGACACATCAACTGGTTGCCTCCTACATGACCCCGACCAGGGCCGGGGATGAATTGCAGCCAAGGTACGTGCCCTTGATCAGAATTGAGCCTGCAACTTGTTGGTCCGTGGGCCGACGCTCTATCCATTGAGCCAAATTGGCCAGGGCGATAATACCATTTTTTTACTATGGAGCACATTTTGTCACGGGTAAGACCCATGCCATGGAAATTAGGTAAGTTTTTGCCCTGAACACCCTCAGTTATTAGCTTGAGGTGTTTTTTTTTCATTTTTTTCAGATAGAGTGGGAGGAAGAGAGAGAGAAACATCAATGTGAGAGAGACACATTGAGTGGTTGCCACCCACATGACCCCAACCGGGGCTGGGGACAAACTGCAATCGAGGTACATGCCCTTAGCGGGAATCGAACCCGGGATTCTCTGGTCCACAGGCCGACATTCTAACCACTGAGCCAAACTGGCCAGAGCTAGCTTGAGTTTCTTTTTGTTTCTTTGTTTTGTTTTTAATCCTCACCCGAGGACATTTTTCCATTTTTTGTTCAGATAGAGTGGGAAGGAGAGAGAGAAACATCGACGTGAAAGGGACACATCGAATGGCTGCCTCCCGCATGACCCAACCAGGGCCGGGGACAAACTGCAACTGAGGTATATGCCCCCAGCGGGAACTGAACCCGGGACTCTCTGGACCTCAGGCCGACGCTCTAACCGCTGAGCCAAACCGGCCAGGGCTTGAGTTTTTTTAATACAATTCCATCATTCTGCAGATCAGCTAGGCTTACTTCAAAAACACAACCCTTGAGACTATCAGATGTGATTTTGGTTCCTTGAATTCTCATAACTAGTGTTTTTTCCAACATTTCTTACTTTGAACATAGCCAGTGCTTTCACATCATACCGATCTTTCTTAGAAAATGGATCAACCACTTTCTTCTTGGCTCCTTTTCTAAAAAATAAATTTTTTTCTTTATTGATTTTAGAGAGAGAGAAAGGGAGAGGGAGAGAGAGATAGAAACATTGATGATAGAGAACACTGATTGGCTACCTCCTGCATGCCCCCCACTGGGGATCAGGCCTACAGTCTGGGCATGTGCCCTGATCGGGAATTGAACCGGCGACCGCTTGGTGCATGGGTCAACGCTCAACCACTGAGCCACATGGGCCGAGCCTTGGCTCCTTTTTTGCCTCCTTTTGTAAGGTGCTTGTTCTTGCCATTTGTCATGGTGCTGCTCAGAGAGCCAAAAGCATTAGGGGCCATTTCAAATAGTGCTGGTATGAACATTCTTGTTCAGGTCTTTTGGTATGCATTTCTGTTAGATATATACTTTTGGGTGGGACTGTTGAATCAGGGTGTAGATATATGTTCAGCTGTAGTTCATATGGCTGGGCTATTTTCCAAAGTGGTTTTAAGGGATTTTCCATGTTTCTTCTTTACTCTGGTCACTCTGTTCTCACACCAAGAAATTCCTCACATGGCAGACACGAGCCTTGGCTATTCTCTCTAGATAATCTCGGAGATAGCCACCTGGAAGTTAATTCCAAATTTCAATGTACATTCAGGAATGTAAGCAGTCTTGTGTTGGTTTTGCCCTGCAGGTGTTAACTGATTAAACTCTCTTTTTATTTATTTATTTATTTATTTATTTATTTATTTATTTATTTTTATCCTCGCCAGAGGACATTTTTGCATTTATCTTCAGATAGAGCGGGAGGGAGGAAGAGAGAGAGAGAAACATCGATGTGAGAGAGACACATCGAGTGGTTGCCACCCACTCGACCCCAACTGGGGCCGGGGACAAACTGCAACCCAGGTACGTGCCCTTAGCGGGAACTGAACCCGGGACTCTCTGGTTCGCAGGCTGACACTGACCACTGAGCCAAACCGGCCAGGGCTGATTAAACTCTCTTGTCTCTTCCTTCCACACTCAGACCTACTTAATTTAATTTAGGACATTTTAGAAACTTTTTATGGTCACATAAAATGTCCCTACTGCCCTGACCGGTTTGGCTCAGTGGTTAGAGTGTCGTCCTGTGGACCAAAGGGTCCCAGGTTTGATTCCTGGTCAAGGGCATGTACCTGGGTTTCAGGTTCAATTCCTGGCCCCTGGGAGGCAATCAATTGATGTTTCTCTCTCTCTCCCTCTCTCTCTCTTCCACTCTCTCTAAAAATGGAAAAAATATCCTCAGGTGTGGGTTAACAACAAAAACAAGATTTGCTCTCGCCTTGTCCGAGTGACTCCATTGACTGAAGTGTCATCCCATACACCAAAAGGTCGCAGGTTCTATTCCCAGTTTATTGATTTTTTTAAAAAAATGTTTTTATTGATTTTTTTTAGAGAGAGATTGGAAGGGAAAGATAGAAACATCGATGTTTTTTTTAATCCTCACCCCAGGATATTTTACCATTTATCTTCAGATAGAATGGGAGGGAGGGAGGGAGAGTGAGAGAGAGAAACATTGATGTGAGAGTGACACATTGATTGGTTGTCTCCCACATGAACCCGACCAGGGCTGGGGATAAACCACAACTGAGGTATGTGCCCTTGGCCAGAATCAGGCCCACAACTCTTTGGTCCATGGGCTGATGTTCTAATCGCAGAGCCAGGGCAGCGCAACAAATGATTATTATAATGAAGGTGAATTGGTGACCTTTCCCATTGGAAAGGATCCATTGTAATTAATCTGCTTCTAGTGGCTAGGAAGTGGGACACTGAATGTGTGAGACCTTATTCACACTACCTGCCTGAGTTCAGTCCCAAGATACTATTTCCAGGTGATGATGAAGTGATGCTGGGCCTGCTCACTTCATTACTTGGTGTGTCCAATAATACATCATCACCTGGGACGGTGGCCAGTCATTCAGTCTTCACAGAATCCACGATTAATCCAGGAGCTAATTCTCAGAACAAGAGATCATGACTTCTTATAAAACCCCAGGCCTGCTACTGTTTACCAGAGGTCCATAGACTACCCACAGGAGGCAATGGAATGCCAGTTTTGATTAAAAATTTGATGCTTATGGCTAATCCTGTAACCTTGAGCCAAATACTTAAATACCAGGTTCAGTCTGCACCCATTTAATGGGAATAATAGTAGCTCCCCTGAATATAGTTGTGAGGGCCAAAGGATTTTAAATTCTTTTGCTGTTCGAATGCATCGAGTGCTTCCAGGCCCAGCCTTTGAGAGCCTTCCACCTACCACGCATCAGGTTCTTAAACTCCATCAAAGCCCGCCCCTCTTGCACCGCCCAGGGATGACGTCACTGACCGAGGTCCCTAATGACATCATCTCTCCGCCTGCTTGGCTTCATCCTCCCATTCTCCGGAAACCAACAACTTCAGCACCCGGCCTCCGGCTTTAGGTTATTTTTTTCTCTCCGTAGCCCGAATTCCTTCCCTCCCATCTTCCCACCTAAAACTTTCTATTCTTCCCGCCTTCCTTCAAGCTAGCAATTTTCGGTTCTTCCTGCTTCTTCTCGGGCAAATTACTCAAAATCGTTTACTTAATTAATCGCCTCCCTAGCCCGCCCTTCAGCTTCTAAATCTCATTACCCGCGCGCGGCCTCTTTCGGCTGTTTCCGCCTCCTGCCACCCACCCCGACGCCGCCTTCGGCTCTTTCCGGATCACCTGAGTTCCTTGTTTCCCAGTCCCGACCCACTTCGGCTATTTCCGGCTCCCGGGGGCCTCCCATTTTTCCTCTAGCCCCACCCCCATCACCGCCTTC
The DNA here is from genome assembly GCA_030848825.1 of Tadarida brasiliensis. Taxonomy (NCBI): domain Eukaryota; kingdom Metazoa; phylum Chordata; class Mammalia; order Chiroptera; family Molossidae; genus Tadarida; species Tadarida brasiliensis. The sequence goes on from CM061276.1 coordinate 7,726,017, forward strand.
GGCTTTTCCGCCTCTCCCTGTCTCCGGCTCAGCTCATTTCGGCTTTTATCGCCTTCCCTCGGCCTCACTCTCTCCCTTCGGCTCTTTCCGCAGCCCTTCGGGCGAGCGGTCCGTACCCCTGTCCTCCACGTGACGCGGCCTCCGCCTCCCAGTTCCCCCTCCCACCTCGCCCTTCCTCCCGCCTCAGCCTCCCAGCCTGTCCACAGGCCACGCCGCCATTTTGTGTGAATTTCTGACTGCGGCGGGGGCCGGACAGCCGGGGCACCGAGGGCGGGCAGACAGACAGTCGGCCCGTCTCCGCGGCCCGTTTCTCTCTCCCTAAAATCCTTTTTTTCTTAACCCCCTTCGCTCGCTCTCCTCTTTCCCCCTTCCCCCTCGCTTGCTCCATCGCGCGCGCCCCGCGCTGATACACCCAACCACCCACCAGTGTCCGTGTACCCCGGGTGTCCCACTCCCGGGCCTGCGGGTGTGTGTGTGTGGGGGGCTCTCGCCCTGATGAGGGCTCCGGGCCCGTGAGCGAGTGACCCCAGGGACGGGCTGCGGAGAAAGCAGGCGGCGAGCGGCCCACCGAGGCCTAGGCCGCGCGGCTTACGCGGAGGTCGGCGCAGAGGTGATTCCGAAACCGAAAAAATATATGCCCATTTCTATCAGGAGCCCTCAGAGCTGAAGTGTGCCCCTCCCGCCACGCCCAAGCAGTCCTTTTTCGTGCATTAACATCCCCTCCCCCCCAAAGGAACTATGGAGGCCGCGCCCGGGACCCCCCCGCCGCCGCCATCAGAATCGCCGCCGCCGCCATCGCCGCCATCAACGCCTTCGCCTCCTCCGTGTTCCCCCGACGCCTGCCCGGCCGCCCCGCACCTCCTCCACCGCCTCCCGCTCCCTGACGACAGGTCAGGCCCCCGGCCCGGCCGGGGCAGCGTCCCCGGGGGGAGGAAGAGGAGGAGGAGGAAGGGGGGCGGCCGCCATGTTGGGCCGGGCCGCGGAGGAGGAGGAGGAGGAGGAGGAAGGGCGGGGTCGGTGGGTGTCTCTCGCTCGCTCGCTCTTTCTCGCTTGCTTTCTCTTCTGGCCTCATGCGTTTCCCCCCCCTCGCGGCGTTCGCCCGCTCTCCCTCGCTCTCGCTCTGTCTTTTTTGGGCGCCATGCTGAGGGGAAGGTGAGGAGGCGCCCCCCGGACCCCCCGCGCCCGCTCGCCCGCCCGCCCTGGGGAGGGGGCGCCGGAGGCCCACGGGGGGTCCAGGCTGCCCCTGCGCCCGGAGCTGGCAGCCACGGGCCCGCCTGCCGGTCGCCTGGCTTCAGGGAAGGGGATGGGGGAGGGGCCCCGGACCCTTTTTCGGGGGGGGATCTCGAGCCACAGCCCCGCTCTTAGGGGTTTGGAGTTGGGGGTCTCCCAGCCCCCGGCGTATCCTTTCTCCTGGGGGAGGTGTGCCCTGCCCTACTTGGAAAGATATCCTAGCTTTCTTAGGAGGCAGAAAGTGGGGGTTCGTTCAGTCCTTTTCCATCCAACTACTGGGGGGGGTCCTTCCGTGGGGACTCCCTTGCATTTTTTTTTTTTGGCGGGAGGTGTTTCCTAGCTATTCCTTAGAGGGCAAAAAAGGTGGGGGGATCTCTAGCCCCTTTGATGGAAGCCCCTGCCTCTTTTGGGGGAGAAGAACCTTCCCTATGTTTTTCTTTAAAGGGAGGGGTCCTCTCGCTCATTGTTAGGTAGGTGATGCGGGTTTTTTGGGGTGGGGGGACGGGAGAGGGTTGGTTTCTCTACCTTGGAGGAAAGAGGAAGTTGGTCCCCTCTCTCTCCTGGGGTTCCCTCTTTTGGGCAAAAATGCGGCGCCATCCCTTCCGGAAGAGAAAACGAGGGTTCCTTGTACTTTGGCACGGGGTGAAAGGGAGCGCCCCCCTCCCGTTTATTAAGTGCGAAATGGGCTCACCCCATGCCCTTCTCTGGAGGGTGATAAAGGGGCCAGCCCCGCGCCTTTCAGGGGAGGTTGGGGCCCCGTCCCCCTTGCTCCAGCACAAGGTTGGGGTGCACGGTTCGCCCACTCTTTTCCTGGTGGGTTAGGGGAAGCCGTAGCTAGAGAGTGGATTTGGAAATGGAAGGAGGGTTTCAGCTGGCAGGAAAGCGAGTCTTGGAGTGGGGGTAGGGAGGGGAAGAGAACGCGCTGGGCAGATGGCTACCCGGGCTGGGGAGTCGCTGAGGTCCCTCCCCCAGACAGGGGTCTTAGCTAGGGCTCCCCTGCCAGGCACCATGGCCCCTTCTCCCCACTCCCACCTCCCCTTTTCCCTTTCTCCTTCACAGACCATACTTTGCCTTTTAAAAGAAATGCCACCCACATTCAGAGACACAAGTGCAGCAGTTTGGTGAGCTTTTACAACAATTTTTTTTTGTTTTGTTCTGTTTTGTTCTAATTAAATGTATCGTCCTGGGAATCGCAGCCCATCGCAGCCCGACTCCAGTTCCAGGAAATAAACAGATTAGCAAAGGTCTGTTCGGCTAAGCCCATGTTGGGCTTCCAGGCCCCCTCTTGGGGGCAGGTGCATTACTCAAAGGTGCTTACACGCTTTATTCGACCTCTAAGGAGTTCTCTTATGTCAGAAGTGTATGTCTTACAATGGGTTGGGATGGTAAGTAGCCTCTTTTATTGAGTAATTCAATTATCTCCCTCTTTTTGTCCCTTTCCTGCCTGCCTTCCTCCTCGCCTTTAGATCAAAGTGATGCTTGAGAGAGTGAATTTATATGTTCAAATCAGGATTCTAACCCTGTTGAGCCCTTTTAGACTTGCACATCCTTTTCGATATTTAATTTTTAAAATTTGACGTACACAGTTTTCTCAAAAAAAAAAAAAGTGTTACTGTAACATGACAAAAACTTACGTAAAAGGCCCATATGTTTTCAAGCCCTTGGTATCCCTCTTGTCATTTCAATTCATTGCTTTGTCTCCAACCTTCATCTTGGAAGAAAGTGGATACTTCAAGTCCATTTGTAGGAGACAAAGTTACTGAATTTGGTTTATGATTCTTGCATTCAAGTTAATCCTCTCCTGCCCCTTTGCCCTACTTCCCCCCACCCCCCAAAAAAGATTGTGGTTCAAGTAGATGCAGTTTTCTCATTTTACTCCAATGTCTCTTATGGTGATGGACGTTTATATTAAGCAAGTCATTTGTAAAGTACTGTTTAAGCACCAAATCTGTAAAGTGTGTCAATACCCGATCTCTCCTTGTCTCCACTGTTCTTTGTTCGAAAGCACATGCCTGACCGTGAAAAGTTGATGCAAACGTGTTACACGCCCAGTCATGGTGGAGAGAACACTTCCTTCAGCCCCCAGTCCCCCCTCTCCTACATGTACAAAGAAAAAACAGCAGCAGAAATGACTTGCAGAACCAAACATTGTACTTCTGATGTGTTTTACAAGCATAAGTTCTCCTGTTAAAAGACAAAACACGTTGAAGTTACATTTTCCCTCTTGTCCACTTTTGGTCCCTGACATACTTTATTAGAGAAAGCTTTTTAACACACAGCCCTCTTCCACTCCAAAAGTTTTTGTTTCCTTTTTTCCATTCTTAGGAGAAGAAAAAGTTCACTGCATTCAGATGAGGAAACATGTAAATTGCAATTCAGTCTGCCACTTGTTCTTCCTCTCAGTGTTCACAACCTAACTGCTGGGAATTGGTTATCTTAGGTGTGTAAAGTCAGTTGTGGGAGGAAGAATGTCCACACAGTACAGTATCCTGCAAAAAAATGTCTGAAGCACAAACTGAACACAATATCCAGTGATCAGGGTCAGCTGAAAGTGAATTGCTTTTAAAGTTTCCCCTCCTTTGTGAAATTCCTCCTCCAGGCAGAAACTGGATGCTGCAAATGAACCTTCCAAGTTTCAGGAGCTACTAAGTTGCAGAGGGATGCTATTGTAACTTTGAACTATTAAGGAAATAGGATTTCTTTTGTAAGTGAAAATTTGAGCAGTCGTTTATTGAATTTAAAAATATTTCCCTAAACGTTTAAAAAGTGCTCAGGCATATCAACACAAAGGTTTATTGTTTTTACGTTCTCAAAGGAATCTTATGTATCAAATCCAAGAAACCCCAGTAATTATGTCAAACTGTATTTTGGTAGCCTCTGTTTTTGAAATGTCACAGTACTGCCTTTTTTTTCTCCCCAAAACTGATGTACCAGTATTAGTTAAAATTCAAATTAATGGATGTTGCAAAAAAAAAAAAAAAAAAGGGTGTCACTCAGAATCCCTGATTTAACAGCAATTCTCATACACTTGTAATCTTTAAAATTTTATATTCTCTGGGGAGAGATTTACTCTGAAAGCAAATAAAAATCTCCCAGTAGAAACAAAATCATTATGACCAGGAAAACATGGATATTCTGGTCCTTAGAGCCCCTATTTTTCTTATTCCCCTCAAATTTGCTCTTCAAAAGAAAAGGGATTTCCCAAAATGGCTTTCTAATTCACACAGTCTGACCTATCTCCCAGATAGGGTTTCAGTCTGCTCTGAAGGTTTAAATTTTTGTTTTTGAGAAGCCAGGTTTCTTTCTTTTTTTTTTTTTTAATGTAGAGCTATTTTCGAAAGCCACAAAGGTGGCTTTTCCTTCACCAGGAAGGCTGATCCCAAGGGAAAACTGTTGTGCACCTGTGGAAATGAAGGCTTTCCCAGCTGTTGACTTACCTAGCAAGTTAGAGATGAGTGGTTGACTCTGAATTTGTATGTTTCTGTCCAGTTGAATATGGAACAGTTTCATGTTGGGCTGGTTCAGTAGCTTATCTTTAATAATGCCTCGACCTCTGCTCCTTTTTCTTAGATCTTTTCCCTTTGCTGATAGAAGAGAAATGGATGTCTCAGAGTTGCTTTAATCCATTAACATTTTTTGTGGATATCGAGTCCCAGAACCATCTTATATAGGCCAGATTTAGTGACAGTTAATACCTCTTTGGTGAAAATTGCTATTAAAACGATTTCCAAGCTTCTGTGGATACCTTATATTCCAGAGAACCTAATTTTGGTCCCTGTGGACGATACCTTCTAGTACAAGAGGGACTGGTTTTGACCCAGGTTAGGAGGTTGAGTGGCAGAAAATAATTTAGAGCAAGTAGTGAAATGGCTGAGTTTCTAAACGAGCAACATTACTGACACAGTAAGGAGAGAAAAGGATGGTTTCTGAGATTTCTGGCAGTTGATATTTAATAAGCTGATTCAAGGACCCGTAGCAGCAGTCTGCTCATAGGTGGAAGGGATCCTGTCGGAATAAATGGTTTGAGGCTGGTTTCATAATTAAAACCTAATGGAAAGAGCAGAAAAGCTGCCTCCTTGTCCAGGCAGCAGCACATGAAGTCCATTTGGATAAATTAAGGTAAGACATTGTTTGAGGGGCCAGATTTCATGGATTTTGCTTTCTAAATATTGGCCTAGTCTTTGCTGCAGACCTAGTCTTTGCTGCAGACCTGTTCTGCTTTTGGTAGTTCACAAAGATGCAGTTTTGAAGACTGTGAGGTTTTTTTGTTCATTTAGTAATGATAAGAGGTTACTTGGGCAGTTTTTAAATAAATTTCCGACTCAGTTGATGACAAAATGAGTCGTTGCATCCTGCTACTGGAATAATTTTTTTTAGCAGAACAGCGGTTATTTACTCAGAGCATAGTTTCTTTTACCTGGCCAAATTGCTTTGGATAGAGGATCTTATATTTTTTTGTCATTTCATGTGTGTGTGAATTGGTGACTCAGCTCCCCATTTGTAAGGCAAGCGGTGACATATTCCAAACATCGAGGGGCAACAGGATGTGAAGGAACAGTGTGGGCTTTGGAGGCAGATAAGCTTATGCTCAGGCCTGGCCCTGTCAGCAGTGTACAGTGGGCATTGAAGATAACGCCCACTTCTCAAGGTCATTGCTGTCAAGTAGGCATATGCAGGACACCCACACAATGCCTGGCATTCAGTTAGTCTTGGTTTCTTTATCTTTCTGCTGTCCCTACTAGAGAGAAATTCTAAATAGAATTTATAGTCTGGTGTGTAAACAGATGTAAGAATAACATCTGTATTTTTGAGGGAAGTCAATTTATCTTTCACTTTGGTTTCTGGTCAGTTGATTTTATTGCAAGGAGCTGATTGAGGTTGGAACTAAGTGGAAGCCATCTTAAGGCATTTCTTTCTTGCATAATGTCTTTATTATAGATGCTAGGACAGTCATGCTGTCTTAAGCTTATGCTAACTGCCTTCCTGTGTTCATCTTTTGCTATTAGGATCTGAGTCATTGCTACAACTTGGTAGGCCTCCTGGGAACTGGGAAAGCAAGGCTCTAGTACCTCACCCACTGCTAGCTAGTCATATCACCTTAAGCAAGTCCTTTAGCCTCTCGAGAGCCTCTCAGAGAAATAAGGCAGGACTCTCCCAGTTCCAGGATTCTCCCACCCCTTGGTAATTTGGCTGAGTCAGTTAAGGTTTTGTTCGTCCATTCAGCAGCCAGTCTTGTCCCGTGCTTTTCTTGGAGCAGAAAAGTTTTTGGCATGTGCAAGGAGCCCTTCTCTCTCCTGCGGACTTTATTTAGAGTTGGGCAGAGGTTGGTACAGCCTTTACCAGGCCTCATATTTCCTTCCCATGTCTGACCTACCTTCCGCAGCTTCTGGCCATAGTTAAGGAGTTGCTGCTACTTCTGCAGCTCCCAATACCCAGCTGCAAGGTAGATGCCTTGAAAATGAGTTGTAGGGGCCAGACCGGTGTGGCTCAGTGGATTAAGTGTCATCCCAAGGACTGGGGGGTCCTGGTTTGGTTCCTGGTCGGGGCACATGCCCGCGTTGCGGGCTTGGTCCCCAGTGGGGGCGTGCAGGGGGCAGGTGATCGATGTTTCTCACATGGATGTTTCTGTCTCTCTCTTACTCTCTCTCTAAAAAATCAATAACATTTTTTAAAAGTGAGTTATAGGCTAAAAAAAATAAAAATAAAAAAATAAAAGTGAGTTAATAGGGTTGTATTAAATGACTAGCTAGGTCACAGGCAGATCCTTCAGAGAAAACTTGGCTCAGCAGCAAGCTCAGCACCTGGTTCCCTTGTCCCAGTTGCCCCTGTCCTGAGGTTCCAGAAACTTCAAGGCCATAAAGCTTAATACAGCATTGATGATACCTGTTTCCGTTACCCCAAGGCTGGCCTCTTTCTGGTAGAGAGAGGGTGGGAAGTGGTGGAAAGCCAGGAACGAGGCAGTCAGGCAGACTGGAAATGACTCGTGAGTTTTTCAACTCCTAAGTCAGTTTCCTGGCCTTCTCAAAGGTGTTACAGTGCCCAGCTGTCATGTGATGATCAACATAACCTGCCAGGGGCCTTCTGAGTGCTTCTTCTGCATTGGCTCATGTCAGCTCTATGTAGAGAAACTGACAGAGGTGAAGCCACTTGTCCAAGGTCACAGAGCTAGTAGGTGTGGAGGCAGAGTTAGAACTCTGGCAGCCTGTACTGAGCTCTGTTCCATATGCTGTCCTGAATCTGGTATGGTCTTTTTCAAACTGCAGCATGCAGCCGTTAGTGGGATAGGAAGTCCATTTATTGATCTGTCTCCTGCATTTGAAAAACAAAGAAATGGAACAGGATAGAAAAAACAGAGTACAACAAAGGTTAAATGTGACTTAATGAAACTTTTGACAGAAATGTAAAGGAGATGGGGTCAACGTCAAAGATTGAGAACCACAGTACATAGAATGAAATGAGGCAAACCATGGCTCTCTGGCCAAATCCAACCCACCCATCCTGTTATTGTAAGTAAAGTTTTATTGGAACACAGCTACACCTATTCGTTTCTTCTGTGGCTGCTTTTGTGTTAAACGGGATTGAGCAGTTGGGACAGAAACGGCCAAGCCTAAAGTATTTATCTACTCTCTGGCCCTTTAAAGAAAGTTTGCTGGCCCCTCCACTGGTATGATGTGCCTAGTGCCTGGGCGTCTGCACTGCAGCTGTGGTTGGTATTTTTGGTGTGGTGGTAGAGGTGGTGGAAAAGAATGGGAGGAAATACAGGTATTCCCTTTAAAGTTGGCCCCAGAGAGAATGAGGTGTGCTACTGCCCCTCTGGGACCTGCTGCGGCTCCGTCATCCCTGTGTTCCATCCACTCCTTCCAGTGGATGTAGACGCCCAAGCCTGGGCTTTCGAGCCTTTAAATTGAACAGATTTTCATTCATTAGAAGTAACTGGAGACTCTTGAAGCCGAGTGTAGAAGTGGATTGCAGCTAACATCCCCACATGGCCTGACCCAAGGGAGCGGGGCCCAGACGCGAGTGTCACTTGGCTAAATATCTGTTGCAGGTGGCTTGGAGTATTGCCCTCCTCATTTTCCTAACAGACACCAGGGCTTAGGTTTCCTTGGGATTCCAGGCCCTGCCATTGCTCAGGACACCAGGACAATCCCGGGAACTACAGCCTCAGCAACAGAGGCAGGCCAGGGGACGACTGGTGGCCACTTTCATCTGTTCCATTGATACACCGATTATGGATGGTTTATCATCAGTCACCCTCTGGCCTGTCAGGAAACCCCAGTAAACACTTTGTGAATGAGTTTGCAACTAAAGACAGCCCCTCAATGACCTTGTGAGAGTTTTAAGTGATCCAGGTTGCTGACTAGGAAAGTGTCCAATGTCTATGTTGATGACATTGACAAAAAGGGTATGGGGTGCTGAGATTGATGCTGTGTGTGTGTAGAGTATATCCTGAGCACCTAGCGACACTGTACCTAGCCCTGGGAAACTTGGGGGTGACTACCAGCCTCTTTCTTCTCAGCCCTCCATGAGTCCACAGGTGACCAGAAGTTAACAAAAAGTTGTACAGATAATTGGAGTTTTTTTTGTTTTGTTTTGTTTTTTAAGGTTTTGAATGTACTTTATTTCTTCAATCATGCCATATTTTAATGGGTATACCGTGCTTTCACTTGGCATCAATTAGGAGTTGGTTTTGAGACAATTCATTATTACACCAGCTGGGATGATTACAGATCTCTCCATTCCTTTGGGGTGACTCTGCCAACAGGGATAGGTTCCATTCTGTTCCAATTTGTACTGCTGTACATGTCTATGTAGCAACGCACAAAGTGGCTCCACTGGCCAGTACAGTGTTTCTGCATTTGTCATGAAAATCCCGTGTCTGTTTCTGATGGAGCTGCCTTGCCATTATTTGCTGAATGCTTTGAACTGGGAGATGACTTGGTGTGTTTTGGCCAATGGAAACATCGTGAAGCTGAAGACAATGCAGCAACTGCAGCTGCTGGTTAGTTGGAGCTTCGCACCAAGTACCCTTGCAGACAATCAATTGCAGTTCTTCATAAGAAATTCCTGTCCTGGCTGGTTTGGCTCAGCAGTTAGAACAGTGGCCCACGGACCAGAGTCGTGGGTTTGATTCCGGTCAAGGGCATGTACCTGAATTGTGGGTTTGATCCCCAGCCTCAGTTGAGGTCATGCGGGAGGCAACCAATTGATGTCTCTCTCACATCTGTTTCTCTCTCTCTCTCTCTCTCTCTCTCTCTCTCTCTCTCTCCCCCTCACCCTCTCCCTCTCCCTCTCCCTCTATCTCCCTCCCTCCCTCCCTCCCTCCCGCTCTCTAAAAATCAATGAAAAAATATCCTCAGGTGAGGATTAATGAAGGGAAAAAAAAGAAATTCTTTAGTGGTGTATGGAGTCTTAGGCCAGGTATCTTTTTTTTTTAATCCTCACCCAAGGATATTTTTGCATTTATCTTCAGACAGAGTGGGAGAGAGGCAGGGAGGGAGAGAGAGAGAGAAACATCCACATGAGAGAGACACATCGACTGATTGTCTCCCTCATGACCTCGACCGGGGCGGGGATAAACTGCAACCAAGGTATGTGCCCTGGGCCGATCGAACCTGAGACTCTTTGGTTTGCGGGCCAATGCTCCAACCGCTGAGCCAAACCGGCCAGGGAGGCCAGGTATCTTTTAAGGAAAATATTAATAGTTTGTCTTGGATGAGTGGAACCAAATTGATTCCTCTGAAAATATTTTAGACAAGGAGAAGTCTTAGTTCACAGATTAACTGATTAGATTTTCCTCTCTGGAATAATAGACATCGTTTGTCCTTGAACACGAACCAGCATCTTTCTAGCTTTAAGCAGTCTGAAGCATGGTTGGTGTGAGAAGGTTAAGAAACATTTTGTTGCTGAGATTTCAGAGGTTGATTGTCAGGAGAAACTTGGATCAGAGAGATATCTTTATCAAGCACATGAGCTGTTTTCAGAACAAGTGGGAGTGGAAGAATAGCTACTTAGGCAAAGACGGTGGCTGACTGAGATTCTTGTAGCAGGCCGGGTGTTTCCCTGGTCAGCTTGTTTGAAACTCTACAGAAATTTTTTGTTTAAGTGGTTCGTGTGCTTGGACAAACTCCAGTGTGGACACACACTTGGGAGGTGAAGCATTTCTTCTAGCATTTAGGCGACTTTGAATTTCTTTCCCTTGGATTCCCATTTGGCTTTTCACTAGGATTCCTTGGACCTTTCTGTGTTCCTGTTATATTCCCTTAACTATCCTAATGTCTTTGGTCAGACTTTTTTTTTTTTATCCTCACCAGAGGACATCTTTGCATCCATCTTCAGACAGAGCAGGAGGGAGAGAGGGAGAAAGAGAGAGAAACACATCGAGTGGTTGCCACCCACACGACATCAACCAGGGACAGGGACAAACTGCAACCGAGGTACATGCCCCCAGCGGGAACCGAACCCGGGTCTCCCTGGACCGTGGGCTGACGCTCTTAACCGCTGAGCCAGACCGGCCAGGGCTGGTCAGACTTCTTAATGCCTCAATTTCCCTCATTCGGTATTGCTCTTGTGTTTTGTTAGGGATAATTTTTACTCCGAAGCATTGTTCTGGGACAGGTTGATGCTAAGCCTGTGACTCGTGTGGTCTCGGGGAATTCTTTCCACCAGAATTGCATCCATCCTGGAGGTCCCATCACTGCCTTCCCTTCCCAGTAGAAATGGGGGCACAGAGTGAACTTGTCTAGTGTCTTAGTACCTCACTTCGGCATTTCCTGGAATAGTGTTTTATTTAATCTATTTTCTGTCTGTATGTCTTATTTTTTCCAACTCAATTATACATTTTAGGGGAGGAGTTGTTTTGTCAGTTGTCCTGATTAGTAAATTACTCTTCTTTGGGTAATTGCTAATTGTTTGAAGGGTAGCAGTTAAGAGCTGGACCTGGAGTTAGAAAATCTTAGACTCAGCTTCCAGTTCTGCTTCTTCCTGCTTTGATCCTATGAGTAAAATTTCTTCCCATCTCTGAGCCTCAGTTAGCTTTTCTATAAAATGGACAACTAATGAATCACTATTGAATAGGTTTGTTAATGGGTTTCAGTGAGAGTTGAGTAGCAGTGGAGAGCTCAGCAGCCCGGTGTCTGCATGGAAGTTGCTGCTACAGAATGTTCAGAGTGAATACTTCCTACTGCACTTGGACTTTATAAGACTGTGAGGTACCCAGGCAGGCGTTACAGTTGAGGAAACCAGGGCAGATAGGTGAGGCCTTGGTGAGGAGTGCTGGAGTGTCCCCACCCCCAGGATTCCAGTTCTCTGCTGGGAAATTAACTTCATAGGATTTTGACACTCTCTCTTTACCTTGCTGAGATTGTCCCTACTTAGGGCATCTTTTTTCTTTTTAACTTTTTGTTATGAAAATTTTCTAATATATTCAAGAGAAAAGAAAATAGTATCATAGATCACCATATACCCATTACCCAGTTTCAGCAGTGATATGCATTCTGCAAGTTTTGGTTTATCTCACTTATCTCATCTCCCTTGCATATTTTAAAGCAGATCCCAGCCCGGCTGGTGTGGCTCAGTGGATTGAGCATCGTCCCATGGACTGAGAGGTCCCGGTTCAATTCCCAGTCAGGGCACATGCCCAGGTTTCGGGCTCGATCCCCAGTAGGTGGTGTGCAGGAGGCAGCCGATCAATGTTTCTCTCTTATCAATGTTTCTATCTCTCTCTAAAAAAATCAATAAAAACATATTTAAAAAAAAAAAAAATAAAAAAAATAAAGCAGATCCCAGATCTTAACTCATTTCACCTGTAACTCATTTCATCTGTAAATTCTTCAGTATGAATCTGTAACAAAGATTTTTAAAAATAGAACCACAAAACCATAATCATACCTAACAAAATTAACAGTAATTACTTAATATTTCAAATACCCAATCTGGGTTCAGATTTCTCCAACTTCCCTTACATTGACTTCTGGCAGTAGGTATATTCGTATCCAGGTCCTGGCACTGGGCAGGCTGTCCTGCACTTGTTGAAGTTAGATGTTCAGGGAGCTGGTGGTCCAGGGTGCTGGTGGTTGGGCTTCTCTTCTCCTGTCGTAGGTCTGTGATTGCAGCCCTGGTGGTGTCCGTGATGTGAGCATGTTACCATGGAAATAGTGTGATGTCACAGTGCTGCTTATGACCAAAGCTGAGAATGTTGAGGGAAAAGGAGACACAGCCCATTTGCTCTTGATTTCTGGTCGATGAACCTAGGTTGTAAGGACACTGAAAAACATGTGCAAGACCCAGAGGTTTATTTCAGGAATTTCTTGCCTCTGAAAATCCCTCAGTGAGGTTTCTCTCCCCGGGGCTGCTTCACATCCTAAATCGAGGGAAGGTCTCTGGGCCTTCCCCAGGCACGAGCCCTGAGTTGATTTTCTAAAGGAAAGCCTTCACTCCTAGTAAAGGACTGCCCCGCAGGGTTGGGTTTGGGGCACCTAGACTTCTGCACTTAGGCCTGTCCTTAAACATTTGAGGCAGAGCCTCTTAGTAATTTTTGTGATTTTGTCCCTAGTTAATAGGTCATTCAGAGCCTACCTAGGCAATTTGTTTGAGAGTTTGGGCAGTTAATGACCATAACCCTGACCTTCACATTAACCTAGCCGTCACTTGTCAAGGGCTCTCATGATCTTCAGGTAATAGCCACTGCTCCATGAGTTTCCATCTTCTTTGTTGTTTTTGTCTCCCCCCAGCCTCCCTCCCTCCCCTCCCCCCCCCATCCTTTAACCCTCACAACCTCTTGAGGTGGGTACTATAGTTATCCCATTCTACAGATGCGAAAACCAAGGCTGAGGTTATGTGTACCAAGAGTATACTCTAGAGAAGAGGAAGAGCTAGTGGAGTTACTTGGCCTGCAGAAAAAAAGCCAGATGCCCAAATCAGTAGTCTGGTGGGTGGGGCCAGCCTACTTTGAAACATGGTGAAAGTACTATTTTTGCCAAACCCATGGTATGTGATGAACCCAACATGCTTCTGTGTCCTGTGGAGTTGGCTGAATAGGCATTTCTTAGAATGGACATCCAGATCTATTCTTTGACCCAAGAGGAGGAGCTGGCTGTCACCAGCTCTGCAAATGGAAACTTAAATGCCCCTAAAGCTTAGTCCAGGAGGGGAAAGGCAGATCTGACTCTACGCAAGGCGTTGGCCTCTTCCCAGGCGCCTGTTCCAAGTTAGTTTCCCAGCATGGTTGGTTTCCTGTCCCTGATAGCTCTGGCAGGCTGGCCTTGTGTAACCTCCCTGGGTCATTGCTCTGGGAATAAGGTGGTCTCTGCCCAGGCCAGTGCTACAGGGTTTCTCCTGTGTGCTGGTCTCAAGAGGGCTTGGCAGGTCTTGATTGAAATGATTAACGCAGTGGGGCTTCCCCCACTTTTCTTGGGGGATTTATGTCACAGTCTATTAAGCGTGCTCCCTCGGTATTTAATCCTGCTCTGACATGGATTTTGCTGGCAGCCTGTGAAGTGGCACTGCTTAAACCTCGTTACTGTTTTGTGGAGACTGCTTTGTGCAGTCGTGTCTGTGGCCCTCTGTCCCAGTTGGTTTGATTTTCTTTCTGTTGAACAGAGTGAAGGAAATAGACCTGGTATTCATGCAGGACATTTAGTTGGGACTCCCCATTGTTAGCAAAGGGCACCCCGTTAGGTGACCAGAGTTTAGCCCAGGGCTCTGAGGAGTTTGAGAGCATGGGGTAGCCAGATGGCACTGAGAATGTGCAGTATAGTCATTCGAATGTCATTGTCTCAGTGTACCCTCCAGTATGCTGTTCCCCTTCATAAATCACCAGAGAGTTTTTAAAATCCTGTTTTATTTTTTAGCTTCTCCCAACTCTATAAGGAAACAAAGTTTCAGGTATTCACTTCCCATTTGGTAAAAAGTTGTGTAAAAAGTCTTATGGTAGATTCCTAATGAGCCCAGGTGTGATGGGGGGGGGGCTGTTACTACAGATAATGCAGAACTCTTCTTTGGCCGGAAGTCTTTGTGGGGCGGACCTGTCTTGGTAAGTCCTTTGCAGTGAAAGGCTTTCTTCTCCAGTGAAGGCTTTGGAATTGCTTGGATGGTCTTTTGTGGTCCTGCCCCCATTGTTATAAAGCAGCATGTGCCTTGGTGCAAGCCAGTGTGCAGTGGCAGGATAGGGGTGGAGGCCTACGCTAACCCCGGGCAAGACCTTCACTGCTGTGTTCCTGGGTCCTTGCCCAGGATTGGGCACAGGCGAAGGAGTGTCGGGGGTTGCTGGCCACCCTGGCTCAGCTGCCTGGGCCTTGTATCTCGGTGGCTGCCGTGTGGACTGAATTTCTTGTAATCTGTATTTTTTCCTATGAGGACAATGCAGAAAAGGAGGGGCTCAAGGACCTGCACAGAGAAGATGCTCAGAAATGTTTGTGGCATAAATTGGGCGGTGGATGAGTGGTGTACCCCTTGCCTTTTGGTCCTCACTGATCAGCAAGAACAGTGGGCTTAGAGTCAGAGTCAGGAAACAAGTCAGCTCTGGCTTTATTTGTGTGTTAACCATACCCCCCCCCCCCCCCGCTGCCCAACTGCTTCTGTCTGACCTCGGCAAGTCCCTTCACCTACTCTCCCTTATGTGTGGAATGAAAGGGTGATAGCATCCCACTATCCCTTCTGCTCTACAGGCTTCTCCTGGTTTCAAGAGGTTCTTTTGCTTTTGGCAGTCTTGGGCTTTGTGTCTTTTGTCTGGACTTCTGGGAGCCTAGGCAGTTCCTGTCAGACTGCACTCCCTCCATCTCTGTCCTGGGATTCTGGGTACTTGATGCCCATGTCCCTCTCAACTTTTTCCTTTTCATACTAAAGTGTTGAGAGTGATGCCCTTTGTAGCTTTTCTTCATGGATGTCAGCCTCTACCTCTGATCTGTCTCTGGGCCTTCCCCAGCTCCATTGTGTCTGTTTGTCTAGTCTGTCTGTCTTTCCCTATATTTCTCCTGAGGTGTGGCCACCTGGCCCGCCCCAGTGTTTCCCTCAGGGGCACACATGTTGTTGTCTCTACTCTCCCAGTGTCTTCCACAACTCCAGGCAGTAGGAATTTGCCCTGCCATTGAATAACAGCTTCTCCCTTGGGTTGGTGAGCTTGCCAGAACCAGTTTCCCCAGTCAGGTGGCACTTTTACTGTGGGCGAGGCCATTCCAGCCAGATTGCCTTTGTCCCATGAGAGCTTTGCTTAGTGCCGCCCTTGCCCCTTATTCTATGGGCCACACCCAAGCCAGAAGGTGCCTCACTTGTCAGGAATTCGGCCTTCTCCCAAGTTTACTGGGCGTCTTCCTATGGGACCAGCCCAGGACAACCTGGCCCTTCACAAGGAAACAACACGAGATGCATGTTGGTCAGCTCTCTGTATTGTTTCCTTTGAAACATCAGAGTTTCGTGTCCTGCATTCTGTGTTTGAGAGCTGCCCTTGACTTCTGGGCTATCTGTGGGACTGGACCACTTGGGTTTTAAGCTGATCTGACCTCTCTGAATTGGGAATGAGAGTTTACACAGCCCCTGTTGGAGGTCTTGGCATTTAGGGAGCAGCACCAAGGCAGACAAAGGGAGCGATGCAGGGAAGGGGCCGTGAAGGATCGTTGGAGAAGGGGTCAGTTTGCTGTTTCCCCACAAAGCCTGATAGAGCTGGGGGCTCCCAGGGCCGGCTGCCTCATGAGCTTGTTCCCAGACTGAACCCGGCCATCTTGAGTGGCCACGGTTTTTTGTGCCCAGATTAGTTCCCTTTGTTGTTAGCCTTTTGGGTCCTAGGTTCATTACATTACTCTTTATGTTATCTTCGTTCGTTGTGGCTCCTCGTTAATTGATAAGGAAGGCATTTTTATGCCCTCACACATACTTTTCCATGTCATGCATGAGGAACTTTGGGAACCTTTAAAAGTTTCCAAATTTTTATTTATTTTTTTAAAACCAGCTTCTGCACTTGTGAGAACTGTGTCTGTGGGTTTGGCTCAAAAACTGGTTCTTTTCCTAGCCACTCCTTTCTTAACCCTATTTATCCCTGACCCCACCCCACCCCATAGCTATTTAGATAGAGTCCTCTTGGAAGCATCTGGTGTTGGGAGAGCGCTTCTGTTTTGCTTCTGTTTTTTAAGAACTGGAGGTAGGGTGGTATTTGGGGGAGTTGACAAAGTCAGGAAATTTAGGCTGGGGGGCTAGAAGGGATACCCAGAGGTGAGACAAGTCAGGTGAGAAACAAGGGGGTGAGCAGCAGATGGAGGCTGACCCCTTCTGCAGGCACTCTGACTGCTGTCATGTGAGGACCTCATGAGGGGTCTGGGGCCTTTAGACTCTTCCCCTCACCCATTTTAGCCACTCACTCCCCCCTGCCTCCAGCCCAGAGTCATGGAGCTGATGGTGTGGGTCAGACCCCAGAGTCTGTTCATTAGTGGGTCTTACAGGGCTTTTGTGTCCTCAGGCCTGCCTATGTGTAGGGCGCAGGAGTCTGTAGGCCACCCTGGTTCAGAATCATGGCCTTTCTCCACTGCATAACTACCACCTCAGCTCACAGGACACATCCATAGGTCTGGGGCCGAGTGGTGACCCCAGGCCACTGTGCCTGGAGGGGCGAGATGCTCGTCCGTGTTCCCTGAGAAGCAGTGTCTGTGGTCAAGTGCGTTTCAGAAGTGCTCTGAAGCCGCATTGTACAGGTTTCTTGACTGTAGGACTTTTGGGGACAGCATTAAGCGCTGTGGTTCCCCAATGCAGGGATTCCATCAACTTATTTAACCACAGAACCTCTTTTCTTCTTCTTAGAATTATAGTCATTCTAGTCCTAGGGAACAGTTTGGGAAATATTGCTCCAACAGTGTGTCAGTCCCTGTCCCCTCCCCCAGCCCCTAGTCAGGGTAGCTGGGAGCAGATGCAGACCTTTTGGGAGGAGGGCAGGGTGGGATGGGAGGCAGCGTACCCCACGTCCTTCCAAGGCCTCTGGCAGGGATTACAGGTCTTGTTCACAGCAGTCAGGCACTCTGTTCCTGCCAGCCTTGGCCAGCCCAGAGCCCTCAGAGCTCTCCTCTCAAACCCGTGTTCATGTTGGTTTTGGGGTTGGTTTGTAGGGAAGATGGTGAGTTGGAAGAAGGTGAACTGGAGGATGACGGGGCAGAGGAGACTCAGGATACTTCCGGAGGGCCTGAGAGGAGCCGGAAAGAAAAGGGGGAGAAGCACCACAGCGATTCAGACGAGGAGAAGTCTCACAGGAGACTGAAGCGGAAGCGGAAGAAAGAGAGGGAGAAAGAGAAGAGGAGATCGAAGAAGAGGAGGAAATCTAAGCACAAGGTAGGTCTGGAGGGTTCACGAGGTCTGGCCCTGGGGCTCTCTGGGGGATCGAGCTTGTCTAGTCAGGCCAAAGAGCACTCCTGATAGTGTTTTTCTTCCCCAACTCGGATCAGGACTTTTTTTTTTTTTTAAGAGTTGGTAGTTCATGCTCCATTGCTGCTAAATGCCCCTAGGTGAGGTGTTTCACAGAGAGCACAGAGCCCTTCTGGCACATTCCTATAGTGCTTGTCCCAGGGCTAACTCTGCCAGAGTGGCCTGCCTGCAGCAGCATCACTAAGTCCACTTCCTCTGTCATTGCAGCGCCATGCATCTTCCAGCGATGACTTCTCTGACTTCTCTGATGACTCGGATTTCAGCCCCAGTGAGAAGGGGCACCGCAAGTACAGAGAGTACAGCCCCCCGTATGCGCTGGTGAGTGACTGCTGGTCAGGGGCTCCACAGAGTAAAACTGCAGTGTTTACTGAGCACCTTGCCCTGTGCTGGACATTCTTCTATGGCACTTGACATGGATTTTAATCCTGCAAGATTAGGTGTTGTCTTTATCCCCATTTTACAGGTGAGGAGGCCGAGACTCAGAAAACTTCAACCAGGTTGCACAGCTCTGAAGTGCAGGAACTGGGGTTTGAACCCAGTTAGTGGCTGTTCTCTGTAAGCCATGCTGTTAGCAGTTCTTGATGCCACCTCTTCCCGTGGCCTTGGCAGTATATCTCCTATCCCCAAGAAAGATGCTGACTTGTCCCCGTCATAGCTGACTGTTCTTTACTGTTCAGAAATTGGCAAGATAATGGAATGGTTACAGGAGTAAATTATATCTCTGACCTTAAACAAATATAAAGTTAAATTTCTTATTCAGTTTGTATACTGTTTTCCCCCAGCAAAACTGATAAGAAAATATATCAAAATGTTTTTAAAGCTAGTAGCTCTTAAAGATGTCCCTGTGTCATATGACTCAGCATCATCCATGATTACAGAGGATTTATTGTAAAATGTAGGTGACATTGATCTACTGACGTATTCAGACTTTAAACCTGAGTGAGGCGGGAAGGGAGGGAACGCCATGAGCTTTAATTGGGAACTGGGCATTGAGGCACTTTAAGACTTGCTAAAGTAGTTGTATATGTCTGTCTACCTATGTTTTGTATTTTCTTTTTTTTTATAATGAGTGTCGATTATTTTAAATTAGACTTCATTTTTTAGAGCAGTCTTAGTTAGGTTTATAGAAAATTGAGCCGATAGTACAGTTTCCTGCCCACCCCACCTCATTTCTCCTGTTATTAACATGTTGCATTAATATGGTACATTTGTTGTAATTGACGAGCCAGTAGTGACACATTAGAGTCCATACCTTTACATTAGGGTTTTACAGTTCTTTGGGTTTTGACAAGTGCATAAAGTTATGTATTCACTGTGCACTATCATATAAAATAGTTTCAATTCCCTAAAATCCCCCATTTTACTTACTCGCCCTCCCTCCCCCCTGAGCCACTAGGAACCACCAGTCTTTTTACTGTCTCTGTAGTTTTGCCTTTTCCAGAATGTCAGAGTCAGGCTCATACAGTATGTAGCCTTTTCAGATTAACTTTTTTCAATTAGCAGTTTGTGTTTATGGTTCCTCTGTGTCTTTCATAGCTCCATAGCTCATTTCTTTTAATTGCTGAATAATAAATAATAAATTGTCTGGGTGTACCACAGTTTGTTTATCCATTTACTGCCTGAGGACATTTCAGTGGCTTCCATTTATTTATATATTTAACTTCATCCAGTATCTCCTGGTATTAGCATACTTTGGAAAGCATCATTTGAAATGGCTTTCTAGTTCGGTTGCCAAGCAGGTCATTAATTGAATTCTAAGACCCTAGGAAATTTTTGACCAGGAAGCACACCCCTCTTACCTACCAGGCCCCTTCTCCAATGAGATTGCTCTACATCCCTGGGAAATGTGCCCACTGGGGGCCCTTTTCCCTGATTCCTCAGGGATTATGGGGTCTGTGTTTCTCAATTTTCTTTCAAACTGTGGCCCTCTCTGATGAACAGAAATACCTGGGCCTACTGCCCAGATCTCACTCTGGTGGAAGCCAGTCCCCAGAGTGGCTGGGGCTGGTGTCTCTCCCCAGGGACAGTGGGGATTTTGGTGGTCTGCACCCAAGGCCCTGGGGCCTGCTCACCCTCCTCTCCTGGTCAGTCCCACCAACAGTACCCCCCGTCGCACAGCACATCCCTACCCAAGAAGTCCTACTCCAAGATGGACAGCAAAGGCTATGGCATGTATGAAGACTATGAGAACGAGCAGTACGGGGAGTATGAAGGCGACGAGGAGGAGGACATGGGCAAGGAGGACTACGATGACTTCACCAAAGAGCTGAACCAGTACCGGCGTGCCAAGGAGGGCAGCAGCCGGGGCCGAGGTGAGATCCCACAGCTTCTACTCTAGGGCACCTGAGGAGACCTGGTGCTGGGGACTGGAGGTGTGGCGCAGAGCAAAACAGACCTGGTTGACTCAGTACTCACGGAGCCTCAAGTCCAGGAGAAGAGACAGGCAGTCATTTAGGGCTGAAATAAGTACTGAAGGAGAGGTTTGAGAGAGTTAGCCACATGAGAAGAGAGGCCAGTGCTGAGGCCCTGGTTGGGATGGAGCCAGGCTTGTATGAGGCAGGGAGAGGGAGAATTCTCCTGGTCAGCTGTGAGGAGAAAGAAAAGGGATAGCTTCTCCCATCTGGGCCAGTGTGACTGAAAGCTGGCTGCCACAATCCTCAGTAGCCCCCTCCCCCATCCTCTCAGCTCATATCACCTGACAAGGTGTGACTGTATCCCATGGGCCTGCCACACCTCTGAACCTTGACCTATGGCAGTTAGGAGGATGATAGGGGAGGGCAGAGCACCAGAGATCAGCCTGGCCTCTTAGAACAATTTCCTGCCAGTGAGATTTCCCATCCCAAGGGGTTTCCAGAACCTTCCAGTTCAGCAGTTCTTAGCTCTGCGTAAGGCCCAGCTTGTTTGATTGGCCTTTCAGCCTTTCTTTCAATTGTCTTTCATGGACACTTCCCTGGACAGGGCCTGCTCTGTGGGGAGATTCTGGGCTACTGCTGTCCAGTGGAAGCAGAATGTAAACTACCATCTAATTTAACAGTTTTCTAGTAGTCAGATGAAATTAAATTTAACAATATATTTTATCTACCTAATACATTCAGAATCTTATTTTAACATGTTAGCAAAATAGGCAGATGTGATATTTTACATTCCCTCTTTTTTTTACTAAGTCTTTGAAATCCAGATGTGCTCTATACTCACAGCATCTCTTAGTTTGGTCAGCCAGGTTTCTTGTGCTCAGTAGCCACATAGGCTGGTGGCTACCGTATTGGACAGTGCAGCTTTCAGTGTAGCGAGTGCTATAGCAGTTATGTGCCCACAATGCTGAGGCACCCCCATTGAAGGGACCAGGGGAACCCTTAGTCTGCCAGGGTAAGCTGGGAAGGCTTCTCAAGGGCAAACAATGGGTTAACATCTTTCTTGTTGGTGGGGTCTGCTCCTGCTCAGGCGCTCACTTTCTGAATCACCGTGCAGGCAGCCGAGGCCGTGGCAGGGGCTACCGGGGCCGAGGAAGCCGTGGAGGGTCTCGAGGCCGAGGCATGGGCCGGGGCAGCCGAGGCAGGGGCAGAGGCTCCATGGGAGACCACCCAGAGGATGAAGATGACTTTTATGAGGATGAGATGGATGTAAGGTTTTCTGCTGCCCGGGGGTTGGGGAGTGGCTGGTGGGCTGCATATGCTGTTGGGGTAGCCTGTAAGGCTAAGGAGGAAAGAAAGCATCAGATGGCAGGTTTACGTATTTTATTTACTTATTTATTTTTATTTTTGTTAATCCTCACTCAAGGATTATTTTTTCCATTGATGTTTACTTATTTATTTAAATTTTATTTTATTAAAAAAATTTTTAATCCTTCTCCGAGGATACTTTTTTCTATTTATCTTCAGATAGAGGAGGGTGGTGTAGGGAGAGAGAGAAACATTGACGTGAGAGAGACATATCAACTGGTTACCGCCCGCACGACCCTGGCCAGGGCCAGGGCCTGAACCGAAACTGAGGTACGTGCCCTTGACCAGAATCGAACCTGTGACTCTTTGGTCCACAGGCCGTCACTCTAACTGCTGAGCAAAACCAGCCAGAGCTTATGTTTTATTTTTTTGTTAATCCTCACCTGAGGATATTTTTCCATTGATTTTAGGGAGAATGGGAGGGAGGGAGAGAGACATTGATATGTGAAAGACACATCAGTTGCTTACCTCCCACATGCACCCAGACTGGGGCAGGATGGGGATCGAACTGCAACCCAGGTACGTGCCCTTGACCAGGAATCGAACCCACAGCTCTTCAGTGTGAGGGTGGACTCTAACCATTGAGCAACACTGGCCAGGGCAGGTTTACGTATTTTAAATGTTCATGTATGATTTTGGAATCAAGAAAACCTTCATATGATTCAAACTGAACGGATACCAAAGGGCTTGGCTGTGAAAATTACATCTTCCTCCCACTGCTGTTCCAGTGACTTACTTCCCATCCCTGGAGACAAGGTTCCCAAGTGCGCTCTGGAAATGTTTAGGCCTTTACAGTCAGGTGCTTATTTATCTACTGCTCTGTGTGTGCATGTGCGCGCTCGCTCTCTCTCTCTCTCTCTCTCTCTCTCTCTCTCTCGCAGAGAACTACCACACTCACTGTTCTGTCCCTGCTGAGATCTTTCTGTGTGTTCTTTGTTACAGCTGCACAGCTGTCCATTGTGTACAGAGGTGCCCTAATGGATTTGCTCAGGGGGTGGGAGTTTTAAGAATGAAGACTGCACAGAAAGGATTAGGACCACCCCATTGCATAGGCTGGAGCTTATGAGGAGGGGGCACAGGCCAGAGGACCGGATTTCTCACCTGCTCTTCTGAGTCTGAAGTTGTCCTTGATGCTCTGGCCGGTTTGGCTCAGCGGTTAGAGTGTTGGCCCTCAGACCAAAGAGTCACAGGTTTGATTCCGTTCAAGGGCACATACCTCTGTTGCAGTTTGGTCCCCGGCCCTGGTCGGGGTTGTGCTGGAGGCAACCAATTGATGAGTCTCTCTCACATCGATGTTTCTCTGTCTCTCTCTCTCTCTCTCTCTCCCTCTCTCTTTCTTTCTCCCCCACCCCCCCACTCTGTCTGAAGATAAACAAAAGTTTCCTTGGGTGAGAATTAAAAACAAACAAAATAAATAAAACAACAACAACAAAACAAAATAAAAATGAAGTTGTTCTTGAAATAAAAAGGCAAAAGGGGCAGAATGCATAGTTAGGGACAATGTTCATTGTTTTCCGCATGACACTTTTCCTTCTTTCTGAAATTCTAGTATGGAGAAGGTGAGGAACCAATGGGAGATGAAGATTATGACGACTATTCCAAGGAACTGAACCAGTACCGCAGGTCCAAGGATGGCCGAGGACGAGGTGGGCAGGAGGCCCAGGAGATGATGAAGGAGTGGGGCTCCTTCTGGCAGCTGTTGGAGTTGTGTTCTGGGGAGAGACATCATTTCTCTCCTTTGCAGGGTTAAATCGAGGCCGTGGCCGGGGTTCCCGAGGTCGAGGCAAAGGGATGGGCCGGGGCCGAGGTCGAGGTGGCAGCCGAGGAGGGATGAACAAGGGCGGAATGAATGATGATGAAGACTTCTATGACGATGACATGGGCGTGAGTCGACTGTTCATTCTGATCTGATGTGTTTAGTCGAGGCCCCTCCTTGGATTTTTTGTTGTTAATCCTCACCTGAGGATATTTTTCCACTGATTTTTTTTAGATAGAGTAGAAGGCAAGGAGGGAGAAAGTGAGAGAGAGAGAGAAAAACATCAATTTGAGAAAGACATCAATTGATTGCCTCCCACACAACCCCAGCCAGGGCTGGAGATTGAACCTGCAACCCAGGCACTTGCCCTTGAACAGGAATCAAACCCGCAGCCCTTCAGTCCGCAGGCCAACTTTCCAACTGCTGAGGCAAACTGGCCAGGGCTTTTTTGTTTGTTTGTTTTTTTATCTTCACCCGAGGACATTTTTTGCATTTATCTTCAGATAGAGTGGAAGGGAGAGAGGAAGGAAGAGAGAGAGAAACATCGATGTGAGAGAGACACATCGAGTGGTTGCCACCCACACGACCCCAACTGGGGTCAGGGACAAACTGCAACCGAAGTACATGCCCATAGCAGGAACTAAACCCGGGACTCTCTGGTTGGCGGGCCGACGCTCTAACCACGGAGCCAAACCGGCCAGGGCTTTTTTCTTTAATGAGTTGTCCTCTGAGGCTAACCCTATCCCCCAGCTCCCAGCAGCGATTCCCGTAGGGCCAATAAGCGCTAATTATCTCTCATGGGAGATGGGCTGCTGGTGAGACCCTCTGTTTTTACCATATCTATGTAGCACCTGCAGTCACTCATAACGAGTCTCTAAGATTTGTAAGGTTCTAGGTGACCCACCCAGTTAGCCCTGGAGAGTTTTACAGGAAGGCATGGGCCTCTGCCTCCCGGAGGTGGATGTGTTCCTGCACAGGTGTGTTTGCTTGAGTCTTTGTTGCCAACAGCTCCAAGGGCCAGAGCTTTTCTTGTCAGAGCAGTGCTCCATACCATGGGGCTCAGACTCCCCATGGCCTCGATGTCAGATGTAACTGTCTGGTCACTGACATGAAGACACTTCTGTCATCCCTGCCAGCCAACTCCTATTACTCTCTGCACTCAGAGTTTGTCTCCACCTGGCCCACCAGGGCCCTCCCTGCCCTCCCTTTTCATTCCCCGTTACATTCACACACTGTGTTCCTAACAGGATGGTGGTGGAGGCTACCGGAGGAATGACCATGACAAACCCCACCAGCAGTCCGACAAGAAAGGCAAAGTCATCTGCAAATACTTCGTGGAGGGGCGGTGCACATGGGTAAGGGGCCAAAGGACCTGGGTGCCTGCACAGGGCGGCAACCTCTCAGAGGACACACGGGCCCCTGGGAATGTTCTAGAGTCCAAAGTCACTGGGGCGCAGTGCTCCAGTGGGTGGGAGTTGCTGACTACCAAGAGGTGCCTGTAGGACCTGAGGGACTCATTTCTCTTCTCAGAGGGACTGAGGAGCTGGAGCAAAATGACACATCTGAGTTTTTCTGGCTTGGGGAGGATTTTTTTTGGCCAAGGTTTTCAACGAATCTATATGGCCTCAAATGTTATGTTAGGATTGATGCTAATGCAAGGGTGTAACATGTTCTGGTTATTTATTGAACTTGAATGTTGGAAAGGGGATTATTAAGATATCCATAGAAAAGGAGGGGTGGGAATCTGGCCAACCTTGAACTTCACAACAGAATTTTTTTGTTTGTTTGTTTTGTTTTGTTTTTTTATCCTCACCCGAGGACATTTTTTCATTTTTTGTTCATATAGAGTGGGCGGGAGAGAGAGAGAGAGAGAGGGAAACATCGACGTGAAAGGGACACATCGAGTGGCTGCCACCCACACGACCAACCAGGGCCGGGGACAAACTGCAACCGAAGTACATGCCCTTAGCGGGAACCGAACCCGGGTCTCTCTGGACCACAGACCGACGCTCTAACCGCTGAGCCAAACTGGCCAGGGCCACAACAGAATTTTTAAAAATATTTTTCTTTATTGATTTTAGAGAGGAAGGGAGAGGGAGAGAGAGAAACATCGATGAGAGAGAACATCGTTTGGCCGCCTCCTGCATGCCCCCCACTGGGGATCGGGCCCACAACCTGGGCATGTGCCTTGACTGGGAATTGAACCAGCGACCTCTTGGTGCATGGGTCTATGCTCAACCACTGAGCCACACCGGTCGGGCTTCACAGCAGAATTTAATGCCACAAGGTGGACCAGGGACCACAGAATTCTGAAGGAAACAGTGTGACCCAGTGTTAGTTCAGTCAGCCAGCTTTTTATTCACATTTAGTGACAGTGGACAGATTGGGAAACATGTGCCCCGGGAATGCTGCACCTGTGTATATGTCTTAGGAAAGTATGGATTTTTAACAAGTGTGCATGTGTATGGAAACATTTCTTATTACAGTCACAATTCATATTAATTTTAGAAACTTGTAATACATATAAACAAAGAAAAATGAGTAGCCATTCCTGAGAGTAAGGCTTTTGAAATGGATATACAATTTCTATCTTTAGTTCACTGGGGTGTTGTTTTATTTAGATTGTGTCCAACTACAAATAATGAAAATGCAGCTCCACTAACTGAAACCCATAGATGTTTATCCCTCAGAACACTGTAGGGGTGGATAGACAGTACAGGGTTGGAGCCGTGGTCAGTGGCACACGGGGGGACCCTAGCTCCTTCCTAGGTTTTATTCTGCCATTCTTAAGCATGTGGCTTTGTCCTCATGGTTGTTCAATGGCTCCTCTTCTGGGCATCACATCTAAGGGCTAAGAGGAAGAAAAATAGGTGGTGGGATTTTTTTTTTTTAAGTATGTTTTTATTGATTTTTTTTAGAAAGAGGAAAGGAGAGGGGGAGAGAGATAGAAGCATCGATTGGCTGCCTTCTGCACACCCCCTACTGAGGCTTGAGCCCAAAACTTGGGCATGTGCCCTGACCGGGAATCTTGGTGCATGGGATGACAGTCAGCCAACTGAGCCACACCAGCTGGGCTAGGTGGTAGGATTTTTTGTTTTGTGTTTTTAAATCCTCACCTGAGGATATTTTTTTCATTTATTTTCAGACAGAGTGGGACGGAGGGAGAGAGAGAGTGAGAGAGAGAGAGAAACATCGATGTGAGAGAGACATCAATTGGTTGCCTCCCACCCGACCCCGACCAGGGCTGGGGACGAACCCCAACCTAAGTACGTGCCCTTGACCGGAATCGAACCTGTGACTCCCTGGTCCTCAGGCTGATGCTCTAACTGCTGAGCCAAATTGGCCAGGGCGGTGGTGGGATTTTTTAAAAATTGAGACAGTATTGTCCTCCCTGGGGACTTTTGCCTACACCTATGGCTGGAACTTTAAGGGAAGCTTGGAAATGGAATCTTTTTAGGTGGGCAAATTCTCCAAACAAAAGTGGGGTTCTGTCAGGAAGAAGCATGGGACTGGATACTGGCTGTCAGGCAGCAAATAGTGAAAAATAGTAGATAAGAGAAAGGAAGGATGGAAAAAGAAGGAAGAGTTAGCAGGATGTAGTGAAGGGCAAAGAATAGAAACGGGAGGGATGGGGACATGGTGGGAGGGAGGCAGGGGCCCAAAGGAGGGGAGCACACACATGGTCGAAATATAAAGTTGGTGGGAAACCTGCCCTTGTGCTGAGGGTAGGGGAACTCATTCTGTCATTGACGCCTCTGTGCCTCAGCGGTGACAGAGTAGCGTTTCCCTTGCAGAAGGAGTAAGCAAGGGCTTCCTATACCACCATCTGACCTTTCCATCATCTCTTTTCCAGGGAGACCACTGTAATTTTAGCCACGACATCGAGCTACCAAAGAAGCGAGAACTGTGCAAGTTTTACATCACCGGATTTTGTGCCAGGGCTGAGAACTGCCCCTACATGCATGATATCCTTTGGCACCCACATCTGATCTGATTGAGGGGCAGACTTCTTTCCTTGTTGGTAATAACAGCTGACCTCCACTGCACTTGCTCCCCCTGCCAGTGCTATGTCAAGAGCATTCTGTGCATCTGCATCTCATTTAACTTCACATTTGTCCTATGACGGGCCTGCTGTTCCCATTCTGCAGATGAGTAAACTGAGGCGCACATGTTATATCTTCTCTTTACACATATACTCTTGAGACTGGCCTATACCATTAATATTGCCTTTTATCTTTCTGAGACTTTTCCAACTGTCTGTGTAACCTTGGGCACATCATTGAACTCCCCTATTCCTGTTGAGTGGGGATTTGAGGACACAGCCCCAAGGCCAGCGTGGTGGGGCAGGAAGCACTCTGAAGCAGGAGTCTTGAGAATTGAGTCTCACCTTGGGTCTGCTGCCAACCCACTGTGCAACCCTGAGCAAGTTACTTCACCTCTCTGGGCTTCAGTTTCCTCATCTTCAAAACACAGGGGGTTGGATTCTGCCCTCGGGTGGGTTCCATGAGATGAAGCATTTGCCTTAATTTGCCATGAACGCGATTTTCCGTGTAAGTTATACCACACGACTGGAAACTGCATCAATGGTGACGACTGCATGTTCTCCCACGACCCTCTGACTGAGGAGACAAGAGAGCTCTTGGATAAGGTAATAATGTCTGGGGGTAGCGTCGCCACAGCTGACAAGAACCAGGAGCTGTGCCTTCAGTGGACTTGGCTGTGCAGCCTGCCCGGCGGCCTCTGTACAGGACCAGAATTCCTAGTTGCATTGATCAGAGGCTGAGCCTTTTTAAGGAAGAGATGGGGACTGTGTTTTTGCCTGCAGGGAGAGTTGAAGTGATCACACATGTATCTTATCTCCAGCCAGGGCAATTTTCACCTGGGTGGCTATATAAAAGGAGTGTTGCCTGGTGTGTCTGCAAACATACTTGTGATTTTTTAGTTGTCCTTTAGAGAAAGCCTATGGTACACAAAGAGGAGTAGAGACTTGGGATGGGTTATATTTTGATGGAAATGTCAAGTGTTTCCAAGTTTTAAGGATTCTATTAAGCAGTAAAAAATGTACAGAGAAATTGGAGGTTTGGGCTGATTGGAAACTTCTTCTCTCGGGGGAGGTGTCAGGGCTTTCTGACTGGTCAGGTGACATTTGAAACTCATCCTAGTATCTTGTTCTCCCTGAGGAGTCATTAGGACTTGGAGAGCCCAAAGGTCCTGTCCTTGATTTCCTAATACATCCAAGGGAATGGGCAAGAGAATGTGTCTTTTCAAATGAAGGCTTTCCTGCCTTCTAGTTTGCAAATGCTTTGAAGAGTTGGCTATATTTTTAAGAATGGAGAGGATCGAGTTCATCGGTCAGTTTGAAGAATCTATCCATGGGTGAATGCCCAGTTTAAATGGCTGCTGGCACTGCCTGAGGGTTTGAGGGGAAGCTGTGCACAGGCAAAGCGAGGGAACACCTGCTCATGGGCAGAGGAGGGGGAAAAGCTGGAGAAAGCTCTTATTTGGCCAGGCCCTCTGTGGAGCCTAATACCCTAGGACTAGGGTTTTGTCATCAGTAGATACCTAGCGTCTGTGAGTTTTCCCACAGGGTAAGTAGCAGGAAAAGTCATGGTGACTTCATTCTTCATTTGAAGAACGCAACAATATCTGACTGAGGACTGCCCCCTGCTGGAGGTTCAGAGTTTGGGTTCTAGATCAGTGCTGTCCAATAGGAAACACATCGGAGCCACATGTTTAATATTTTCTTTTTTTACTATCCACCTACTAGTTCTGTAGCACAGTTTTAATAAAGAGGTTTTACTGATAATTGCACAATTTATGTGTTGTGGGCAGAGAAATATCAAGAGTGACTATAAAGTGGCCAGTCTTGTAAATCACAGGCTACCCCATATTTATTTAAAAGTTTTCTAGTACGCACGTTAAAAATAAGCAAAAAGAAGCAGATGAATTTAATTTGAACAATATATCTCATTTAGCCCAAATAATATCATTTTAGCACGTAATAAATGATGGGGAAAAGATTGTTGGGGGACTACTGGATCTTAAGAATCTGGTACTTATAGGCACATTTCAAACCCTCAATAGTCACACAAGGCCAGAGACCACCATATTGGACAGCACAGCTCTAGACGCCCTAATAAAAACCCAGAGCAAACAAGGTGGCCCATTCCAGCTTCCTCCCACAAGCATTTTCAAAGCATATGTATCACCTACATAAGATCAGGTCTCAGTGGGTTAAAAATGAGTGTAGAGGCCTGGCCGGTTTGGCTCAGCAGTTAGTGCTGGCCTGCAGACTGAAGGGTCGCAGGTTCAGTTCTGGTCAAGAGCATGTATTTGAGTTGCAGGTTTCGATCCCTGGGCCCTGTCGGGGTCATGCTGGTACAACCAATTGATTTATATCTCTCCCCCTCCCTCCCTTTCACTCTCTAAAAATATCAGTAGAAAAATATCCTTGGGTAAGGATTAAAAACAACAAAAAGAGTGTGGAACCTAGAAAAAACCTAGAATTTTTGTGGTCAGAAAGTACACCTGCGCACCGCCTCCCCCCTGCTCCCATTGTGTGTTTTCCTTGCTCATTTATCCACCAATGTGTGGCAGTTCCTAGTTGCTGCCAGGCACTGTCCTGGGCACTGACAATGCAGTGATGAAGAGACAGGATCCAGTCAGTGGGCAAGAGTAGGGCAACAGAGAGAATAGAGAGCCCAAAGGCTCTCCAGCAGGCTGACATGCAGGGGAGGCTTACTGAGGAACTGACACTGTGCCAGTCCCTGGGTGATTGGAGGCAGGAAGTAAAGAGAAGGAGGCATGTGTTGGGCAGGGGACGAACAACAGGCAACAGTTGCACACTTGGGAGAGGAACTGAAAGGGGCCAACTCTTCAGGAGGGGGAAGTGAGCAGATTGTGGGGGCAGTGAAGCAGACAGGGCCCCAGCCCCCACTGAGAGCAGTGCTAGGAGACGCTACGGTCCTGGTCTCCCCCCAGCATGGCTAGTCATGGGCAGTGTTTTCCACACTGCAGTGGGCACATGTTAAAATGTGGTTCTGGCCCTGGCCGGTTTGGCTCAACGATTAGAGTGTTGGCCCGTGGACCAGAGAGTCCTGGGTTCGGTTCCCACTAAGGGCATGTACTTCAGTTGCAGTTTGTCCCCGGCCCCGGTTGGGGTCATGTGGGTGGCAACCACTCGATGTGTCTCTCTCACATCGATGTTTCTCTCTCTTCCTCCCTCTCTCCCTCCTGTTCTATCTGAAGATAAATGCAAAAATGTCCTCAGGTAAGGATAAAAGAAAAAAAATGTGGTTCTGATTCAGCAGGTTCCCCTTTGCTGCTGGTCCACACACAGGCCACACCTTGAGTAGCTGGACTTGAAGGGACACATGTTTTCCACTGGTCAGCTTTCCAAGTTTTCCATCCCCTCGAAGCCATGGGTCCAGAAACCGTTGCTGGTCATAAGGAGAGAGAAAAGCCTAGAACTGCCTGACACCTGCCAGGAGGTCCTGCCTCTGCCACCTGCATCCCCACCGTCCCTGGGTGGACCCACATTACAGGCTCAGGGCCCAGGGCTTTTACTGGGGTCTGGTCATATAGGGAGTCTCTGCCTGCAGGTGCCAGGATTTAGATTTCCAGAAGGAAATGGATGTGTCCAGCAGAAAGACATTGTAGAGATTAGGCACAGTCAGGTTCCCAGACACTGAAGGCCAGCATTACGAGGGCTTTCTAAGGAGAGCAGTCAGGCCTCCTTCTGCTCAGATCCAGGCTTTGAAGTTGTCTACCCTATGCTAGGCCCTGGGGGTACCTCAGGACATAAAACAGTCCTGCCTTCATGGAGTTACCAGTCTTTGGGTGAGCCAGGAATAAACCAGGATATAACAAAACATATGATTTTACAGAGTTTGAGCAGTGCTGTGAAGGGAGCTAATGGCATTCAGTATTGAATGCAGGGACCAGGACAGTCACCCTGTTGACCTTTAATAAGAGCCCCTCTATGGGGGACATGGACCACACAGTTAGGAGTAGAGGGAAAAACCAATGCCTGGGGAGAATCCTGGGCCCTGCAGGGGAGAGAGCTCGGCTATCGGCAGACTAAAATGGGGCTGGGTGCTTAGGGTTGAGGAGTCTGGGGTTCCGTGGAAGGAAATGAAGCTGTCTCCCTAGCACCTATCCCTGCTGTCAGGCCCCGTGTGGGTTTGATGGCAAGTATAGTGAGAGATCTTTATTTATTTTTAATATTTTTAATATTTTTATTTTTAAGGAAGAGAGAGAGAGAAACATCGATGTGAGAGAGAGACATCTATCGCTTGCCTCCCACACACCCCTACTGAGGATCGAGCCGGAAACTCCCGATATGTGCCCTGACTGGGGATCGAACCCAGACCTCTCAGTCCATGGGACGACGCTCAATCCACTGAGCCACACCAGCCGGTCAGAGAGACCTATAAAATCCAAACAGGACAGTGGCGCATTAGCCACCATGATAGATGACACATGCTTCAACATGGATGAAGTTTGAAAACGTCATGCCAAGTGAAAGAAGTCAGACACAAAAGACCCTATCTTATAGAATTCCATTTCTATGATTGTCCAGAATCGGGAAATCTGTAGAAAGATAAAGCGGATTAGTGGCTGTCAGAGGCTGAAGGGAGGGGGAGTGGGAGGGACTGCTTATGGGTAACGGGCTTCTTTTGGGTGATAGAAAGTTCTAGAACTAGACAGAGGTGGTGGTTGGACAACTTCATGAATGTACTTGATGCCATTGAATCGTACACTTTAAAATGGTGAAATGGTACATTTTATGTTACGTGTATTTTGCTGCAGGACAGGAATGGCTCCCTCTGCCCGCTGGTCACGGGACGCGGCAGTGGTGAGGGGTATGATTTTTGTGCCAGAGGCTTCGTGGTCGTTGGCCTAATGCTGTAAGGGCTCCACTCAGGGTCCTTGTGATTCAGTTTTCCTCAGTGAATCTAGCTCTCAACACTGGAAGGGTTCCCTGCAATCCAGCTCCTGTCTTGACTGTTGCCCCCTTTCATCCTTCCCACCCACAGATGTTGGCTGATGATGCAGAAGCGGGCGCCGAGGACGAGAAGGAAGTTGAGGAACTGAAGAAGCAGGGCATCAATCCCCTGCCCAAACCACCCCCCGGTGTGGGCCTCCTGCCTACCCCGCCTCGGCCCCCTGGCCCCCCTGCCCCAACCTCTCCAAATGGCAGGCCTATGCAGGGTGGCCCCCCACCCCCACCCCCACCCCCTCCTCCACCCCCCGGGCCACCACAGATGCCCATGCCAGTGCATGAGCCGCTGTCCCCACAGCAGCTGCAGCAGCAGCAGGACATGTACAACAAGAAGATTCCCTCCTTGTTTGAGATCGTGGTACGGCCCACGGGACAGCTGGCTGAGAAACTGGGTGTGAGGTGAGTGCCAGGGGCCTGTCATTGTGAGCCTGGCCAAGGCAGCGTACTGCCTCCAGAACTTTTGGAAGCCTGGTCTAGAGCCCTCCATTGCTCACCACGTGGAGGCTTCCACGTCTCCTTGGGGTGTGACCCTCCCTTCCTCTGCAGCCCCTCTCACAGGCACCATTTTCTCCTTTTCCTAGGTTCCCTGGACCTGGAGGACCCCCAGGGCCAATGGGCCCTGGGCCCAATATGGGACCCCCGGGTCCAATGGGTGGTCCGATGCACCCAGACATGCACCCGGACATGCACCCCGACATGCATCCCGACATGCACCCGGACATGCACCCGGACATGCACCCCGACATGCCGATGGGCCCTGGCATGAACCCTGGTCCGCCCATGGGACCTGGTGGCCCCCCAATGATGCCCTATGGCCCTGGAGACTCCCCACATTCTGGAATGATGCCCCCCATCCCACCAGCCCAGAACTTCTATGAAAACTTTTACCAGCAGCAGGAAGGCATGGAGATGGAGCCGGGACTCATGGGGGACACAGGTACGCAGGGTGCGGGTGGGGCCAGGTGGGGGCCCGGTGGGGCTGCTGGGTTTACACAGTAGAACATAGTAGGGAAGATTCGATCTCTCTTTTCCCCGTCTTTGAAAGCATGAATCCAACTCCATCTCTGTCCCATGAGTGGTTGAATGTTTTTCGTGACAGAGTCATGCCCTGTTGAGGCCGAAGGGAATATTATGGTTATTATCAATATAATTTTAGTATCTTAGACATTTTGCTGGGTGATATTTTAGTCTCTTAGACGTTCTGGAATCGGGAGCACAGGAACTTAGGCAGGTGTGGAATGGTGTTGGGCTAAGAGGCTGAAATGGCCTCACCAAAGCAGCCTCCTTCCAGGTAGTTCTTGTCTTGGGGCTGCCAATGTTCTGTCCCCACATCTGATCATCTTCCTTCCTCTTCTGTTTTCTTACTTATTAAAATAAGAACATGTATTGGCGGTGGCGATGTGGCTATAGGAGGTAGCGTGCGTCCTTCAGAAAGGATGGATGTGCTCATGGCTGCCCAGTTCCAGCCCTGGGGTCAGAGTCAGTGATGCAGCTTCTGTCCTTGCCGTAGCTGCATTTGAGTAGAGGGAAACAGGCAGGAAATGTGTAAATAAGTACAAAAGCTCATTTCAACATTGATCATTGCCAAAAGTTACAGGGTGCTGTGGGAGAGTGACGGGGCTAAGGCAAGCTGGGAGGGTCTGGATGGCATGGGGCTGAGGCCTCTCTGAAAGGTGACCGGGAGTGAGTTGGGACGTGAAGGGAAGGAGGCAGCTACTGGGTGCACAGCCCAGGTGGGAGGCACAGCTGGGGTGGAGGCCCCAGCCAGTCAGTTTGTTTAAGAAAAGCAAAGGGAGCATATGCCTTGGAAGGGGCGGACAAGGGAGAGAAGTCCCAGTGCAGTAGGGACTGTCACCATGGCAAGGTGACCTCATTGGAAGAGTGTCGGTACACTCAGAGGAATGCAAGGGCAGTGGATGGTAGGGGTGGAGTGGAATCATCGTGGGCAGAGGTGAGCTGGGTGGTAGCTGGGAGGTAGCAGACAGAAACAGGGCTTGGCTTCTCAGTTTGGAAATGGTGCCATGGGGCCAACGTGACTCCTCGTATGTGCGTTACAAGGTGGACAGGAGTGGACAGGGTGCTGGCTGTGGGGCACAGTTGCTCTGTGGGTACCGACACCATCCCTGACCCAGAAGCCCTGCTTGAGAGAGCCGAGTTGGGTGGGGGCAGTGCTTCTGCTTTGGCCACATTAAGTGTGAGATGCCCATTTGACAGCCCTGCAGACATATGAGGCATATCAGAGACAAGCAGGCTGGAGGTCAGTGTGCGCGTTCTTGGCGTCTAGATGGCGTTCGAAGCCACGAGAGCAGGAGTTTGGGGCGAGGAACAGGGGCTTTAGGAATATGAGTGACATGTTCTCAAGTGAGAAAAACAGGCTTCTTGAGGGGTGATGTTCCCACAGCCCCCTCCCACCTTTAAAAATGTATACAAAATGTGCATGGCAGAAGGTCTGGGTGTGGAAGGAAAGCAAGGCTGTCAAGCTGTTAACAGCATGTAGGCCTGGAGTCGTTCGCTTAAATTCCTACGGCAAGAAGTCTTACAGAGTGTACCTACCGTTCAGTGGTTTTTAGTGCGCAGCAGGTCCTCCAGTAATGTTTGGTTCAGCGTCGTTCCGTTATAACGTGGTGAGGTGCCCTAGGAACTTAGCTCTTGTTCTTATCAATTAGCCTCTGGTAAAACTGGTTTCGTTATACTTCGCTTAAAGTCACAGAACCTACCATGATGTCAGTGAGGCCTTACTATATTCACAAGTGCACAACCATCGAGTGAGTCACTCTTGATGAAGAGTTCCAAGCAGGGGGGCCTGGGACTGTCCACTGAGTGTCCCGGCCCCAAGCCAGGGTGTGGCATAGGTCAGGCTTGCCTCTCAAGTTCACATGTTACAAAGTTCAGTGGCTAGAAGAAGGTGTCCTTCACTTTCTGCTTTGTATATGAAATTTAAATCCACTTAATTATTTTAACCTTATGCATTAAGTTACAGATTCACTGTTTTGGTAGTCCTGGCCACATTTCAGTTGCTCACTAGCTCCATGAGGATAGTGGCAGCTGTATGGCACATTTCATCATTGCAGAACGTTCTGTGGGGTAGTGCTAATTGGGTATTCTTCATCTCTGAGGGAGGGACACACACAGTCAGTCTCCAGGTACATTGTACACTGCACCTTCCTCCTTAAATGAGCAGCATGCTCATAAACATGCGTGCAGTTCAGGAACCCACAGAGGAAATAGGAAGAGAAGTCACCCATGTGCTTCTGGGTTGACATGTGGCCACAGCAACATTTTGGTGTATTTTTTTGTTTTTGTTTTTTTAATTTTTTCATTGTTGAGAGTATTACAGATGTCCCCAATTTTCCCCCCTTTGCCCTCCTCCACCCAGCCCATGCCCCATCCCAGGCCTTCACCCACTACTGTTGTCTGTGTCCATGGGCTATGATGCATATATGCATATAAGTTCTTTGGTTGATCTCTTCCAGTCCCCTGCAACCCCCTCCCCTCTGAGATCTGTCAGTCTGTTCCATGTATCCATGCCTCTGGACCTATTTTGTTCGTCAGTTAATTTTGTTCATTAGATTCCACATGTAAGTGAGATCATGTGATACTTGTATTTCTCTAATGGGCTTGTTTCACTCAGCATCATTTTGGTGTATTTCCTTCTTTTGTTTAGTAGTCTCATTCCCAGTGGTTAGGCTCATGTTATGACCTCACAGTGTGATACAGTGTTTTTCTTTATTGATTGTTTACAAACAAACCATGAAACTAGTGCTCATGGCAAATAAATAAAACAGGTCAGAGCATGTGGAATAAAAAGTGAGAAGATCTCTTAGCCCATCTTCCAAATCTCATTCCCAAAGAGACTGTTTTCTGTCTTTCCAAAGCCTTTTCTTTGCATTTTACAAACGTGTATGATGTCCGTCCTGTTTTCACATCATGAGCATTTGCCTATGTCACTGAACCTCACTGTGAACCCCATTCTCATCCTGGCTGCATCCTAGGTTGGCTGCTCCGTTCCCCACTGTTGGGCTTTCCGTGGGGACCGTCCTGGGATGGTAGGAAGGGACAGGCTGCACATTCTCACCCATTGCCATTGCCATCAGGGGTGGTTCTCCAGTTGAGGGCATGGGTGGGTTGGAGTTGACGCCTCGAGGCCCTTCCCGACACGAACCCTCGGTTCTTCCCTGCCACAGAGGACTACGGGCACTACGAAGAGCTGCCGGGGGAGCCTGGGGAGCACCTCTTCCCCGAGCACCCTCTGGAGCCCGACAGCTTCTCTGAGGGAGGGCCCGCAGGCCGGCCGAAGCCGGGCGCCGGTGTCCCCGACTTCCTGCCCTCAGCCCAGAGGGCCCTGTACCTGAGGATCCAGCAGAAGCAGCAGGAGGAGGAGGAGAGAGCGAGGAGGCTGGCTGAGAGCAGCAAGCAGGACCGGGAGAATGAGGAAGGCATGTGTCCTCCCCAGGGGCAGGGGCTTTCCCTGATGGGTGCAGGCCCCCCGGGCCGCCATGCAGGGGAGAGATGGGGAACACCTAGATCGGGTTTTGTGCTGGAAGGGAGCCCGTGGCCAGGGAGGACCCCTGCCTCAGGCTGTGAAGTCAGGCTGGGGCTGGCTGCTGCATGTATCTGAGAAAATTGGAAGTCAGGGCTGCCCTCTGTGCCTTGGGGGTCGGGAGAGACCCTGATCTATTAAGGAGGGAGGTGGGCTGGTCCCTGAAGGAGACGGCAGCCGACTCAATTCACCCCCTGCTCCCTTACAGAGGAGGCTGTAGGGAGATGCTTACAGCCCCCCTTGCCCCAGACCATGTTCTCAGGAAGCCAGCAGACAAGTGCTGGTCATTGATGTAACCAGTAATGATCACAGTTACACACAGCTGCCGAGTTTCATAGGGCTGCGCAGTGACCTGGTGGCATCCACCCCAGGGTGAAATGGGGAGGACAAATTGTGTTTAGAATCTGAAGCCAGAGGCCACAGGTGGCCCTGACAGGAGCCCAGGAGCAAGTGGGTACAAGGGGGTACGGGGGCAATGCCCTCCTCTGGTGGCTCTGGTTTTATCTGCCTAGGAGGTTGGACTTGGGCTAGTTTCTGTGTCTGCCCATCTGGCCCCGCCTCTTAGCTGGTGACTGCCCTTCCCTGGGACGTGATAACATTTTGGGGGCTTGGGGGCAAGTGTCTGTGAGCCCTGGGCTCAGTGAGAACTGAGTCAGTGGCAGCTGCTCACAGGCCGTCACATTGGGGCCTGAGCTTACCTCGGGGATGAGGAGGTGGCACTCTAGGCTTGGAGTCAGCTCAGTCCCGGCTCTGCCCCATCTCAGGGCACCATTCATGCCTCCCTTTTCTCATCTGTCAAATGGGCCTGATAGTAACATTACCTCCCGGGTGGTTGTGAGAATTAACAAGACAAAGCACTTAGCACAGTGCTGGCACACAGGGAAGGGTCCAGAAATGTCAGCCAGGGACCTGCCAGGGTCAGCACTTCGCTGGCCAGAACTCACTGGCTCTTTGTGGTGGGGGACGGGGTTTCTGAAGAGAGGAGAAACAGGTTCTGAGAGGTAAGAGACAGAGGAGGCATTCACCCAGCAGGCTGCCATGGGGTCCAGGAGGGCTGGTGGCAGATGTGGTGGCCATTCACCCCCTCCCTGCTCCTCTGCTCTTTCTCAGGTGACACTGGAAACTGGTATTCAAGTGACGAGGACGAGGGTGGGAGCAGCGTCACCTCCATCCTTAAGACCTTGAGGCAGCAGACATCCAGCCGACCCCAGACTTCCGTTGGGGAGCTGAGCAGCAGTGGGCTGGGGGATCCCCGCCTCCAAAAGGGAAACTCCACAGGAGGCCGGCTGGCTGACCCTCGCCTCAGCCGGGACCCCAGACTCACCCGCCACGCTGAGGCTTCCAGTGGGTCAGGCCCAGGCGACACGGGGCCCTCTGACCCTCGTCTGGCTCGCTCCCTGCCTGTCCCCAAGCCCGAAGGCGGCCTTCATTCCAGCCCGGCAGGCCCCAGCAGCTCCAAGGGGTCTGGGCCACCCCCTGCAGAAGAGGAGGAAGGGGAGCGAGCCCTGCGGGAGAAGGCCGTGAACATTCCCCTGGACCCCCTCCCAGGGCACCCGCTGCGGGACCCGCGATCACAGCTGCAACAGTTCAGCCACATCAAGAAGGATGTGACCCTGAGCAAGCCGAGCTTCGCCCGCACTGTGCTCTGGAACCCCGAGGACCTGATCCCCCTGCCCATCCCCAAGCAGGACGTTGTGCCCCCTGTCCCTGCTGCCCTGCAGTCCTTGCCTGCCCTGGACCCCAGGCTGCATCGGGGCACCACTGCGGGCCCCCCAAACCCTCGACAGCGCCCAGGCACCTCCACGGACCCTGGCTCTTCCAGCTCCAGCCTGCCTGACTTCGAGCTCCTCTCTCGCATTCTGAAGACTGTCAATGCCACTGGCCCCTCCACTGCCCCCAGCCCCAGCGACAAACCTAGTGACCCCCGGGTGCGGAAGGCCCCCACTGACCCTCGGCTGCAGAAACCAGCAGACTCTGCTGCTTCCTCCCGCACTGCCAAGCCTGGCTCTGCCGAAACGCCTCCAGCTGGCAGCCCCAGTGGGGAGTCCTCTCCCCCAGCCACCGCCCCCTATGATCCTAGAGTACTGGCAGCTGGTGGGCTGGGCCAGGGCAGTGGGAGTGGGCAGAGCAGCGTGCTGAGTGGCATCAGCCTCTATGACCCCAGGACTCCCAACTCGGGTGGTAAAGCCGCAGAGCCTGCTGCTGATGTGGCTGCTCAGCCAAAGGTCCCCGAGGGCAATGGCAAGAGCTTGGCTGCCAAGGCCAAGGAGCCCCCGTTCATCCGCAAGTCTGCCCTAGAACAGCCCGAATTGGGGAAGTCGGGTGCGGATGGGGGCTCAGCCACAGCCACGGACAGATACAACAGTTACAACCGGCCCCGGCCCAAGGCTGCTGCAGCCCCAGCCACCACCACAGGCACCCCGCCACCAGAGGGTGCTCCACCCCAGCCCGGCGTGCACAACCTGCCCGTGCCCACCCTCTTTGGGACCGTGAAACAGGCGCCTAAGACGGGCTCCGGTAGCCCGTTTGCTGGCAACAGCCCAGCCCGTGAGGGCGAGCAGGACGCAGGGTCCCTGAAAGATGTTTTTAAAGGCTTTGACCCCACTGCCTCCCCCTTTTGCCAGTAGTGTTAAGCTGGAGTGGAGCTCCCCCTGCACCTCGCCCTTCCTAGGGTGGTATTTAAGGGCAGCATCCAGAGTTGGGAACTTGTGGGGAGGGGGACTGGGTGTTCTTTCTTTCCTTTTTCCCTCTTTTTCTTTTTTTTTCTTTTGCTCGCTCTCTCCCAACTTTTTTTTTTAGTAGTACTTTCTTTTTAAAACATATAAATTGTATATAACCATCTTCAGTTCTGGTCAGTGTTGCAGGGCTCCCAGGCTTCCGCCAAGAAAACCTACTTGTGCATGTGAACAGTTTGCAAGTCACCAGCTGGCACTCTGCCTGGCTGGCCCGATTTTCAGGGACTCCTTTAAGACTGGGGGTCCAGTTGGTTTTCTGGGCACAGCTTGGCCCCTCCTCCTACCCCCCTCGCCGCCCCCCCACCCCCTGTAGGACAAAGGGAACACAGTCTGCGTTGAGAAGGCACTGAACCCGTGTTGCACGAGGAGGCGAGATGGAGCCAAGACCGGGACAGGACCCGATTCAGGGGTCAGTGGGAGTGAAAAAGCATCCCAGAAAAAGGAAAAGAGCCCCGGGGGGCTGCCCGGACTGGAAGAAACAAAGCCCTTTCCTGCCACCATCCCATTTAGATTCACACACGGTCCTTTCTTCACCCTCCGTCCAGAGTTCACCCTTGGCCCCACACCTCAGGCCCTTGCACCTCAGGCCCTCATCAGAAGACTCCAGGGTGAGATGGACCTGGGGGCGGCACGGCTGGTGTGGGGCAGGTCCCCCAAGCTGCTTCCAGGAGGCAGCACCACAGATCGAGTGTTTTCCGTCAGTATTAGCTCCTGTCCTGTCACGGCCACGCCCTTCTCCCCTCGTGCCAGGGGCTGTCCTGGTCCTCAGAAGCCAGAGCGCCCAGTGTGCTGGCCCTGGCGCCTCTGGGGACAGCTCAAGGATCCGTGGTGTGGCCGCTCCACCAGGCTCCTGATAGAGGAGTCCTGGATGGTTCTTGGCAAAGTGTTTCTGCTCTCCCCTTTCTTCGCCCCTCCTTGCACCATATCTGTAGGACCCGTGGTTTCGGTGTGTTTGGTTTTTTTCTAAGCAACAGGTGCACAAGTTTAGAGGCGTGTCAGGTTGTTGGATTAGTGGGCACTTCCATCAGAAGGGCCTGAGGGGAGCGCTGGAGAGTAGCCATGGCAGGGGGGTGGGGCTGCAGGGCCCTCTCCAGGAGAGGGACCAGGACCACCCCTGCAGGTGGGGATGTGGGACCGGAAACCTAAGTCCTCCTGTTCCCCTCATCCGGCTGAGCCGGGAAGGGAGCAAAGGCATCTGCCCCAGCTTCCCCCAGGACCCCGGCTCAGGTCTAACCCTGTCCACAGAGCTCCAGACCAGACCCACCCCATGGACATGGCCTGGGGAAACTGGGTGAGGCCTGTGGAGCAGGGGGGTGCCTCCCACCGCCTCAGCCACCTCGCTTAAAGCCTCTGTCTCCCCCTTGCTGATAATGAGGAAACCTGGTGACCTAGCCAAAGGGTTCCCCTCCTTGCACCTTGGGGTGGGAGGTGAACAAGGCTGTCACGCCAAACCTCTCTCCCCGGAACAAAATAGTGGAGTTTGGGGCCAGAAGCAAGGGCCGGAGAGGCAGCCCCACAGCGTCAGTGCACCGTGATCAGGTTGGTTTGGTTTGTCCTTGTGTCTTTTTTTTTTTTTTTTTTTTTTTTAACATTAGTGAGATTGTTCTTCAGCCACCAGAGTTGGCCTTGAGCAGAGGGCTGCAGCCCGTGGTGTTTATACAATAAGTAAGAATACAGTGTGGCTGTAGATTTCTTTTCCTTCTCTGAGAATTTTCTTTTGTAAAAGCAAATTAAATACTTTTTTAAAACAAATTTGTGGATGAAATAGAAGCTGGAGCCCTCCTTGATATTCAGCCTAAGAACCTCATGGGACTATGAATTTACCCAAAATTTTCATTTGCCATCAGGCCGAGCTTTTAAAAATTGTTCTCTAACCAAGATTGTAACAAAAGTGTAAATACTATTTCAGAAAGTTGATGGTGCAAATATGTATATAACGTACTGTATTTTTACAATGATCGTCGCATGCCTCTATTCCGCCCCCTTTTTGTCCTTTTTGTACTCTGTATCTGTCTTCCAGAAGCGTCACCTGCCCTTTCTCCTGTGGTCTCTTAATCCAATAATTGTATTACTGCCATTAAAGGATGCAGTTATTTTAAAAAGCCTGTGGGTGTCGTGTCTCTCCTGCCATGCCATGCCCCAGGACTAACCAGAGGGTGGAGGGTGAAACCTGCATCTGTTTTCTTGGTGGCCTACCCCAGGGTGACATTCATGATGACACTATGGGAATGGTGCCTCCAAATAGCCTGACTTCATCCCACAGTTCCCGAGCTCCTGTTCAGCAGACAGACATAGGGGTGACCCACGCAGGCACAGTACTGCCTGCATACCACTCATGGGACAACTGGGCTGGCTTCTAGGGATGAGGAGGAACTGGAGTCCTAACTGTTAGAGACAGGATGTTTGTGTCCCCTCAAAATTAATGTGCTGAAAACAATTCTCCAGTGTGATGGTATTAAGAGGGGATTAGATCAGGAGGGTGGGGCCTTCATGGATGGAATTAGTATCCTTACAAAAGAGACCCCCCACAGCTATCTCTGCCCTGTCCTCTGTCCACCAAGTGAATACAGCCATCCAGGAATTAGAAGTGGCTCTCACCAGCCCAGACCTGCTGGTGCCTTGATCTTGAACTTCCAGCCTCCAGCAGCACTGGGG
Organism: Tadarida brasiliensis; assembly: GCA_030848825.1. NCBI lineage: Eukaryota > Metazoa > Chordata > Mammalia > Chiroptera > Molossidae > Tadarida > Tadarida brasiliensis. Next base: position 7,768,057 of record CM061276.1, read on the forward strand.
CATTTTGTTACAGCAGCCCGAACCCACTCAGACACCACCCGCTCCCTCGCTGGGGGTCTTATCTGAGGAAGCCACACTCGGTGAGGGTGTGAAGGGCAAGCAGGACTGAGCCATCTCTCCTTTGGACTTACTTTGGTTTCTGTGTTTCAATGGACCTCTCAGTTTTCCATGGCTGCTGTACAAATTTACAAACTTAGTGGCTTAAAACAAATTTGTTGCAGTTCTGGAGGTCACGAGTGTGACGTGGGTCTCACTGAGCTAAAGTCAAACTGTTGCCAGGGCTGCATTCCTTTCTGGAAGAGCAGAGGGATTGTGTTTCTAGCTTCTGGAAGCCACTTTCCTTCCTAGGCCAAGGGCGCTCTGCCTCCATCTTCAAAGCCAGCAATGTCACATGGCTCTGACCACAGGCAGAAAGTTCTCTGCTTTTAAGGATCTGTGTGATCAGATTGGGGACTCTCCCATCTCAAGATCCTTAATTACATCGGCAAAGTCTCATTTGCCATGTAAATTACATATTGATGGGTTCTGGGAATTGAGTCATGGACATGGGGGGGCGGGCATTCTACCCTTTAATTGGGATCCCCAAACATTTCTCCAAGAAGAGTTCTCATTGTTTTTACACTGATTGCTAGTCTAAGCAGGTAAGCTCTAGATTAATGTCAGAAATTCAGAGCGCCATCTTGGTATTAAGTAAGGATGATTTCACCTGTAGCTCAGAACTCCAATTTAGGTGGCTTAAACAGCCAGGAGTCCACCGTCTCAGGTAAGAATGCCCACAGGGCAGCTCCAGGGTTGGTAAAGTCGCAATGAACTCCAAATTCACCCAAATTATCTATTACTTAGACCATCTTTCCATACTGCTGGTCTTGGCATACCGGCAGCACCCCTCCGGGTTACAACACGCTGGAGCACCTTCCAGCCTTCACCTCAGCCAAGTGCAGAAGCAGGAAATGAACTCTCCTGGATCTCTCTCTCTTTTTTTTAATCCTCACTCACCCGAGGATATTTTTCTATTTATCTCAGATAGAGTGGGAGGGAGGAAGACAGAAACACCGATGTGAGAGCGACACATCGACTGGTTGCCTCCCGCACGACCCAACCAGGGCCGGAGATGAACCGCAACCAAGGTACGTGCCCTTGACCAGAATCGAACCCGCGACTCTTTGGTCCACGGGCTGACGCTCTAACCGCTGAGCCAAACCGGCCAGGTCTCTCCTGTATCTCTTTACGAGCAAGGAAATGCTTCCTAGACTGCCCAGTATATTTTCAGGAAATTAATTTTCTGTTTGAATTAGCATTTACAAGAATACCATGAACACTTGGGAAGGTTGTACACTGCTCAAAAGAAATTGAGTGAGCAAATCAGGGTTGAAATCCAGCTTCCATTAGGCCCCGCAAGTCCTGTGCCCTCATGAGCGGCTGCGTCTGCCTACCTGGACCCTGCTCCTCCCAGTCCTCAGGAGTACAGAAAATAGTGGAGAATGAATGTACTGTGAGCAGGGAAAACGACCCAAATGTCCATCAACCAATGAATGGATAAATAAAACGTGGTCTATCCATACAATGGGATGTTAGTCACACAAAGGAATGCAGTACTGCCGGCCGGTGTGGCTCAGTGGATTGAGCGTCGTCCCATGGACTGAGAGGTCCCGGTTCGATTCCCAGTCAGGGCACATGCCCGGGTTGCAGGCTCGATCCCCAGTAGGGGGCGATCGATGTTTCTCTCTCTCTCCCTTCCTCTCTCTCTAAAAAAATCAATAAAAACATATTAAAAAAAAAAAAAGGAATGAAGTACTGACCCACGCTGCAACAGAGAAAACTTGAAAAAACATTATACTCAGTAAAAGACACAAAGGCCTCATACTTTATAATTCCACTTCCCTATGAAATGTCCAGAATCAGCAAATCTACAGAGATAGAAAATAAATTAATGGTTGCCAGGGCCTGGGGAGGGGAGCAGGTGTGAGGAGTGACTGCTAGTGGGATGGGGTTTCTTTGGGGGATAATGAAATGTCTGGTGTTAGGTGGTCGCACAGCCTTGTGAATATACTGAAAACCATTGAATTGTACACTTTGGGTGGATTTTATGGTATGTGAATTATATCTCAATTTTTAAAATCTATAGCATTCTTCTATAACCATTTGGGAAGTTAACAGAAAATCAGATAATCTTCCCCAAAGTGATCAAAGCTATAAGGAATCTAGGAATTAACCTAATAACCCACGAGTACTTTATGGAGATGTGAAATAAAAACATCTAGACTGCCTGGCCGGTGTGGCTCATTTGGTTGAGTGTCGCCCTGTGCACCAGGATGTTGCTGGTCCCATTCTGGGTCTGGGCACATGCCCAGGTTTTCGCCTTGATTGCCAGTAGGGGGCGTGCAGGAGGTAGATGATCAGTGTTTCTCTCATCGATGTTTCTGTCTCTCCCTCTCCCTTCCTCTCTCTCTCAAATCAATAAAAAATATGTTTTTTAAAAAATCCAGACTGAGGCCCTGGCCAGTTTGGCTCAGCGGTTGGAGTGTTGGCCTGCGGACCAGAGAGTCCCGGGTTCGGTTCCTGCTAGGGGCACATACAACAAAAACAAACAAACAAACAAACAAAAAGACCATTGCGGTAGGGAGCAGGCTCCTCAGATATCTGCAAGCATCTCACACTCAAACAGAAAAAGGCATTGCTTTTCTGTGGTAAGAGGGGTTTGCAGTAAGATCAAGTTGGGTAGATAATGGGGAAGTTAAGTAACTGACCAGTGTGGTTCACAGGAAATGTCTCGCCAGAGAAACTGACAAGGAGGCATGTTTCAATTCAGTGCTGGTTGAAGGAGGGGCGGCGGGCGGGGCATAGTCCAGGCTCTGGGGAGGAGAGCAGCCTGAGCACAGCTTGGTCAGGGCCAAACAGAGGGTGAGGAGTGAACGACTGTGAACACCTGTTCACAGAAAATGTTAGACTTCCGTTTAAGTAATTAAAGGACAGCCTGAATAGACATCTGATCTGTGGATGACACAGTTTGACATTGTCCTTCCCTTCCTACTCCAAAATGTCCTGCCCCAAAAGCTGGTCATTTATCTCTTTGGTTCACTTGTGTCTGCAGTTGTTGGAACCACCCCTGACATCTGGTGAGCTCTTGATAAAAATACATTTTAAATCGACCTATAACATTGTATAAGTTTAAACCGTACAAAGTGTTGATCATATCTAATTACAATTATATATTGCAACATGATTACCACTGTAGATTTAGCTAACACCTTCATCGTGTCACATAACTATCATTTCTTTCTTGTGGCAAATACAAATATATTTATTGGAAAAGAATATACCAATGCCTGGTCATTCACTGACTGCGCTGGTCTGGGATGGGGCTGAGCATTATTAGTACTTTGTTCAAGCTCCTAATGATTGATGGTCAAGGCATCCGGCCAGCTGTAAGATCGTCTCTTTAAGGAGGATTTGTTTAATCTGCCCTGACCCTTGCTGGCATTCCATTCCACCACCCCTCCCCTCAGCCTAAACCATTTCATCAGCCAAGAATGTGAACAATGTGTCTCAAATATTTTCACTTTCCACTTTAATCCCATTTAATGCTTAGTATTCGTTGCCAGCAGGCACACTATCTATTACAGCCCATTGGAACTCCCTCCCCAAATTTAACCCCATCCATAGCTCCCTAACCTGTTGCCCCCTCCATAAAATGCAAGTTCTTCTCTGCGGGAGATGAAGGCGCAGAGGTCAAGGGGCCTGGGCCAGCAGGATGGAGAGCTATGGAAGGGTTTAGGGAGAGACCTCAGTGGATACTCATTTAAAATATTCTGAGGCCCTGGCTGGTTTGGCTTAGCGGTTAAAGCATCGGCCTGTGGACCAAAGGGTCTTGGGTTCTATTTCCTGCAACAGCACATACCTGGGTTGCAGGTTCGGTCCCCGGCTCTGATTGGGGTTGTGTGGAAGGCAACCAGTCAATGTGAGAGATCTGTATTTCTCTCTCTCTCCCTCCCCCCCTTCTACTCTCTTTAAAAACCAATGGAAAAATGTCCTCGGGTGAGGATTAATAAAAAAGTAAAATAAATGACATCATGAACATAATGTGTCTAGAATAATTCCTGGCACAGAGTAAGCCATTAGTGAATGTTTGCTATTATTATTTACCAAGTCCCCTACTTATATTGGGTGAGGGGACATGGAGATGAGTCGATCAAGGACTAGGTCCATTGGAAGCTGATAGACTGATGGCAGAGACAGATAAATATAGAGATCATGACACAGCGTAAGTAAGGAGTGTGAAAATTAATACAGGAAAACCTAACTAAAATAAAATTGGGAGTCCAGAAGGGGGAGCCCTCACACAATACCTCTTGATGTCAATAACAGGAAGAATTGTCAATTACAGACAGGACCCAACAGAAAAAAAAGTCAGTAGGAAATAATCATCAGTTATAAGCCCAGACAGGATAAAGTGTACATTGCATCTCCTAGAAAAAATTGACTAGCCCATTAGCTCAGTCCATGAGAAACCGTCATCTCCCAGAACTCTCGTTTTTCTCCAATGGATTTCCCAACCTCTTCCTTTTTCTCTTAAGTAATATTTTTCTACTTTGTTGGATTTGTCTATGGTTTTTCTATAGCTTGCTGGCTCCGAATTGCAATTCTTTGATATCCACGGATAAACCCATTTTTGCTTTGATTTTTTTTTTATTAATCCTCACCCAAGGATATGTTTTCCATCAATTTTTAGAAAGAGTGGAAGGGAGGGAGGGAGAGACAGAAAGAGGGAAACACTGATGTTCGATTGGTTGCTTCCAGCAGGTCCCCCGATTGGTGGGGATCAAACCTGCAGCCCAGGTACATGATCGGCAACCGAACCTGCGACCCTATGGTATGCCCCCTGGACGCTCTAACCACTGAGCCGACAAGGGATCTATAAAGCTATGTGTGGACCCAGAGGCAGAAGCTAGAGGCTGAAGTTTGGCAGTGGGATCCGGTCTCCCCGGGCTCAGACATAGGCTTACACCTACAAGGAAATGACAATAGCTTATAGCAGGGACATTTGTAACAACTTAAGGCATGGAGTCACTTGTTACATCCTTATAAACTCGGTTCTGTGGGACAGGGCACAGGAACTGGCTGGCTGGGGCATGGGGTGGGAATTGCTTTTTTAAAAAGAAAATTATTTATATTAAAGAGAGAGGAATGGGGAGGTCGAGAGAGAGAGAGAGAGAGAGAGAGAGAGAGAGAGAGAGATTTGTTGTTCCTTATTTATGCATTCATTGGTTGATTCTTGTATGTGCCCTAACCCAGATGGAACCCGCCTTGGCGTATGGGGCTGACGCTCTAACCAACTGAGCTACCCGGCTATGGAAGGTAATTACTTTTTTTTTTATCCTTACCCGAGGACATTTTTGCATTATCTTCATATAGAGTGGGAGGGAGAAAGGGGGAAAGAGAGAGAAACATCGACGTGAGAGAGACACATCGACTGGCCGCCACCCACACGACCCCAACCGGGCGGGGACAAACTGCAACCGAGGTGCGTGCCCTTAGCGGGAACCGAACCCAGGACTCTCTGGGGTAATTACTTTTTATTAGACACTTTTGTAACTTTTTGCATCTTGTCCCACATTCAAAATAGATATATTTTTAGAAATTATGCTATGGAGAAATAATACCACCGGTGAATGTTCACGATTTATTATGTGGGGAAAAAAATTAATTTATTGAAGAGCATCTTATTTTACATCTGCATAGAAAAAAGGACAGGAATATAACAAAATATAACAGTAACCACTCAGTGGTGGGGTTTACGGTGAATTTCACTTTATCCTCTGGTCTCTTCCAGATTTTGCAAAAGTTCTATATTAAGAATTTTGGGTTGTGTTTGGAATTAGTGTTATTAACAAAAACTACAAGTCCCGGCAGATATCGCGCCTCCGGCTTCTGAAAACCCGCCTTCTCCGGGCACAGTGGTTGCTGGGATTCGTAGTCCAGCAGCTGAAGTAAGGTGGGACGCCTAGTACCGGCACAGATGACAGAGGAGGGAGTTGCTGCCATTCTGACCAATGGGCGGTGCGCACTGGAACTGAGTGACACGCGCAAAACCAGTGGATGAGCCTCTAAGTGTGAGTGACGTGTGTTCCAGCCTACAGGCGGCTTGTGAGGCGGGGCGGTGCGCGGCGGCCGTAGTGCGAACCATGGGAGGCGGCTGGTGGTGGGCTCGGGCCGCCCGCCTGGCCCGAATACGCTTCGGGGGGGCGCTGCTGCCGCCTCTGCGGCCCCGGAGCGGGGGCGCCCGGGGGTCCTTCGCCCCCGGCCACGGCCCCCGAGCCGGGGCTTCGCCGCCCCCTGTGTCCGAGCTGGACCGCGCGGACGCCTGGCTCCTCCGGAAGGCGCATGAGACAGGTCTGGGGCTGGGGCGAGCGTCGGCGCTGCTGGCAGACGGGGTTCGGGATGGCCGAGCTGTCCGCGCGCGCGAGTGGGAGATGGGGGTGGGGCTTCTGCTGGAAACAGGGCCCGAGCTCGCGGGGGAAAAGGGCTTCCGTATACGCGCAGGGAAGCGCTGGCTGCAAGAGCGCAGTGTGTCCGCATAGAAGGGCTTGCGGATGGGACGGGTTAATGGGATGCAGTAGGGATCGGAGAGGCTGGTCGGGCTAGAACAGGCAGCTGATGGAATTGTGCTGTCGGGACGAGAGAGGCTTCCTAAGAGAGCTGAGGGCGGGGGAGTTGTCTACAAGAGGGGTCCGCGTTGGAGAGGCCAGTTCGGATTGAAGAGGCAACCACCCCGCATTAGGCGGGAGTGTGGATCCCCACAGAAGAGTGGCAAGTTCCTGATTGGAGGAGGGAGCAACCAATAGAAGAAAAGCTATGGGCTGATTGGAGGGCGAGGTGATCCAGGCTGCAGGGGGCGGGTCTTATGTCAAGTTTGGAGAGGACAGACAGGGCATCTAGATATAGAATGATGTAGGGTTGGGTCGTTTGTAACCCAACTAGCCCGTTAGCGCCACTCCAGGGACTTGAATGGATGTGAATGACATCAAGCCTGAGGTGGGGGGACAGTTTGTGCCAAGAGTTCTGAGAAATGAGAGGACAGCCCATGGGGATACACATGTGGGGAGGGAGTTGACCAAGATGATCTCTTGGGATCTTCCTGTCCTCAGATTTAGGTTCTGCAATTATGGTTCTAGATCATTCTCCAGATTCTGCAGACTGTCTAGAATATTCGGTATTGCAGAGTTTGGGGAAGAGGCACTCAGAGATACAGACGGGAGAGGGTTTGAGGGGATAAGGTTAGGTGAGGGGAGGTGCCAAGACATGATGTGAATTTGGAGCAGGATAAGGTGGTGGGGGGACTACAAGCCCCTCAGTTTGACTGTCTGGGCTGAGGGGCTTTGGGGGACAGGGTTTGGGCTGGTACTGATTCTCTCCCATCTCCCCCCTCCCTCCAAGCCTTCCTCTCCTGGTTTCGAAATGGCCTCCTGGCATCCGGCATTGGGGTCATCTCCTTCATGCAGAGCGACATGGGTCGGGAAGCTGCCTATGGTGAGTGCAGACCTCCACTCTTGCCCCCACCAGGGAGTGTGGGTGCCCACCCCCACCTCCGCACTGGGGAATGTAGAGCCCCCCTCCCTGGTGAGTGTAGATTCCCTCCTGCCTCATTCCCCCCTATAGTAAGTATAGAACCCCTCATTCTTCCCCCACCAGAAGCCATCTCACCCTTGTGTCAACCTTCCACGCACCCATCCCACCCCCACCTTATGGGCACTGGACCCACCAGAGTGGGTGGCTCAGGGCATGGTTGTCGGTCTGCCCCTCCAATCTGACTTCTCAACAAAGATGAGGGTCCTAGTCCCAGCCACTGCCCCTCCAACCCTATTTGTTCTCAGACCAGCCCTCCACCCCTCCTCTGATCCTGGACCCCACCTCCAAGTTCTTGACCTTGGCTCTACTACCCCTGACCCTTGCTCTCCCCTTGAGTTTGTCCCATCCCCCTCTAAGTCCACCTCAGTCCCCTGACCCCACCCCCATCTCCAGGATCTGCCTCCCTGACACTGGCCTTCCTCCCAACCCCCCAGCCCAGGACCCCAGGCCCTCCCCTCCATTGACCCTGGCCTTTATCCTTTCCCACAGGCTTCTTCCTTCTGGGTGGCCTGTGCGTGGTGTGGGGCGGCGCCTCCTATGTGGTGGGCCTGGCATCACTGCGGGGACCCATGCAGCTCTCGCTGGGGGGCGCGGCGGCGGGCGTGGGTGCCGTGCTGGCCGCTGGCCTGCTCTGGGCCTGTGCTGTTGGCCTCTACATGGGCCAGCTGGAGCTGGACGTGGAACTAGTGCCTGAGGATGATGGGACAGCCGCTGCGGAAGGCCCCGATGAAGCGGGCCGGCCACCTCCGGAGTGAGCAGCAGGGCTGCGGGGAATGGCTGGGTGCTGGACGGCCTGGGTCCCAGGACCAGGACATTAAAACCTGACCCTTCCTTCGCTCCAAGTGGTGGTTCCTGTGACAGGGGAAGGTGGGGCCTGCAGGGGGGTGGAGGGAGGGGGTAGAAGGAAGGAGAGAGGATCTCCACAGTTCCCAGAGACGAAGCCACAGATGGGGAGCAGGTCTTTAATTCTTAAAGAGCACTGAGGGGACTGAGAGCCCTGCCCCTGCTCCCTTAGGAACCTGTACCCATCCCCCAGGGTCCGGCTCTGTAGGTAGATCAGTCCCCCTTTCGCTGCACCCTGGTGCCTGTGGGCCCCGGGTAGGGCAGGCCTAGGGGTGGGTAGAAGGCCTCCGGGAAGGTGGGGCCTGGGCCCAGCCTCTGCAGGTGTGGGTACATGAGGCCCAGCTCCGTGGGGCCATAGCGGATGGTACTAGGCGTACAGAGGCCCCGCATGACGGGGGGCAGGAAGCCTGCATGGAGCAGGGAAGGTGGGGCGTCCCCAGGAGCCACCAGGCCCCATGGCCGCACGAGGTCCTGCTTCAGGGCCCCTGCTCGGATGACAGAAGTGAACTCGTGCCGTGGTGGGGTTGGGTGGCCAGCTGGCTCCTCATCCCCGCTGTCCTCCAGGTCTTTTGTCTCCGCCTGGCCAGGCTCCACTTTGATGCATTTGCCCTGGGTCTGGGGGACCTCGTCCTTGTCCGGGGGCGCAGCCTGTTTCCCTTGCGCTGGAGGCGCTGGCTCTGGAAGAAGATTTTGAAGGACCCTGTGTGTGCACCCCCAGCCCTCAGTCTGTCCCTCTGTGGAATGAAGCTGAGCTCAGTGGATCTCCGCTGGGGTGGTTTTTCCCCAGGGGACAGACATCTGGCACTATCTGGAGACGTTTTTTAGTTGTCATAACTGGGGAGGAGGGTGCTCCTGACATCTAGTGGGTAGAGGTCGGGGATGCTGCTCAGTACCCTACAATGCACAGGACAGGCCCCCAAACAAAGGATTACCTGGTCCCCAATGGCAGTCGAGTGGAGACTGAGAAACCCTGGTCTAGCCTGGTGCTAACAGAACTGTCCCTGGTGACAGGAAAGGGCCATATCTGCGCCACACAACGCATCGGCCATGGTCTGCACGTGGCTGCAGAGCGCTCGAAATGTGGCCAGTACAACTGAGGGCCTGAATTTTTTATTTTAATGTAAGAAGCCAGCCATATGTGGTTAGTGGCTTCTGGACTGGGTAGTCCAGGTCCCAGGGGTCGCTCAGCCTCCCAGGGTCGGGCGGGGGGCAGGGCTCACCTGCGGGCTCTGGGCTGGACGCATCCTCACAGGCCGCGCTGGCTGGAAGCTGGAAGGTGTCCAGAGGTGTCTGCCCACCCTCAGCTTGGCTGGGATAAGAGAAGTGGGGTTGAGAGCCAGGGTTCCTGGGTGAGGGCAGACTCCCTTCTGTCCCCCAGTCTTGCGAGTATAGACTTCCCCTCCCCCTCTGAGTGTGGAACACCCGCCATCCCAGTGAATGTAGTGTCCCCACCTGGAAGCATTCACGCCTCATGACAGGAGCCCCAGACTCCAAGTTGGCTTGTAGCCCAGCTCAGCCCCATCTCCTGAGGCCAGACCTGTGCAGCCCATGGCTCCTGGATGTCACTACCGAGGTGGCCCCCAGGGACCTCGTGCTCAACTGACCTCCGTGTCTTCCTTCTGCACTGCTGCTCCTCTTGGGCCCGGATCCAGGCCCAGCAGAGACAGACCTGGGCGACGGCAGGTGGCCGCCTCTCTCCTCCACCTGCATTGCCTGGCGTTTCCCAGGACCGGCCCCAGCCTCCTCCCCGGTCTCCTAGCCCCCATCTTGTCCCTCAGACCTCCTTCTTCACAGCAGCCAGAGGGGTCTTTCCAAAGAACAGATTTGGCTGTGATCCTCTCCAGCTCTAAACTCTGCCATGGCTCTCCAGTGCCCCAGGATCAGGTCCAGACCCTCCACCTGGGTCTGAGACGGCTTCAGACTGGCCTCACCAGAAGATACTGTCATCCACTCCCCCACTCCTCCCTGCCTCCTGCAGCAAGGACATTCCCCGTCCAGGCCTTTGCTCTCTGTCCCCCATTCCCCTTCCTGTTTTCAACCCCCTCTGGGCTTGTCCCCTTCTAGAAGTCCTCTCTGAAAAGCCCCCACCCCGAGGTGGGGAGAGGCAGCAGAGGCTTCTGGAGTGGTTTCAGCCCCCTGTAGGACGGATAGGGTGCAACCTCACCTGAGCACGTAGCTGACCCAGAGCACATGGCGCTCCCCAGGGCTCTTCCCGCTCACAGCCACGGTGGCCACGGACTGCAGCCACACAAAGCCCCCAGCACGCTGCAGCCAGCGGTAGTACCCAGTCATCACCTGGCCCTTGTCCAGCACTGGGCCCAGCCCAGGGACAGGAGGGACCAGAAGGGATGGGGGTGAGACAGAGATAGGAGGATAGGTAGATAGGTAAAGGGAGATGAGACAGATGGACAGAGGAGGGAGAGGGAGAGAGGGAGACAGGTGCAGAGGGACAGGGAAGATAGATGCAGAGAAGGATGGAGAGACAGGTGCAGGGAGAGGGGGAGACAGGTGCAGGGAGAGGGCGAGACAGGTGCAGGGAGAGGGGTAGAGAGGTGCAGGGAGATGGGGAGACAGGTGCAGGGAGATGGGGAGACAGGTGCAGGGAGATGGGAAGACAGGTGCAGGGAGAGGGGGAGACAGGTGCAGGGAGATGGGGAGACAGGTGCAGGGAGAGGGGGAGACAGGTGCAGGGAGATGGGGAGACAGGTGCAGGGAGATGGGGAGACAGGTGCAGGGAGATGGGAAGACAGGTGCAGGGAGAGAGGTAGAGAGGTGCAGAGAGAGGGCGAGACAGGTGCAGGGAGAGGGGTAGAGAGGTGCAGAGAGAGGGCGAGACAGGTGCAGAGAGAAAGACAGGGTGTGAGGGAAATAGGAGATGGTGGGGAGAGGAGAAAGGCAACAGTACAGAGGGAGACAGAGAGCTGGAGTCAGAAAGTCCTCGAAGTAACGCAGTACCTATAATTTTTAGGGTGGGCCAGAGAGGCCCCGCAGCCACCCCTGCTCCCACCCCACATCTGAGCCTCTGCTCAGAGCTCCTTGTTTGTTGCTCTTCTGTGCTGAGTTGAGCCCCTGGAGTTAGTAACGGGAGGGACTGTGGTCATCCCTGCAGCAAGACGTCTGTGGAGCGGGGCATTGGGGGTACTGAGGTCTGGGGTGGCATCAGGAGGGAGGGGTTCTCACGGTCCAGGTGGCTTTGGCGGATCCTGGCTGCATCCTGTCCGTGGACAAACTGGTAGCAGCTGCGGCCCACCAGCTCCGAAGGCCCCAGGTCCATGTGGTCGCTGACTCTAAGGGCGGGGGGCACGGGCGAGACCATGGGGAAAAGAGGCAGGGTTGGCTCTGGAATTGCCTAGAGTTGCCACTCGTACTCTGGAGTGCTCTGAGCCTCAGTTTCCCCTCTAAACCGTCTGCAAGTGTCTCTCCAGGAGCGGCTCTAGCAGATGGCTCTCCTGGGCGTGGCTACTATTCCACTATTTCCTTTTCCTCACCACGTGGTGCAGGAGAAAGAGTGGATGAGAGATGAGGGACCCGAGAGGCCGAGAGAGATGGGACCAGGGAGGGGCGAGGCTCTGCGAGGGCGCCCTCAAGGGAGTGCTGGGACCTCCGCGGGCACAGTCCTCCTTCCCCAAAGGCCCCACCCCGTCCTCGCGCCTTCCCTGCCTCCCCCTCCGCTGCTCCCCAGTGCCCCCCAGTGCCCCAGCCCACACCCCGCCTCTCCTGTGCGCCCCCATCCGCCTGCCTCAGCCCCACCCCGTACCTGCTTTCACAAGCAAGGATGGTGAGGCCCAGGCTGAGACGAAAGACGATCATGTGTCCGTGTAGTGGCAGTTCAGCCAGTGGGGCGGGGGGCAACGTGTGGCCGAGGGCCACAAGGCCCAGGGCGCGAGCCCGAAGGCGACCAGTCACGTGTATGACCTGCAGGCGGTGGGCGTGGTCGGGGCGGGGCGGCGGAAGGACCTTAACCCACCAGCGCGCGTGGTTCCACCTGTCACCCAGGGGCACTGAGCGCAGGGACACAGCTGGCAGGAATGCAGAAGCTCTCCCCGGGCGGGTGAGGGGACGCAGGGGTCAGAGGCTGGGGCACAGAGCTCACACCCACCTTGTACCCCGAGGCCTTGACGTGCAGACCCCGCTTGGTGAGGGTGGATTTCATGCGGATGAAGAAGGAGCGCTCCTGGTCCCGGGAGGAGCGGGACACCGCGGTGGGGCTGGCCTCTGGGGCGGAAAGAGTGAAGGAAAGTTACGGGGTCCCGAGGAGGGAACGTACGTAGGCGCCCCCTCCCTGCCCCCTTCAGAGCTAGCCCAGACACTCAGACCCACCTAACGGTTCTACAAGCTCCGTGACATCGTATGCTAACCTCCCCTCCGAGCAGGGTCTCTCTAAAGCTTAGCTCTGACCCTGTCCTTCCCTTGTCCTGAAGCTGCCGGAGAAAGCCCAGCTCCTTACTGTGGCCTAAACCTGTGCCAAGAACTGCCTCCTACTGACACCATCTCAGATCAGACATCACCTTCAGGAAGCCCTCCCTGACCCTCAGGCTGGGTCAGATGCCCCTCTGGGGTCTCCTACCGCAGCCCTGCCCACGGTGGAGATGGGTCAGTATCCCTCACTGGACTGTGAGCCCTGGGAGGGTGGGGTTGGGATTGTTACTCCTGTGTCCCCAGCTCTGCCCAGCACAGAGCTGGGCACAGAGCAGGCCCTCAGGGTATAGCAACAGATAAGACTCACAAATACAGATTATTCTATAAACCCCATGATACAGTCATAAATATGCTCACACCCAGATGACCTTGTGCCTCAAATTTAGGTGCAAACATAATCACAGCCTCAGCGCGTGTCCCAAACTTGCAGTCACTGCTGACGACTTAGATGATTTTGGTGTAAAGCAAACCCCATGTAAGAATATCTTATTTACAGGTAAGTTAACCTCACAGTCCCCTCAACATCACAGAGCTAAGAGGAACCTTCAGGGTCATCTCCTCCACCCTCCCTCCTCCACGCGGAGTGGAATTTTCCATTGGAGAGAAGGGTGAGAAGCATAGATCCTGGAGCCAGACAAACCCGGGTTGGAGTCTAGTTTAACAACTTACAGCTGTGTGACCTAGGACAATCAACAGCTTCGCTGTGCTGTGCCTCAGTTTCCTCCTCTGTGAAATGGAGAGAATAATAGTTCCTGCTTTGTGGGACTGTGGTTAGGATTCAATGAAATGATGTCCTGAGAGGCACGGCACATGTCAATGTCCAATAAGCCTGCCCTGTTATTATTTACCAAAGCCTGGTTCTATCTGTCACCCACAGGCAGCCTGAGGGGTCTTTCTAAAGCTCAAAACTTGGGGAGCCAGGCAATCTTAGGGAGCCAAGTCTTCCTGCCTCAATTTAGACTCTGATTCGTTTTACAAAAATTTGCTTTGCACAACTCTAAGGAGAGTGGATTTTGTATAAATGAAACAGCTGGATACAATGTATCCGGTGTCCCTGATCAGGCCTCATTCTTTGGGGGCCCTTGGAATTACCGATCTCAGAGGTATCGGCAAGCGAGGAGGAAGAGGAGGTGGAGGAGGAAGAGGAGGGGATGGAGGGTGGGGTGGGGGGCCCAGAGGTCCGGGTCCGCAGTCCCAGTTGCTCCAGCACCTCTGAATGGTCTCCGGGATGGACGTAGTCGAAGACGCTGCTGCCCGTCAGCTCCACCTGTCGGCGAAGGTGGGGAATGCAGGGCCGGGTGAGGCACGCGCAGGCACTCGCCCGCCCGGTTTGGCCAGTGTTCGTTCATTCGCTTACATGCAGGAGTGTTTAGTGCCAGTCTTGTGTTTATATTAGGATTTAGAAAACAAAACAAAAAACATTTGTAAAGGAGGAAACAAACCTAGGCTCTTCTGTGCCCTCCCAGCTCAAAGCCAGTGATTATTAACTATGTTTTGTCCCTGCCTACTCTATTAAGAAGCTGTGTGGGGTGTTGGATGGGGAGCCTCTAACTTACAGCAAACAACTGTGCCCTGAAATGAATCACAAGATGTCCCAGCAGGAATGCAACTCAAGATACACAGAGTGGAATTAGGACCCTTTAGTTAGACAGACTTTTACATTCAATTCACACCCTCCCCTCAAATCTTCTGTCCACATCTCCCCCAGTCCAGGCCCCATATTCTCCCTGCTGTGTTCCTGCCCCAGCATCCTCACGGGTCTTCTGGACTTTAGTCCCCAATCAAATGGGGACACCTCCATAAGTTTCTTATCTGACCATGGCCCTCCTCCTCTCAGAAACTTCCCATGTCTGGGTAGAGGTGGGTAAAAGGGGAATGGGGGACATCTGTAATAATGTCAACAACAAAAAAAATCTACCTCCCATGGCTCCCACCCAGAGCTTGGGATCATCCCTCTGAACTCCTTCCCCTCATTAAATCCTTCCCACATCAGCTTCAAGCCTTTCCTCCACTCTTCCTTTCTCTTGTCCATATTTCCCTTCCTTTAGGGTCTTCCTTTTCCAGAAATCTCCAACAATTCACTGAAAAGGTGCTCACAGCCCTGGCCAGTTTGGCTCAGCGGCTAGAGCATCAGCCTGCGGACCATAGAGTTGCGGGTTTGATTCTGGTCAAGGGCACATACCTCGGTTGCGGTTCATCCCCAGCCCCAGTCAGGGTTGTGTGGCAGGCAACCAGCGGATGTGTCTCTCTTACATCAGTGTTTCTCTCTCCCTCCCACTCTATCTGAAGATAAATGGAAAAAAAAGAAAAACAAGAAAATGTGCTCATAAAGGCCAAATACCAAAGCACTGAATTCTTTCTTTCTCTCTTTCTTTTCCCTTCCTTCCTTCCTTCCTTCTTTCCTTCCTTCCTTCCTTCCTTCCTTCCTTCCTTCCTTCCTTCCTTCCAGGGCTGGGGATCGAATCTACAACCCAGCTATGTGCTCTTGACCGGGAATCGAACCTGCAACCCTTTGGTCTGAGGGCTGATACTCTAACCACTGAGCCAGACCAGCCAGGGCCAAAGCAGTGAATTTTCTAAACTTAGCATTTGCCAAAGTCTTTCTAAAAATGATAAAAGATGCCCTGGCCGGTTTGGCTCAGCGGTTGGAGCGTTGGCCTGCGGACCAGAGAGTCCTGGGTTCGGTTCCCGCTAGGGGCACGTACCAAAAAAATAAAATAAATAAATAAATAAATAAAAATGATAAAAGTTGGTAGCAATTTGTATTGAATGGATTGGCAAGGCCTAAGGTGCCACAAGGAGCCAGGACTCCAGAGATAGGAGCTTACAAACGCCACAGAAAACCTTCCAAAGCTTGCAGATCCCAAGCCCTTCCTGTATGAATTGTTGTAATCCTTTAAAACTTTTTAAAAAACAGTTTATTGATTTTTAGAGAGAAAGGGAGAGAGAAACATTGATGGGAGAACGCAACACAGATCAGCACGCCCCCTACTGAGAATCGAACCCAGCAACCCAGGCATGTGCCCCGACTGGGAATCGAACCCGGCAACCTCCCAGTGTACAAGACAACGCCCAAGCAACTGAGCCACAGCGGCCAGGGCTCCTTTAAAACTCTTACGTAGAAATAAGTTTTGGTAAATGTGGTGCGTTTGGCCACCTCTCATTGGCAAATTGATCTTTCTAATTTGCTTCCTTCAAATTGACCTGTGCCTGTGAGGAGGAGCCACGTTGGATGCCAAGTGGGGTTCCTAGGGGCACACTTTGGGAACCACAAATTCAGTCCCTTTTCCATGCTGGGATGGTGAGGCCAGGAGAGAGGAAGGGCATGTGTGGGCCTCCAAGGAAGAGGGTGGTTGCTCCAGTCCAGGCAGCCTGCTGAGGGTCCTTACCTGTGAGAGACCCAGATAAATGGAGACCGTCTCTGAGATGTAGAGGAACTTCCCCTCCTGGTTCAAGGCAAACACAAAGCCATCCAGGGACTAGAGTGGGAGAGACAGGGACGGGGAAGAGGAGGGCCTGGCATCTATAAGAGGTTCTGAAATCTTGTCTCTGCCTAGGATGGATTATTTTTTTGGAGGGGAGGACGGGGCTTCAGTGGCCCTGGGAAGGGGCAGGCGGGAAGGGGAGGCCCAGCATCAGCCTCCTGGTCCGCATGCTGGAGAAAAGGGTGCTATTCTCGGAGGTTACCACCAGGTGGCAGAAAGGAGCAGCAGGTAGGGAAGGGGCCTCACCTGCAAGATATGTCCTCCCAGCTGCTGCTCGAAGACTTCGGACACCAGTGCCACGGGACCCCTGCGGCCTGGGGCTGGGGGCAGAGGGAGGCGTGAGGCTGGGGCCTGCGATCTGGCTGACCCTGGCCTTCTGGGAAGGATCCTAGGGAACCAGACTACACATTTCCTCTCTTCCTCCCAGGCCTGTAGCCATCTTGGGGCATTGAGGGTCCCTGGGTCCTGCTGGGGAGAGACCTGGGATGTGGGGAGTGAGAAGGGCAGAGGTAGGCCGGACAGACACCTGGAGAGACACCAGGGCATGCAGAAAGGGATTCATCCATCCATCCAGCCAGCAAACTCTCCCCGAGCACACACTGTGTGGCCAGGCTCTGTGCTGGGTAGTGTGGGGAACACTGGGGTGATCCAGACAGCCTGGTCCTGCCCCCATGGGACACCCAGGCCAGGGACACATAAACAAGTAAAACACTAACAAATAGAGAATTATCACTTGTGGCCAGTGCTATGAAGAATCAAATAGATTGTGTGGAATGAAGAGGAATGGGGTAAGGAAGGCCTGTTGAAGGAGGAGAGGTGAGCTCAGACCTGAAGGATGAGAAGGAGGCAGAGAGGAGACTGAAAAGGAGAGAGACACACACAAGGAGACAGAGACAGAGAGCACAGAAAGAGAGAGGATTGAGACACAAAGAGAGATACAAAGGAATAGAGAAAGAGATAAGGACATTACAACTCAACAACAACCCAATTAAAAAATGAGCAAAGGGCCCAGCCGGTGTGGCTCAGTGGTTGAGCACTGACCCACGCACCAAGAAGTAGCCAGTTTGATTCCCGGTCAGGGCACGTGCCCAGGTTGCGGGCCAGATCCCCAGTGGGGGGCATGCAGGAGGCGGCCAATCCATGTTCTCACTCATTGATGTTTCTATCTCTCTCTCCCTCTCCCTTCCTCTCTCTCTAAAATCAATAAAGAAAAAAATTAAAAAGAAAAAATGAGCAAAGGACTTGAATAGACATTTCTCCAAACAAGACACACAAATGGCTAATAAGCACATGAAAAGATGCTTAAACTCATTAGTCATTAGCAAAATGCAAATCAAAACCACAGTGAGAGACCACTTCACACTCATTAGGATGGTTAGAAGAAAAAAAAAACACATCAGAAAATACATGTCGAGCGAGGATGTGGGGAAATCGGACACCCACACCCTCATCCTGTGTGTTGCTGGTGGGAATTTAGTGCCGCAGCTGCTCTGGAAAACAGTGCGGTGGGTTCTCAGTCAGTTAAACATAGAATTACCATCTGACCCAGCGATCCCACTTGCAGGCATGTACCCAAAAGAATCAAAAACACGCTCTAACAACTGGCACGTGAATGTTCACGGAGCATTATTCCTAACAGCCAAAAGGTGGAAATAAGTCAATATGTCCATTCACTGACAAATGGATAAACAAAATGTGCTATATTCAGACAATGGAATATTACTCAGCAATAAAAAGGAATGAAGCACTGATTCACACCACAGCTTGGGTGAACTTTGAAAACGTTATGCTAAGTGAGAGAAGACAGACCTGAGAGGCTGCATACTGTATGATCTATTCGTATGAAATGTCCAGAATAGACAAATCCATAGAGACAGAAAGCAGAATGGTGGTTGCCAGGGGCTGGAGTTGGGGGAGGGGGAATGGGGAGTGACTGCTAATGGGTACAGGGTTTTAGGGTGATGATGAAAATGTTTTGGAACTAGACAGGAGTGGTGGTTGCCCGACATTGCGAATACACTAAATGCCACTAAACTGTACACTTTAAAATGGTGAATTTCATGTTATAAATTTTATCTCAATTAAAAAAAGAGCAAAAAAAAAGAGCCAAAGGTGCACAGACAGATACAGAGAAAGTGACGGAAAGAGAGCGATGGTGAATGAGACAGAGACAAACAGAGGCAGAGACACAGGCCCCCGACCCAGCCCCCCACAGTCAGGAGCTGAGAGCCCCTGACATCCATGTTGGGGTGGACAGAGGCCCTGGACCCTGTTCCCACCCAGGACCCCCTCCCTGACCCTGTGGAGAACCACCCCCCAAGGGCCCCATGCCCAGACTGGGGAGCCAGGTGAAGGATTCGATGGCTCAAGAGTCCCCAAGTGCCTGGCTCTTGCAGGGCTGGGTCCAGGTCCAGCGTCTGGCTGTATGCCCTGGGACCAGTCCCTTCACCTCTCTGTGCCTCAGTTTCCCTCCTCTGTCAAGTGGGTTTGCTATGAGCGCAGCCCTCCCAGGCTGGTTGAGCATTCAGTCAGCTTAAGGAACTTCTAGAAAGGGCCTAGCACCGCCTGGCCCACAGCAGGTGCTCGGAAACATAGACCCAGAATGAGTACTAATAGTGTGATTACTATTGTTACTTCCAGACCATCAAAACACCAGGCGGCGAAACCCCGCCCCCTCTGCCAATCAGGGCGCAGCCCTCAGCCCCGCCCCAGCCCCCTAATGTCTATGCCACGCCTCCTCCCAGGAGCTCTCCCAACATCCTCCGGCTGTTACATCCTTTTTCCACCCTCGCCTGGAGCTCCAGGAACAATAACTGGGGATGGGGATGGGGGTGATTAATGGGGACCCCTCCCCCGAGATGCAGCGCGAACAAGCCGGTGACAGGAGGGAACAATGCTGCTTGCTAATTGTTGCAATTTTCCCCTGTCATTTTTGCTAATTCCTTCATTTTCCCTCTCAGAGGATCAGCCCAGGTCAGACTGAACGGCTGCAATTAACAGCATTAATGGGCACGTCGGGACGGGGGTGGGGGTGTGTCGGGGGAAGGCTCAGTCACTGGCTGTTCCCCCAAACTCCCGGCCTGTCCCCTGGGATGGGGAGCCCTGGAATCTGTCCCCACCACTGGCTGGTGCGTTTTATCACCCCAGGCTCTCCCTCCCCAAACCCTCCAATTCCCCAACTCCTGCCCCTGTGTTTCCTCCTCTCCTTCCCAAATGCCTCAACTCCTCAAATTGGTTATTCCAAGATCTGCCCCCTCCTCACCTCCAAACCCCAGCCACCACACTCATTCAACAAACATTTGCTGTTTCTTATTGGAGCCTGACTCTGCTGGAGGAGAAAAACTGTCCCAGTGGTCGCCATCCCTTACAGAGTGGTGACGGAAGGCCTCTTCCAGGCCTTGGGGGTTCCCCCTCCACCTCCCATTCTCAATTGTCCCAAAGGTTTTGCTGTGGGGTAGGGGTGGGTGGGGTGGGGGTAGGGAAGAAGGTCTGGGACTTCATTACCTACCAGAGGTCTGAGAGAAGGAACCACTCTACCACAATCAGAGTCTATGGGCCTGAGGGCTGGAGGGGGGCATTTCTGCCTCTACTTCCCTGAGCCCCATCTGTAAAATGGGTCCAGTGATAGAGCAGAATGGGTTCATGCATGTAAGCAGCACAGAGCCAGGCACACAGTAGGTGCCTACTTCCTGAGTCCTGCCACTATTCTTATCAGTATTACTATGGATAACCTGAGATACCTCTACCTTCCAAGTAGTTACTTGCCCTGCACCTTGACCCCTCTGTCTCTCACACCTATGGCCATTTTCTGGAAGTAATACGGACTGTACCCTCATGGCATCATCTGAATCCAATCACCAGTCACCCCATAGCCCCCACCCTATTCTAGCTCCCCCACTTCTGGCCTGGACCACTGCATTCACCTCCTCACAGGCTCCCTGCTCCCACTCACACCCACCATCACTATGGCTCCCATCTTACTCGGGGTAACAAAGTCCTCATCACAGCACATAAGGCCCTGCAGGACCTGGCCCCTGCTGACCACTCCCTGCATCACTTACTTCTCTCCAGACTTCCTCAAACCAGCAAGCTGATTCCAGCCTGCCTCAGTGCCTTTGCACTTGCTATTCCCTCTGCCTGGACAGCTCTTCTAGCTTTTGTCAGCTTGCTCTCTCACCTCCTTCCAGTCTCAGTTCAAAGGTCACTTCCTCAGGGAGGTCATGCCTGACCTGTGAATTAAGATATCACCCTTTCTCCCCTCATTCCATTCCATAGTCACCCAGCTGCAGACATGAGTTCTTACTGTGTCCCAGACTCAGGGAACAAGGTGTCGTGAGGGAGAGACATACAATAAACAAGAGAAATAAGAAATATATAGTGTCAAATGATAGTGCTATGAAAAGAAATAAGGCAGGAAAGGAAGACAGGGACTGCTGGGCCATTGCCATTTTTAGCAGAATGATCAGGGAAGGCCTTGCTGAAGAGCAGACATTCAGAAGGAAAGGAGTTCCTGGTGGGGACACAGCAAGTACAAAGGTCCTGAGGTGAATATGTACTTCTCTGAAGAACAGCCAATGTGTGTGTGTTAGAGTAGGGGAGGGTCTGAAGAGGTAAGAGGAGGGGGGGGGATAGGGGACCCACCCTTGAGGACAGGGTCTTTGTCCTGTTCCCTGCTGTGTCCCTGGCATCTAGACAGTGCCTGGAACAGGGAAGGTGTTCAGTGGGTGTTTGTTGAATGAATGACCAATGCCGATTTGAAATCAAGGCTGTCGCCCTGGCCGGTTTGGCTCAGCGGTTAGAGCGTCAGCCTGCGGTCCAGAGAGACCCGGGTTCGGTTCCCGCTAAGGGCATGTACCTTGGTTGCAGTTTGTCCCCAGCCCTGGTTTGTCGTGCGGGTGGCAGCCACTCGATGTGTCCCTTTCACGTCAATGTTTCTCTCTCTCTCTCTCTTCCTCTCTCTCCCTCCCACTCTATCTGAACAAAAAATGAAAAAACGTCCTCAGGTGAGGTTAAAAAAAAAAAAAAGAATAGAGTGAAATCAAGGCTGTCTTCTGCCCAGACTCTGAGGCCCAGTGCTAGACTTTAACCTCTGTTGTCTCATTGTACAGATGGTAGACGGAGGCCCAGAGAGAGGCTGAGCCCTGCAAGGGAGGACTCATCCCTGCAGACCTACAACTATGCCGAGTATGGTGGTTGAGAAGGTGAACTTTGGAGCCAGACCCTCAGCTGGGCCTCTTCCTGGCTCTGTGACTCTGGGTCAACAGCTTCACCTCTCTGAGTCTCAGTTTTCTACTTCTATACAATGGGAATCAGCCCAGCCAGTGTGGCTCAGTGGACTGAGCTGCGTCCCATGGACTGAGAGGTCCGGGTTCCATTCCTGGTCAGGGCACATGCCTGGGTTGTGGACTCGTTCCCCAGTAGGGGGCGTGCAGGAGGCAGCCGATCATAGATGTTTCTATCTCTCCCTCCCTTCCTCTCTCTAAAAAATCAATAAAAACATATTTTATGCCCTGGCTGGTTCGGCTCAGCAGTTAGAGCATCGGCCCGCGGACCTGTGAGTCTCGGGTTCCATTCTGGTCAAGGGCACGTATCTCGGTTGTGGTTCCTCCCGGCCCTGGTCCGGGTTGTGCCTGAGGCAACCAGTCTATGTGTCTCTTTCACATCATGTTTCTCTCTCTCTCCCTCCCTCCTACTCTATCTGAAGATAAACGGAAAAATATTCTCAGGTCAGGATAAATAAATAAATACAAAATAAAAACTTTTTTTTTCTTTATATTGATTTTTAGAGAGAGAGGAAGGGAGAAGGAGAGATATAGAAACATCGATGAGAGAGAACATAGACGGGCCGCCTCCTGCATGCCCCCCAATTGGGGGATCAGGCCCACAACCTGGGCATGTGCCCTGACCAGGAATCCAACCTGCAACCTCTCCGTGCAGGGGTCGAAGCTCAACCACTGAGCCACACCGGCCAGGCCAAAAAAAAAAACATATTAAAAAAAATTTTTTTTAAAGAATACTGAAACTAGAATTTCATATTAAAAAAAAAAAAAAAAAAAAAGGGGCCCGGCCGGTGTGGCTCAGTGGTTGAGCGTCAACCATGCACCAAGAGGTCGCCGGTTCGATTCCCGGTCAGGGCACATGCCCAGGTTGTGGGCCGGATCCCCAGTGGGGGGCGTGCAGGAGGCGGCCAATCGATGTTCTCTCATCGATGTTTCTATCTCTCTCTCCCTCTCCCTTCCTCTCTCTCTAAAATCAATAAAGGAAAAATATTAAAAAAAAAAAAAAAAAGGGGGATCATAGCATGGCCTCCCTCCTAAGATTCTGGAGAGGATTAAGCAAGTTAATTTATACACAGTGCTCAGCATGGTGTCCGCACCGTGCTGTATTATTATTATTATTATTATTATTATTATTATTGAGAACATGGGAGCCCCCTCCTCTTCGGAGAGTGGGAGGCTCGATGCTTTGCTCTCTGACCGGTGCTAACACGTTGTCCTCAGTTTAGCCACCTGAACTACAGAAGCAGGCCCTTGGCCTCTCGTTGGGAGACCCTGTCGAGCTGGAGCTGCCCCAATTTCCTAATTTCGGGGGTATGGGAGGGAGTCCACGAAGTTCCTCCCCCCACCAGTTCCGGGAGTACAGGCAGGAGGTTAGATGAAGTTGCAGGTCTGCCACCCCAGTGCTGTGACCTCAGCGAGCCCCTGCCCGGACGCGCCCACCCAGGCAATGGGGGCGGGGCTAGACGCCGGCGGGCTCCCTCAGTGCACCCCCACTTCTCTCCCTGGGCTCGGGGACAATAGACAAGATGTTTACACCCCGCCGGCGCACATGTTGTTCGCGGTAATGACAGTAATCAGAGGCTCTAATGCCGCATTCTCTCGGTGCCAGTCAATTCGCCTAATTACCGCCTGGGAAGCCGGATTATTTAAATTTAAATGGTGATTTATTGCGAGCTTAATCAATGCTATTTTCTCTCCCTCTCCCCCCTGGGACCGGGGCAGGAGGGGAATTGGAGCCCCCCAACCCCACCCTAAGGACACGTCTTATTTTGGGGTGGGAGAGTAGCCTGGGGTGCCCTGTGTCTGTCACCTCCGACCTCAGATTAATACCATTCACTGTCTTCTAGCAATAAGAGTAAAGCAGTAATGCATAAAAAGAAGTAATAACTTAACACTTCTATGTATCTATCAATAATAAAGTCTAAATAATAATAAAAGTAAGCATCTATATGTACCTGTATTTTACATATTCTATATTTATATATTATAGCTCCTGTTTCTTTGATTATTTGGTTATTGTGTCTTGGCCACTAGGATGTCAGCCTGTCCAGCGCAGGAACTTTTATCTGGTCTGTTTCCTGCTGGATCCCCAGAGCTAAGAGCAGTAACAGGCACACAGTAGATGTTCAATAAACCACAGGCCCCCAACAGCCCTGCAGGGTCACCATGGATGACAGCAGTGAGCACAGATTGATTGCTTACTCTGCCAGGGTAGTCCGGAGTCTTTACACGTATTAGCTGGTTGATCCTCTCCTTAGCCCTCAGGGGGAGGTTTCATCACGATTCCCATTTCACAAATGAGGCACAGAGAGATGCGGTGACCTGCCCGGGGTCACAATGCTGGGTCCAGTGCGGACAGGGCCACAGGTGAGTCTTTTTGAAGCTCACCATCTTACCTGCCATCTTATACTGTTTCCCTCCCGCTTTCCCAAACTCGGAATTCTGACTCCAGAGTCCTTGTGTTTCCTCAGGTGTGGGTGCTGGTGTGTGTGGGGGTTGTCTCTTGCCCATTAGATGTCCTCTCTGACCCGCTCACCGAGCTGTGGGTCTCCTTCATCTCCTCTAATAAAAATAATAGCATTCACTAATATGATCCCTGGTGTCGCCAGGCCCTTGATGGGACCAGAATTCCTGAAATCTTCCCTACCTCATGTGCCCTTCTTGCAGATGAATAAACTGAGGCTTGGAGAGTAAAAGCCACCTGATAGGGACACACAAAAGGTCTGTCTGACTCCAAACTCCATGCTCCCTGTGCGCCAGGCGCTGGGCGAGGGCGGGCTGGCACCTGGGATCCCGGGCCCGCCGCCCGGACCCCGCGCATGCGCACTCACCGAGGCCGGCGGGGGGCCCGGCCGCTCGCAGCCCCCAGGGCGGCGTCCCGAGCGCGGCGAAGCGGCGCAGGCGGAGGTAGGTGACGCAGAGCCGCACGATGGACGCTTTGTCCAGCTGGCTGGAGATGGCCCCGGGCAGCGGCAGCAGCTTGGCCAGCTCGAAGAACTCCAGGTTCTCCTTGCCGCGCCGCGAGCGCGCCGCGTTTCGGGACTTCTCCTTGCGTTGCGCCTGCAGGCTGGGCGGGAGGCGCGGAGGAGGCGTCACCGGGGTCCCGGAGTCGCCGGGTGCGAGGCCTGGGGGAGGGGCCTCACGGACGGCACGGGACGTTGGAAGTGGATTCAACACTCTGGAGGTGGGGGCAGAACCTGAGTGTGAATTCTGCACCTGGCCGGCCCTGGGGACAGGACATGGAGTGGAGATGAAGGGGGAAGGGGAGGCGAGAGGAGAGATGTTGGGCAGGAATTCCGACGAAGGGGCTGGAACACCGCGGTGGGGGTGGGTTACAGAACGACGGCTGAGCAACTCTGGGTAAGAAATTCTAGTCCCAGGGGATGGGGCAGAAGTGAGTGTGAATTCTACCAGGACCCAGACTTGGGGGCGGGGCGAGGCCCGAGGGGCGGGGCGTTGCTCACCAGGGTCCCGGCGGGGCCTTGACCATGAGCCCAGGCAGAAAGTCCCACGGGACGCTGCCACCACGACCTGCCCCGCATTTGACCTCTCCTCTGCCACCACTGCTGGGATAGGGGGCCGCCATCGCCGTGGGGACTCGCTCAGGCGGGCTCAGAGCAGCCTGCGGGACTCGAGACCCGCGTCTTCTGCGGCGGGAAGGAACCAAAGGAGGCAGTGCTCAGTGTCCGAGGGGCCCCCCGGGAGAGCTGCTAGGGAAACTAAGGTCCGCGCGGGGCTGAGGAACCCAGCACGGAGCTGGAGCAGGATGGTGCCTCAGTTTCCCCTCCCTGGAGGCCCCGCTACGGAACCCGCAGCTCTCACCCTGCCTGGCCCCGGGAGAAGCTCAGGGCGAGGACGTGCCCCGCCGCCGCCTCCCCCACGCCGCCCGCCAGCGCGCCCGCCTCACGCCCGCGCCGGGCCGGCTCCCGCATACCAATAGGCGCACGCGGCGCGCATACGGATCCGACCGGCCCGCGCTCTGCGTGCCAAGCATGCCCAAGCCCGGCGGGGGGCGGGCGCCTCTCCAGGGCCCAGGCGCGCGGGGTTCCAGCCCCTGGAACCCTCTGGCTCGGTGATTCGCCCCCTAAGCCCTAGCTTAAGAAGGTAGGGGGGCAGAGGGCAGGGATCCCCACCCCATGCTCTGCCCAGGATTCTCCCCCGAGCCTCGGGTGGCGCCATGTGTCCGGACCACCAAATCTCCGAAACCACAACTTCCTCCCTGAAGACCCGGGCATGCGAGCCCCAGCCCGGGACGCAATGGCCAGAGCCTCAGCCGAGGACGCACACAGGATGGACCTAACGCTTGGGGCCCAGGTGTCCTGGTATCCAGATCCCCTAGAACCAGGAACATGTTCAATTAGGTATTAATTCCTCCAGGACTAGACGTTCGGGACTCCCCCTAGTCACCCCAGTACCCACGCCGCCCCCAAGCCTCCGCAACCAGTGTCCATATCCCCTAGCCCCCTATTCCTCCAGGACCCAAACATCCGTGTACCCCTTCCTCCAACCTCGGGATACAGGCGTTTGGATAACCTAGCCCCCAGGACACTGGAGTTCCAGTCTCCTTCCTATTCCTCCAGGACCCAGGAGTTCCCCGTCCCCTCACGCCAGCCAGAAGGTTCCCTACCCGCAGGACCCCCAGCCTCGTTACCTGGCTGCGGGGCGGGTTTCGGGCGCGGCGTGGGGCCGGCCCGGCGGCGCAGAGGGGTGGCCCCATAGACCCTGGGGCGGGCCGGGCTCGGCGGGCGCAGGCTGTGGCGCTAGGCTCTCTGCGCCCACCGCGGTTTCGCAGACTTGGAGACTCAGGGACAGTGCAGGAGGGCGGGGGCGGGGTTTGTCAGAGCCCCGCCCACAGAGTCTCCGCCCCTTGGTCCAGCCCAGCGCCAGCTCCTCTGGCCTTTTCAGTGGTGAGGGGTTCCCAGCAATGGAGGGTTCGGCCCCCTCCCGCAAGAACAAGAACCTCGGAGTCAGAGAGGGGAACACCGGGGTCCGGGCACTATTCTAGACCCCACCGGGAGGAACCTCAGCTCCTCCAAGGGCCCCAGCAATCTCTTTTGACAAGTGGGGCACCCTGCACCTGAGCCACCCTGTAGGGATGTAGACCCAGACATCAGTGCCCCCTCCAGGGATGTAAATCCAGACCTTTTTTTTTTCCCCTTCATTGATTTGAGAGAGAGAGAGGAAGGGAGAGAGAGAGAGAGAGACATTGATTAGAGAGAACATCGATTAGCCGCCCCCTGCATGCCCCCCACTGGGGATCAGGCCCGCAACCTGGGCATGTGCCCTGACCTGGAATCGAATCGGCGACCTCTTGGTGCATGGGTCAATGATCAGCCACTGAGTCACACCGGCCAGGCCCACTGCTCCTCTTTTAAGGCCAGGACTTGGGATCCGACCTCTCAGGGGCCAGAACATAGGTATCCGAGGAACTCCAAAGGTCAGGATCCTGGGGTCTTAGCACTACCACCCCCACCCCCACCCCTGCCACAGGGACTGGAACCCCGACATTCGAGCTCCCCTTTAGATCATAAGTGGGAACTCAGGGTTTATAGCCTCTCTCACAGAGAACGAAGACCCTGGCATCAGAGGCAGGCCTTCCCCACTCCAGCAGGAGATTCCACATCCCTGCCTCCCAAGCGCCTTCAGCAGCCTGGCACGGGGGTCTCCAGGCACTTAAAGGCTCCTGGGAGACCCCAGTGTATTGAATGAAAATGGGACAGGAGTCTTAGGAGAGGCAGGCAGGCAGGGGCTCGCCCAGAGCAAGGGCCCACCCCTGGCCGAGCAGATGGAGAAACCAAGGCATACACCTCTGAACGCTCGTGTGCACTGGCTGATAGGACCACCCTTAAACTCTTTCATGATAACCAGAGTTAACCACTTGGGAGCGCTTGTGTTCTGCTAATCCTTTCTCCACGGCAAGGTTCTGAGCTGGGCTCTATTACTAAGCCCATCTTACAGCTAGGGAAACTGAGGCATAGAGAGACTATCTAGCCTGTTGATGATGGTCTCTCAGCCAATAATATTTCCCTATGTTTCCCCCGAGAGACTTGTTAGGGTCAGGGTAGGGATTCAAGCTCAGATCACTGTCCCTTTTCTCCTGCCACTCCTGGCTGTGCAGCCTGGGCAGGTGGCATGGTTAATTTCACTCTAGTACCCACCTCACAGCATCCTTGTGAACATAAAGTTAGTTCACCCAGCAGTTCTCAGAGTGTGACCTGGGCACTGGCTCCCGAGACCCTCTCAGGGGGTCTAGTCAGTCACATTTTCATACTGAGATGTTTTCTGTCTTTTTCACTTCATTTCCCATGAGTATCTGGTGGAGTTCTCCAGAAGCCGCGTGGCGTGTGATATTGAAACGGACTGAACACAGCAGCAGCCGTGAGGATCCAGCTGGCTTCTATTATGCTGGACTTCAAAGAGATTTGCAAAAGTGTAAAATAATGACTCTCTCTTGCTACATATTTTTTTTTTTTGTATTGGAAAATGTATTTTTTATAAAATATGTTATTCATGTTAACCTGTTTAATATTGCTATTTAAAAAGAGTGTTATCTTTAAAAATTCTCAGTTTTAATTTCTGATATGACTTACAAAACACAAACAAAAGTTCTTTGGTCTTCTTTAAGAATAAAATGAAGTCCTGAGATAAAAAAAAGTTTGATGCCCTGGCCAGTTTGGCTCAGTGGTTAGAGCGTCGGCCTGCGGTCCAGAGAGACCCAAGTTCGGTTCCTGCTAAGGGCATGTACCTTGGTTGCAGTTTGTCCCCGGCCCTGGTTGGGTCGTGTGGGAGGCAGCCACTCGATGTGTCCCTTTCACGTCGATGTTTCTCTCTCTCTCTCTCTCTCTCCCTCCCACTCTATCTGAACAAAAAATGGAAAAATGTCCTCAGGTGAGGATAAAAAAAAAAAGTTTGAGAACCACTGTTAAGCCACTAAAATAGAGCCAGGCATTAAATATGCTAGATAAAAAGTGTATACATCCAAAGACACATATGGCCTGGCAGGTGTGGCTCAGTGGATTGAACGCTATCCCATGGACTGAGAGGTCCTGGTTCGATTCCCGGTCAGGGCACATGCTCAGTTTGCGGGCTTGACCTCCAGTAGGGGGCGTGTAGGAGGCAGCCGATTGATGTTTCGCTCTCTCTCTCTTCCTTTCTCTGTAAAAAAAAATCAGTAAAAACATGTTAACAAAGACACATACGCCCTCAAGGACCCAGATGCAAATTCTGTCACCTAGATACCAGGCAGAGTCATTGATAAACATACATACACATCATTTGGGGTCTCAGGTTCCCATCTGAAATAGAAGACTGTCCTGTGCCCTTCTGCACCTCTGATGATATGGGTGGGAAGAAATGATAGCTTCTAGGCCAGGGTGTGCAGCAGGCTGGACCCAGGAGGGGAGAGCTGGGACCTTCCAGCTGGGAACCCAGGGGAGTCCAGGAGGGCTGGTGCAGCACAAAGGCAGGCAAATCACCCAGAGCCTGAAGGGGTATTGGAGGGAGCTGTTAGATCCCGAGACTGTGGTAGTAGAGACCTTCACGGTCTCATATCCAAAACCTCCTGCCCTAGCCTGGCCTCCCAACCTCTCAGCTGCATTCAGCTCTCCTTGACCTCCCTCTGCTTTGGAGACATTTCCCATCAAAGCTCTGAGAACCCACTACTTCCAAAGCAGCCTGGGTGGAAGGGATGGGAATGATAGTATATGCCGCTGGTAGGTGCTGAGCTCCTTGTCACCAGGGGAAATCAAGGAGAGGGCCAAGGATCTTGGTAGGCATGTGTGTTTGAGAGGGTCCAATGACTTCTACTTAAACATTCTCATTCTTCCCAGCTGGGAGGTGGAGACATCATTTTAAGGAGGTGACTCAACAGGCTTAAATTCTAATCCTGACCTCACTTGTGTGAGCTTGGGCAACTTCCTTCATCTCTCTGGGCCTCACTATCCTCATCTGTAAAATGCCCTTGAATAAGATGAGGCAGGAACGGTGGGAGGAGCAGGTGTCAGGCTTGAGCTCCCAAGGAGGGTGTTTGTCCCAGTAGCAGACGAAACCCCTCAGAGCTGTCTCGTTCTTCTTGAGAGCTCCTGGAACAGACCCGTGGCTCACTTTCCAGGAAGTCCTATGTCATGTCTGATCTGAATCCCTCCTGCTTTCACTCCTGGTTCAAGGCCAAGGTTCGGAGAGCCAAGCTGTCAAGGAGATGTCTCCCTTGGCCCCGGGGTGCTAGTGGGGTGCAGCACCCCAGGAATGCATTCCTTGAAAGGGCAAGCTCAAGATCAGTTCTGAGAGCGAAATGGATTTATTTTATTTTATTTATTTTTCCTTTATTGATTTGAGAGAGAGAGGAAGTGGGAGGGAGAGAGAGAGAGAAACATTGATGAGAGAGAACACTGATTGGCTGCCTCCTCCATGCCCCCCACTGGGGTTCGGGCCCACAACCCGGGCATGTGCCCTGACCGGGAATCAAACCGGCGACCTCTTGGTGCATGGGCTGATGCTCAGACACTGAGCCACACCGGGCGGATGAAACGGATTTATTTTAAAGCACTAAATGGATGATGAGGAGGCCTGGGCTGCCCAATTTGGCCCCAGAGTTGTCTTGTTTTTGATCCATGTGTTCACATTTATTGAGCACCTACTGTGTGCCAGGTGCTTCAGAGGTCTAACAGATGTGAAGCAGGCAGAGACTCCTGTCACTTCAGCTCGCATGCCAGGGGGGGTGTCAGACAACAGACAAAACAAGAAAAAGACATGTCAGATGGAGCCAGGTGCAGCCGTAGGGAGGCTTGGCAGTACTGGCAGTTACTGGGGAACTGGGGAGAATAATGGAGTTGGGGACCTGAGGAAAAAACACAACCCACCAACTCAATAGGTCCCACACCTAAGTGTCACTTGACTTGACACCTGGGTGTTGTCCTGGGTGCCTGCTTCTACCCCCTCCCCCACTTGGCCTCCCATTTCCCCTTTAGGCCACCAGGTGTCAGGAAGAACTCGAACCTCCTAGAGGACACCAAGGGCTGACCTGTCACCTGCCCACAGGTGCCGAAAGAAGACAGTGGAACTCAGTGGAACAGAGTGAGAAGCTTGTTACAACGCATGGCAGAGCATCAGTATCGTTGGGCTGGTCCCCTGCCCCCAAGTGACACCAGGCAGGGCCATGGGCCCAGATGCTACAGCACTAATTTTGGTAGCAAGCACCAAACAAGCCAGTGCATCCCCTGGTCACTCTGTTGTCACCTTGACCCCGGTCTAGGGAACCAGCTACAGAAATGGCTCAGGGTCAGGGCCGGTGAGGTCTGGTGGGTTCAGCGCACCCAGGAGGGACTTGTCGGATGCTCCGGGCACTTGGCTGGCTGCGTCTCCCAACCCAAGGGCTGCTCTTCCAGATAAAGAGACTCTTTCACAGCCCTGCAAAGTCCCCTGGAGAAAGAGGGGCTGAGCACTAGCTGGGGAAGGCGGGGCAATGACGAAATGCTTTCTGCAATCAGTAAGCACCATTCCTCACCATCCTGCCTTCTGTCTACAGTCTGCAGACGTTCCCACTGGGGGAGGGTCTAACTTCACTCCAGCCTCAAGCTGCCCTTCAAGATAATAAGAGTAATACTAATGATAGCAATAATAATAATAGTACCATGGAGAAGCATCCTAGCCCTGGAACTTAGAAGTGTGACCTTTGGAAAAAGGGTTTTTTGAGGTGTAATTAAATTAAGGATATTGAGATGAGATCATCCTGGGTTTTCTGGGTGGGTCCTAACTCTAGAGACAAGTGTTTTCGTAAGAGAAGAGCCCTGGCCAAGTAACTCAGTTGGTTAGAGTGTTCTCCAGATGTGCCAAGGTTGCAGGTTTGATCCCAGGTCAACAGGGCACATATAAGGATCAACCAACAGGTGTGTGTGTGTGGGAGACAGAAGAGATGACACAGTACACAGAGGAGAAATTAATTTGCTGGGCGACAGAGAAGGCCACATGAAGACAGAGGCGGAGACTGGAGTGATGAAGCCCCAAGCCAAGGAGGGCTGGAGCCACCAGAAGCTGGGAGACAGGGCATATTTGGGTGTCCGGCTCCAGACCTGTGTGAGAACACATCTGTGGCATTATAAGCAGAGCCTTAGGCTTTGCAGTCACATGGCTGGGGTTCAAATCCTGGCTCCCACTTACTAGTGTGTGATGCTGGACAAATCACTTGGGCCTTTTGTGCCTTGATTTCCTCATCTGGAAAATGGGGATAATGATAATACCAACTCTCACAGAGTTTATGTGAAAAATTGAGTTGATACATAAAAATGATTAAAACAGCCCAGCCAGTGTGGTTCAGTGGTTGAGTGTGAACCCATGCACCAAGAGGTCGCTGGTTCGATTCTCGGTCAGGGCACATGCCCAGGTTATGGGCCCGATCCCCAGTGGGGGGCATGCAGGAGGCGGCCAATCTCATCGATGTTTCTATCTCTCTCTCCCTCTCCTTTCCGCTCTCTCTAAAAAAAAATCAATAAAAATGAAAAAAACTTATTAAAAAAATAAAATAAAACAGAGCCTGATACCTTGTAAGTATCCAAGAACTGTTAGCTTTTTTTTAAAAATCCTCACCCAAGGGCATTTTTGCATTTATCTTCAGACAGAGCGGGAGGGAGAGAGGGGGGAAGAGAGAGCGAGAAACATCAATGCGAGAGAGACACATCGAGTGGCTGCCACCCACACGGCCCAGGGACAAACTGCAACCGGGGTACGTGCCCCCCCCCCCCCCCGCGGGAACCGAACCCGCGACTCTTTGGTCCGCAGGCCGACGCTCTAACTGCTGAGCCAAACTGGCCAGGGCAGAACTATTAGCTTTTATTAATATTATTTGCCTGGCTAATATTTATGTCAACTACTCTTCAGTTCCCATCTGGGAGGCAGAACTTCTGGGAGCCTGTATCTCTTGAATCCTTTCTTCTTCCTCTCAGCTCCTGCAAATCTGACCCAGTCTCTCTCCTGCTCAAACCACACGCATGGCTCCCCAGTGCCCTCAGGACAAACTTCAAGTTTATTACCTTGCTGCATAAAGCGTTGTGTGGCCTGGTTCCTGACCTTCTGTGACTGAATGAATAAATGGATGGATGGATGGATGGATGGATGGATGGATGGATGGATGGGTGAAATGAGAGGAAGAGAAGCTCATCTCCTGGCTTCTCAGCCCACTCCTGGGACTCTTCCAACCTAATTTCTCAGAACCTGCCTCCTCCTCAGTCTTCTTCCCTTAAAATCCCATCGGCCTGGCTTGGAGCACATCCGGGCACGGCGGGGCGGGGCAGGGCAGGGCGGCGCTCTGCTGACCCCTGCTGGCCGTAGAGAGTAACACCGCATTGTTTGCTTTTGGGCAGTCCACCTGGTGTTCCTGGGCGCCTGGGGAGTTAGGTGCTTGGCTGTAGCTTGGGGAACACAGCCCCAACCCTTGTGGGTTTCACAGGGAGTGGGGGACAGATGATAAGCAGATACACTGCTGTGCACACCCTGGCATCACCCCACCTCCTCTCTCGCATGTGCAATTTTGAGCAAATGCTGTCTCCTTAAACTTTATGTTATCCAAACTCCTACCTCCTCTGTCCATTTTCATTGCTCCCAACTCTGGTCCCATCCACCATCACTTCCCTCCCGATTCCAGGCTCAGTCTTACCGATTTCTCCTTTTGCCTCAGACTTCAATTTAGCTCATCACTGTTGCTGACTCGGTTTTTTATATAAACATTTCGTTTTTTAACCTTGATTTTCAAAAACATTGCATTGGAATATTTTTATCTTGATCACTGAGTTTTGTGTTCCCTAAGTTTTGTGACGGAGGCAAGTGCCTCACCTCACCCTGGTCCCTGCTCCACTGCAATGTTCCCTCCCGAGGTCTTCTGGACCAGCCCAGATAGCAGCCCTGATCCCCCAGGGCCACATCCTCCCTAACTCCTTATCTGCCCCTGACATCCTTTCTTTGCCTGTTTACTGTCTTTTCCACTAGATGTCAGCTCCTGGCTGTGTCCCCAGGGGCCTGGCCCAGAGAAATGTTCAGGACATATGTGTTAAGTGGCCTAATACAATCTGAAGGAGTAACAAACTGAGAAAATGCTCTGCAGAGAGCAAAGGAGCCCATCTTGGTCTGGGGTCAGGCAGGGCCTTCCTGAGGGAGAGTCCACGGAGCTGAAATCTAAGCATTAAGGAAGTCAGCAAGGAGGGATGGACAAGGACCACATGTGCAAAAGGCCTGAGGTGGGTGGGCCCTTGGGGAGCCAGAGGCTAGAAAGCAGGGTGCCAGGTATGGCTCCCTGGGAGATCGGCAGGGGGTCCTCTCAGGACCCACGAAGAGTTTGGGCTTTCCTCCAAGTGCTCCAGGAGCCCTGGAAGGTGATAAGGGAGGGGTTTAGAAAAGCTCCCTCTGGCTGCCACTTGGAGATGAAAGGGAGGGGCTGAGACTAGAGGCCGGGAGGCCTGGGAGGAGGCGGAGGCAGATGTTCAGGTGAGTCAATCAGGATTGTGGCAGGGAATGAGGAGGAAAGTGGTGGAGGCCTCCAGGTTATCAGGCTTGTGGGGGATGGACAGGTGTGGAGAAGGGGGTCAGGAGTTAGGCTGTGGGTATCACACTGGAGTTACCAGGTGGAGTGTGACCAGCAGGTGGATAGAAGGGTGGTGCTTGGAGTGGAGGTCTGCTAAAGTCACATGGGAGAGGTCAGCTTGTAAAGGACTCAAGCCGAGGTGGAGACCACTGCGTTCTACAAACTGAGGACCTACCAGATTCAAGGAACTGTGTTGGGCATCCTGGGAGATCATATAGGGGAGCCAGAGACCCCGCTCCCCCAATTCTCAACTTGGGTGGCTGAGAGGTAGAAGTATACAAATTCACACGACTTGAACAAGAACTAGAGAAAAAGACAGGCTCATGTCAGCACCCTAGTGCCAGCTATATACAATCATGATTTAAAAAAAGAACAAATTGAATCAGTATGAATTCCTAGAGGAAGACAAGCTTTGAAGGATGGGTGAGGCCCTGATGGGCAGAGCTGAGGTTGGGGGAGAGTGTGAACAGAAGGAATTCCAGGCAGGGAACAGCATGAGCAAGGATCTGGGAGGGGGAAGCAACCAGGTGCACTCAGGAAAGAGAAGGATTTTGACTGATACTGAGGGATGACTGGAGGCGTGGAAGAGGGCAGGCTGGCTCCAGAGTGGGGGTCCCATGCACTGTGGGCACAGTAGCTGCCTGAGACGAGCAACGGGTCCGAGCTGTGGGAGAGTCATGATGGAGCCACGTCTACCACAGGCACAGGAGGGGACACAGTCTTGTTAGTTCCCACTCCTGCCATAGATAACGCAAAGCCAGGTCTTCCTTCTGGACTAATTTTGGGGTATGAAGATAAATGGAAAAGGACAAGAGTGAGGGCAAGGAGGCCATTTAGGGTGTGGGGGTGTCCAGGTGGCTAGGACTAGGGCCTGTGCCAGATGGAGGCAGTGGGAACAGGAAGGCCGTGGCTGCAGGTGGACCTAGAAAGACAGACCTAGGAGCCTAGAAGGAAAAAGGGGTGAGGAGGGGGTGGGGACAGAGCAGACTGAGGCTTCTCTGGGAGGCAGCCAACGTCCATCCTTGGAAGCCCAGTCCTAACAGAGAGTGGTAACAGAGGCTACCTCTCCTTCCCTGTGGCCATAGGGGTCTGTGGGTGGGGCTTTGGATATTCACCTGCAATAAACTACAAGAATAACAGGTAGATTTGGGGGCAGCAGGCCACTCTGCTAGAGAGCAAGCAAGTGCTGGGGCAGCCCCCCGGATGGAGGTGGAATGGTCCAGAAGCTCCCCATGGGCTGGCTCTGCTGGAGAATGCCTTCTCCCTCCCTGTGGCCAGAGACCTGGCTCCTCCTGCTTAACGGTCCTTGAACACTGCTTCTGGGGATGGAGCCGGTGTCCCCGGGGGCCTGTGGGGCAGGAGCCCAGCCTGCTGGCCCGCCGCTGGGGTGTGCTCAGGGCCCAGACAGGAGGGGCCACCTCATGTCTCTCAGGTTTGGTTTTTTACAAGACTGATTTATTAACTATGATACATATCACATAAGGCCTTTTCAGTTTTTTACACCATTCCCATTGAGACAAGTACAATACTTCGTAGCAAATACATGATTTTAAAAAACAAAACCAAACAAAAACACCTCGGTCAGAGATGCCTCAGCCTTAGCGACGGCTGACCATGCACTAGTCAGGTTGGAGCCTCAAAACACCCACATGTTAAAGAAAAAGTTTGGAAATTAAGCAACATTCCTAACACCAACTAGAGAATGTCTTGGTTAAAGCCCCTAAAATACAAAGAAATAACTGTTATACTTTCTTTACATACAGTTCTCCACTTTGCTGCAAAACAGAATTTTGGGCACACGGCCAGACTACTAACACATTTCAATACCATTAATGTTTTTGTTTGTATCAGGAAACTCAAAATATTTGTTAATTCAACATATATAAAGATCATTTAACATGTGAAAATACAAGTACCAGAAAAATAAGCTGGCAGCAGCACTATTCCAAATTTTCAAACAAGTTTTATTCCCATACAATTCAGAGACAGTTCCTTTTTTAAAATGTACACAGGGAACATGATTCTTTTTTATGCAAACAATAACTTACGCCCTGTCTCAACTACATTGAAAGTGTAACATCACTGCTGTCTGAGCGCCAGAGGGCTGCTGGGGGCGAGCCGGGGTGGGGGGTGGGGGTGACCTCTGATCTCGAGGAGTCCACAGGCAGGAGGCAGGTGGCCAGCTGAAAGGTGGCTTCCAGAGGAGGGAAGAATCTAAGACAGTGACTCAGGCACAGCCTGGGGGCGGCTCAGGGCCTTGGGAGATGAGAGTGGCCTTTCCCCTCACACCAGCCCCTCCCTGGTACCATCCCCGGCACAGTCCCAGTTGTGACTTAGGTTCCTGGCATACATGACTCAGTCTGTCCTTTCACCTAAGAGACAATAAGTGGCTTGAACCTGCCAAGCAACAGGAGGGCAATGGTCTGTGCAGTGCCGTGGCTGTCCCCAGAATGCTGAGCCCCAGGAGACGAGGCAAAGGCTTTGCTCCCCAGGCCCATTCCCGTGCCCCATGGCACATCATACCCATTGCACTAGAGGATTGTGGCGCTGATGTTTCCTTGGCCACTGTTCACTGCTCTCTCTAGGAGACCCCCCACACCAAAAACAGTGCTCCCACAGGCGAGAATGGGTGGGGCGCAGATGGAGATTAAATTACAAATGCTGCAGCTTGTATTCAAGTTTCAGGGCTGAGGCTGAGCACCCGTGGCCTAGGGGAAGGTCTCCCTCCAGCACCCCCCTCCTCTGGAGCTGAGGCACAGGGACAGGGAAAATCATGCTCTCCCGGACCCTATGGCCAGCATGCTGTTCCTATGATGTCACCCGCTGTCCACCCTGGCACAGACACATTTCCCTCCTCAAAATGTCGTGATGGGCAGGCTGACTTGACAGAATGCTGACACCTGACACGCAATAGTTAATTCAGGGTAGACCCACAACCACGCTCCTAACCGTGGACCACCTCCCTCCCTCCGGCAGCACCACTGCCACAGACCAAGAATAGGCCTTCCACTCACAACCAACGTCTGTCTATTCCCTGAATGGTGTCTACACTCTTGTGGACTTAAAAAGAGCACTGGCTAGGGAGAGAGCTGCTGGGCATGCACTACTCTGCTGGGCACGTGGAGCAAGTCCCATATCCTGGCTGACCCCTTTTGGCCAAGGCTAATTGCTGCCTGCCGCGGCCTCAGTTCTGAGAGCTGGGGGTTGCAATCCATTTAAGGCAGTGTCCCAACACACGCCCTGGCTCTCCCTTGTGGGTCCCATCTGAGTGCCCATTTGCTCCAAATGCAGACCTCCGAATGGAAGCTGAAGCCTGGGGATCAGTCCTGCTGCTTAGTGGCAGAGCCAAGTCACAACCAAGAAATGTCTTCTAGCTCAAGTCAGCCTGGAGAAGCAGAGAAGAGAAGCTAAAGGGTTAGCAGAGCAAACAGAAACAAGGGAAACCCCTGGAGCTTCCTGCCCACTGTGGCTCTGATGGCAAGACACCAGCTGCTGCCTGCATACCTTCAAAGCCCTGGCTGGACAGAGGCAAATGTGAAGGGGCTCTGCAGCTGCTCAGCTGGCTGCTAGGGGGTGCTACAGGGCCAGAGGCTACCTCCGCAGGGGTGAAGGATGAAGCAGTTGCTCCTCCTCCCTACCTCTTCCCTCCCAATATACCCCAACGCCACTGCCATGTGCTCACCTGGGGGGGGGGGGGTGCATGGGAAGGCAGGAGCGTTGGGGGCCTGTGAGTTCCTGGTGCAGTCAAGGTTGCAGGTGGCACAGTGGGGGTGTGTGTGTGTGTGTGTCAGCACAGAGGAGGTGGCAGTGTAGACTGGGCAATGGGAAGGAACCAAGCTGATTTTGTTAGTTCACACAAGAGACTCATGGTTTCCCTTTAACTGCATCCAATACCTTGAAGGGCTGACTGGGAATAGGTGAGCATGACCTAGAAAAGGGAGAAATCAATTCCAAGGAGCTATTCCCACACTTGCCTGGGGGTCTGCCGACCTGGGTCAAAACTAAACACAAACATCGCCTTCCAGCCCACCCGGGCACAGCATCCTCCACCAGAAGAGGAAACATCTGTATCCAACATTTACACAGAACAGTCATGTACCTTGGGTTTGTTTTTTGACTTGTGTCCTCAGAAAGGGTAAAACTCGCAGGGGTCATTTAGTTTCTCCAAGCACCTTAGTTTGATGTACAAGAAAACCAGTCAGTATCCAGCTTCTCCAGAGGAAGAAGGCGGTGAGCCCACGGCCTGCCCTGCCTTCCACAGCCAACAGGAAGCGGTCAGGGCTGGGGGTGGCTGGAGATTGTTCCGAGGCACCCCTTTGCCAGGCCATCCAGCCGAGGCGACCCTCGAATATACCACAGGTGCTGCTTAAAGTGCAAAGAGACCCGGAGGAGTGGGTGGCATGCGGGGCCCTCTGCCACACACCCTGGGTACCTCAGTGTCAGGCCTCCCATTGCAGAGGTCACGGCTCTGCCACCAGGAGTGGGGGCAGCCATCCCTGTAGCAGCCTTAGTGGGGCTGCTGTGTTGTGGGGCAGAGGTGGAGTGTGAGAAGGGTTCTCCCAGGCGCCAGTGGCCAGGAAGCTGAGGGGTAGGCCATGGGAAGGGGTGGTGTGGCAAGCAGGCACAGTGCTCTCGTGACTCTGATGGCCTTTGTGCCTGTGGCTCCGCGGGCCTGCTGGCCCTGGGAGTATGAAGGATGCCAGTGTGGGCAGCAGATCACCATACCCCGCCCACTTCCCACAAACAGCGCTGCTGGGGGCATTCTATGGCCCAGGAAGAATATTATTCCACTTCAATACCACACACTAAACCAAACCCCAAGTGCACCCTGGCACCCTCAGATGTCCCCTCCCTCACAGGCGTACCACAGCCCCACATACACGTGCGCGCGCGCGCGCACACACACACACACACACACACAAAGTAGTGTTTCCATAGTACTGTAGTGTGTTCAAAGGCAGACCAAGTTCCAGGCTGGTCTGCTGGTCTCCCCAGCTCTAGTGCCCACCAAGGGCTCAAACCATCTTTTGGGGAAAGGGGAATTTGGTGACAGAACATAAGTGGGACTCCAAAAGGCTCAGGCAACCAGTCCTGGGCCTCCTTGTTTTGCTGTCACAAGAGAAGGGCCACCTTCCACCTGTCTTCCCAAGTAATGGGAGGAGAGCTGAATCTTGAGGTCTGCAGTTTTCTTCTGGTAGTTTCTTCCTTTTGCTTTTAAAAAATTATTGGATGGATGCTTTCCACTTTTCTTCCAGTGTTCCTTTGCTGCAAAGGGAATGTATCCCAAAGCCTGTGAAGGGGAGGGTGTGAGGGCTGGAGTGGAAAGTTGCACTCTCTTGGTCCAGGCACAAAGATACCTCCCTCTGTCCTGATCGGCTGGGCAGACGCCCTCAGCACTGTACCTTGGGGTGGCAGAGCCCTGGCCTACATGTTCCCAAGGAGGCTGTTGCTAGACAGGCTGTACCCTCAACTGTGGGTGGGGGTGCATATATGCAAGGTGGAAAGAGACAGACAGGAAGTATTCTCCTTGGGAGTTGCTAGCTCTGCCCTGGGGCAATCTGCATCTCGGAACCTCCTTCCGCTGGCAAAGGCCAGGGCTCTGTCCAAGCAGTGGGTGGTGCCCCGAGGCCAGTGTGCAGGGGCTGGGGGCAGGGGGGGGCAATGAGTGTGTGGAGGGCCACTGGGGCTGCTGCCTGACCAGTTCAGTCCTCAAAGGGGTCCATGTCAAAGGGTAGGGCCCCTGGGCCACTGCCTATAGCCAGCCCCAGGTCTGAGTGCTGGGTTCAGGGCACCTGACGGCTCAGCCTATGGTGGACTGTTGGCTGGTGCTACCGCTGAGGTCTTGAGAAGGTGACAGGGGAGAGGGAACACCCTCCCCACCCCTGCCCAGAGGACCTGGTTGTGTTCAAATGCCACCCCACCGAAGAGAGAAGATAGCCTGCTTTTGGCCCAGGCCTTGGTGACTCACAGCGTGTGCTCAGCTTGAAGCTGGGAGGGGAGCAGTGGCTGCATTGGGGACTGAGGGGTGGGTGGAGGTGACTGGGGGGGTGACGGCTGACTGGTGAGGGGTGTGGAGGTGAGGAAGGGCACGGTGGAAGCCACAGCAGAGGGAGAGCTGGGAGTGGCGCCGGAAGGCTCACTGATGGGCCGATTGTAGAAGAAGAAAGGGCACTGCTGGATGAAGAGCTCGATGATTGTCTGATAGGTCCGCGTGGCCGTGAGCGCGTCCATGGTGCTGAAGTCGGGCCTCATCAAGGTGGGCCAGAAGCAGATGGAGAGGTTCTCACTGGTCATGAGGTTCACCTTGTTGTTGTGGCTGACTCTGTGGGCGACACCAAACTCACGGTCAGAGCTCCACGGGACAGGGAGCCCTAGTTCAGGCTCTATGCCCTACCCTGTCTCGTGTGTGCTCATGGTCATTGTCACCCTGGCTGCCCTCCCTGCCTGCCCACCCACAGCATGAGAACAGAAAAGGCTCAAGTACAGCTCTCTGTGCCCCGTCCTCTGCTCCAGTGTCCCCACATGGCAGGTGCTCGAGGAGTGGCTCTGAGGCC
Source organism: Tadarida brasiliensis (assembly GCA_030848825.1). Classification (NCBI taxonomy): domain Eukaryota; kingdom Metazoa; phylum Chordata; class Mammalia; order Chiroptera; family Molossidae; genus Tadarida; species Tadarida brasiliensis. The sequence continues at coordinate 7,808,831 of CM061276.1, forward strand.
CTGGCTCACGAGAGGCCCTTCACAAGCCTTGAGGGTGAATGGACTGCCTCAGGGACTCTCTCAGACCACCAAAGTGGGTGACAATGCTCTGGCTGTGCACAGATAGGGAGTGTGTGTCCCAAGCCAGAGCTCCATAGAACACCACTGTGCCAAGATGAAAAATAGGCTTGTCTGGAAAACAGACGTGTTCCGTGTGACTAAATCTGGGACACATGCCGTTAACAGGCGTCCTGACCGCAGCTCCTGCACTCACCTGACTAGGGGTGGCTCTTTTTGAAGGCGCACCTATTTTGGCGAGGTGTTCTGTCACACACCAAGGAAACAAGAACACTGGAGAGAGGACTTCCGCATGCTTCGGGCCATGTGGGCCTCTCAGACAGAAGCAGGTGGGCCTGAGCCAGATGTACCTCTCTAAGGAGGCGGCCAGCGCCCCTGCAGGCTGGGCGGGCCCTTGTCACCAGGCTGAGGACGGAGCCTTGCTCAGCCTCATTCTGCTGCTAACTAGCCCTGACGGGTGAATGCTGAAGGAGAAAAGACCCAACAGCAAACCCTGCAACATACTTGTTCAGGTGAGAGATGACGTATTTGAAGACTTCGTGGTTTTCTTTTGGAAATTTCTTGAGAACCTCCTTGAGGGCATGCAACTTCTGTTCCCTGTCGTTGATTTCTGAGGAAAGAGAAAATCAAGACTTCCATGGCCACGGCTGGGGGTGTTCTGGGGCTCAAAGCAGACCCTGGTCCTGGGCGGTTTTCAAAACCAGTGGGCTGGTGGCCACCTAAGGGTGTGCCGTGTTGGCCCTTCTCTGAGGGAAGCCCAGGGGTTTCAGGAAGATCAATCCCATTCTTTCCCCCAGAGCCTGTGCCCAAGGCGGCACACCTGGCAGTGGCACAGGCCCAGGGGCCAGGCCTACCTCTGGGTCCCAGGGCCCCTCTGAAGGGGAGCACTGTGCGCCTGGAGCTTCCTGGCCCCCACCATCCGAGACTCAACGATCCAAAGAGACTCCACCATAAAGAACACCATTCTTTGCTCATCCGGTTGCCCCTGGAGACAGGCATCTCAACGCAGAAAGCCTGCTTGCTTCCTGACCAGACGGGTGAGTGCTGCCACCCACCCACGCCAACAGACTGTCTAGGGAGGGAGTTTGCAACAAAACCAGGGCTCTGTCCTTTTCCTAGAGCCACAGGGACCCTCTACAAATCTCCCCATTGGAAGAGCTGATGGAAACAGTAGGGGATTCTCATGCAGTCCATCAAAGGGTCTACAATGCCCCCTTCCCTCTGCCACCCACACTTTGCCCATCATGAAATCCTAATGTACTAGGAGAGTGAAAACAATCTCCCTCAAGTGAAATGCTTAATCCACGCCATGCCTGCTTCAGTTAGCCCTCAAAAGCCTATGAGGCAGGGACTGTTATCACCCCATTTCAAGGGGAGGAATCTGAGGCCCAGAGAGGTTGCAGAACCTGAGTAGGGACCACTGTGCTCCATGGGGTCCTGGCTGCCCTTCCCTTAGTGGGTCTGGGCCATCTTGGCTGGGAGAGCTGGCCAGGGCCAGTGAAGCAAAAAGGCTCCAGAGCCCATCTGGAGTCAGGTGGCCAAAACAAGTTTCTGAGTGTGGGAAGATATCCCGATGGCTACTTCTTGAAACTGAAGGCTATCTCTAGGACTCTAGGGCTAAGATCCCACAGCAGGGTTGTCCCATGAAGAATGGCAGTTATCTCACAACTGAGGGTTGTGGGGGTGGGTGGATGGGGGTCCATTAAGAAATATGATGGTTCTGCCTGCCGGTGTGGCTCAGTGGGTGAATGCTGCTGACCCATGCACCAAGAGGTCGCCAGTTCAATTCCCAGTCAGGGCACATGCCCAGGTTGTGAGCCCGATCCCCAATGGGGGGCTTGCAGGAAGCAGCCAATCGATGTTCTCTCTCACCGATGTTTCTTTCTGTCTCCCTCTCCCTTCCTCTCTCTCTCAAAGCAATAAAGAAAAAAATTATTTAAAAAAAAACTCACAAAAAATAGAATGGTTCCTCCCTATCTGGTGCAGAGGGACAGGCTCCTTTGCGAAGCAGGAAAGCGCTGGACCCTCTCCCCACAAAGAAGCCATGTACAAGTCTGCCCTAACCTGTTGGTTCATGGACTCCCCAAACCCAAGCCTGTGGCTTCCGAGTTAAGAACCTCTGCAGTAGGTGACGTGCCCAGAGGGTCACAGTCTGGGGAAGCGCTTGAGAAGCCTGGCTTGAGCTCGACTTGGAAGAACAGATGGAACAGAAACAGTGGCTGGGAGGGCAAGGAGGTACAGAGAGGGCTTGCCAGGGAGTCCTGACCCACCTGGTCCTGGGTAGGCATCCTGTCTCTGACACCAAGCAGCTGTTGACCTTGGGGAAGTGACACATCTGTGTCAGTCTCCCTGTCTGTAACAGGGGCTGATGACAGTGCCTCCCTCACTGGGTGAAGAAACCTTGTGAAGCGCTCAGACAATAAGCATCGGAGGCTAGTCTGACCTTCAGAAAACCAGTGAAGGGGAGGCTGCAGAGATAGGCAGGGACAAGCTATGGAGAGCTTTCGCTGGCAGGCCAATGAGCATGAAACTGGGCACATTTTTTTGACTTGAGAGTGATGATAAAAACATGTATTTTGGTAACATTTGTCTGTTAGAAAATGAATTAAAAAAATGAATTATGTGGGGCCATTATCAGCTTCATTCTTTGAACCCAAGATTTATTTTAAGGGTTCAACCTCAAGGGCACACTTTCTCTCTGGCCTTGAGTTTCAAAACCCTTTCCTGTTAAGTTAAAAAAAAAAAAAAAGTGTACTTAAAGCAAGGAAGCAGCTTGAGGAGGAGGAGCTGGGTGCGGAAGAACGAAAAGCATGTGCACAGCTCAGTCTCACTTAATAAATCACCAAGTCCCTTGGAGACGCGAGCTCGCCCAGGTCTCTCCTGGGTGCCATGACACAAACACAGCTGTTTGTTTTAATTAGGCACTTGAAGGGCAGCACCTTCGCCTAAGAGCCAGCCTCACCCGCCCTCCTGGCTGGAGGCAGGAAATAGGGCTGGCAAAACCACCGTCTGCCCGGGATGCCCTTTCCTTCCTATCTGCTGAACCACAAGGAAGGCTGCTTCCTCTCTCTCTTCCTTGGGGGGACGGAGGGGACAGGGTGGGGTTTACCCAGCCTGCTTTGATAGTATTCATGGACCATCCCCAGGAATGCCAGCCTCCTTCCTGACATAGTGAGGAGCCTGACAAGGACCTGATGCCACCTCCTTGTGCTCCCTCTCCCTTTCTCCCACTCTCTGCGTGGCTCAGGGGCCCACGAGTGCTGAGGAGCATTGAGTGTGTGAGGGAGGAGGAGGAAGGCCATCAAGGAGAGCAACAGGAAGCCTCCCAATGTAGCCTTTTCACGGTAGTCCCAACACCAGTGACTTAGTACCTCTGGATGTGCTGAAATGTTGGCAGAGAGGTTTCACAGTTCCCTTCTGCGCAGCCCTCGCCACCACCCCTCCGAAGGTGGGGTTGCGTTTACCCCATAGGCTGGCTAAGAAAACCTGCTCCAGAAGCAATGCCAAGGAGGGCACAAAGCTGGTGAGGGGGAGGTGGGGTGGGCCCCAGGTGGTCTCCCAGGTCAGCACACCTGCTCTGGATCACCTGCCTTCCAGCATGCTGCAATGCCCTCTCCAACTTCAATAATCCTCTTGGGGGTGGTGGTGGTAGTTACAGGGCTCGGGCCCCCGAAGCTAACATATCGCACTTTTGAAACTGGTGCCAGTTCACTAAGACTGCAAGACACTTTAGGAGAGGCATTCAGGCCAGTTGAACCAAGACAAAGTCTGGACACAGGCGATTTAGAACAACTGAGACCACAGAACTCAGGAAGAAGAGGAGGGGACAGCCAGAGGCCACCAGGGACTTCAGAGACTAGCTCATCACATCCCTCCTGGTATACAGATAAACCAAGGCTCAAAGAAGTAAAAATAATGGTCCAAGGCCACATAAATTGGTGCTAGGGACCCTGCTCTCAAACATCATTCTTGTTCTGGTTGTGCCACTCTGCTGCCATCTTTGGCACCCAGACTGCCAACCAGGCTCTAGGCCTGGATCTGCTGCTGCCCAACTCAGTGCCTAGAAGAAAATCCCTGATGACCTTTTTTATTTTTTTAAATTAATTAATTAATTTTTAATCCTCACCTGAGGATATTTTTCCATTGATTTTTTTTTTAACAAATCTCTCTCTCAAATCAATCAATACAACTTATTTTATTACATTAAAAAAAATTCTCACCCGAGGATACCCCCACCCCCCCATTTATCTTCAGATAGAGTGGGAGAAAGAGAGAGAGAGAGAGAGAGAAAGACATTGATTAATTGCCTCCCACATGACCCTTACCAGGGCCGGGGACCGAACTGCAACTGGGTACGTGCCCTTAACCGGAATCAAACCTGAGACTCTTTGGTCCGAGGGCCGAAGATCTAGCTGAGCCAAACTGGCCAGGGCCCCTGATGACCTTTGACCACCTGGCACACATGCACCAGAAGAGGACAACACCCAGCTCAGGGCCACACCCCTCAGCAAGATACGCAAGCGGCTGCTGTGCAATCCCCATCTCTCCCTCAGGTGGGAACTGAATCCAAGGCGGAGACCTCACTCTGGAAGATTTCAGGTGTCTTTTTCCTGGAGGTGTAACCTTGCAGTAACCTGCTCAATATCTCCTAGCCCACCAGACTGAAGTAGGACCTGGCATGTGCTAGGAGGTGAGGAACACCCCCATGTCCTTAAGGACAGACAAGAGAAAGCAGGATCCCAGGATGAGCAACGTCACAAGGCAGCATGTGAAAAAGAGCCCAGTGGGCAGCAAGGCTAGTCTGGCTGGTGACCGTGCAGGTCTGTCATTTAGTATCTGTGGCCCTAAGTGGTCTCTCATTTATAAATGGGATGGTGAAATGGTGAGCTGGCATCCTGAACCATTTTGGGTCATACACCCCTTTGACAATCCAATGAAAGCTACTGGTCTCTGTAGACTAAAATGTGCACATGGGCCCTGGCCGGTCTGGCTTAGTGGTTAGAGCGTCAGCTCGCAGACCGGAGAGTCCTGGGTTCAGTTCCCGCTAAGGGCACGTACCTCAGTTGTAGTTTGTCCCTGGCCCCGGTTGGGGTCGTGTGGGTGGCAACCACTGGATGTGTCTCTCTCACATCAATGTTTCTCTCTCTCTCTCCCTCCCTTTCTCCCTCCAGCTGTATCTGAAGATAAATGCAAAAAAAAAAAAAAAAAAAAAAGTGCCCATGGAACTTACATGCAATTATAGGGGCTAATAAGGCCCTGGAGTCAAAGGTCCTTAGACTCAGAACCTCTGCACTGAGACAGAGCCAGCTGCAGGGGCCCTTCTGACACAAAAGACATAGGACAGTACCTGTGGGGCACTGGTGGACCATAGGGATTCTAGATAGGTGTTGGTGGGGTCATGGGTATTGTGGGAGGAAAAGGAGATGTGGTGCAAGAATAACTGATGATACTTTTCGAAGGCTGAGGTGAGGTGTCAGGATGAGCTAGAATGGGGAAATCAAAGCTCTTTTCTCTGCCATGCCACCTCTTCCATAAAGCCCTCTACCTTCCCTCCTCACTGCCTTTTCTGCATTTCTAGTTCAGCTTGCTTCATTCTGTCTGGCAGGTAGCTTACATGTGCACTCGGGGAGGGCAGGGACAGCACCAAAGGTCAAGCCCCAGCTTGCCACTCCCTAGTAGTATGCTGTTATTCATTTCTGAATCTCCCACACATCACCTTGAACATGGCAGAAAGATAACTGGTGAATAATCACAAAAATCTCTATTTTGTGGGCACACTTTCAATATTTTGAAATTATGGAGTTAACAAAACAATCTGATAGTGACCTTGATATTTGTTGTGATGGGATCTGAAACCATTTCCAAGCCCTGAACACACACAGACACAACAGCTTTTAGGTATTAAGTGGAAGAGCTGGTCAAGTTGATGTTGCCATGGAAACCCAGCCAGGCTGGGAAGAGCTACTTTTGGGCTTGAGAATCTTTGTTCCATATCCCTGAACACTAACACTGGCACTGCCTGGTTGCTGTCTCTGGCTCAGTTACACAGCCCCACTCTTCACTCAGCTTGCTTTGGCTGAAAGAGGTGCCAGGCCAGTGAGGCACACTTCTCCCCTTAGGTTGAAGACACAGAGCTCCAGCTGACTAGCTTGGGGCACAGGAAACACACAATAGGAAGAGGAAGCAGACAATCTCCACCCTTTTCCAGGCTGCAGTGGCAGCAAGGAGCTCCCTTCCTCAGCACTGGAAGTTGCGGAAGCTGCTGTAGGAAGGGCAGCTGATTCCCTATCAATAACACCTCCCTCTCCTGCCCCATGCGCTCCAAAAACAAAAAGATGCAATGTCAGCAATTCCCACACAAACAATGGGATTCTGTTGGGTGTTAGGACTCTATAAGCCTCTAGATGGCGCCATGTCAAGACAAATGCTGACAGGAATCCCCCCCAGTTCCCAGCAAGCTGGGTACCAGCTCACACCTCCTCTTCCTAACTTCCACCCAGAGACAAGCCCAGGTAGAAAGAAAGCTGGCTCCAGTGGAGCTACCCTATGTGTTTCACATCTGGACCAGCCTGGAGTCTGCTGGAGAAGGGGCTGCTGGGAGGACTTCTATCAGGAAAGCAGTATTAGAGAAGAAGCTGGCTCCTGTCCACACCCCCTAACTCATCTGGAGAAACCCTGACCCCTGTCCTGAGAAGGCAGATGGGGAAGAAGGTCAGGCAAGCCTATGACAGCCCCAGAGCTATGTGCTTCCGTCCCACCTCTGGTGGGCTCGGACAGGATTAGGAGTTATGAACAATTTTAATCAGCCAGGACTGTGTTGATAAAATGTGGTGAAGGCGGCACCCAGGTTGTGGAAACAAACATCAGGGAAATGCAGACCATGGAAAGGTGACTGCAGGACCCTGCACTCCGGCAGCAGCCAGGTCCTGAAAGGGGCACTGCCATAGCTCAGGGGCAGGCTTCTGCCAGCACCTCTATTCCCTGAAGCCACTAAGAGTCCATGACCCAGAACTTAAAGCCCCGCTGATCTATGACCTCCCTCAAATTTCTGCCCATACCATCAGTCTTGAGAGAAAACTGTGCTTGCTTACAACTCCCTTTTTGGGTTGGGCAGTGACAAGATGAGACTAATGTCGTGAGTCTGAGGAACATGGCTCCTTTTCCTCTTCCCCGCCTCCATAGTCACTGGCAAAGACAATCCCTTCTGCTTCAGAGCAATGGCTGCCTCTTGGGGTTTTGGTCTACCAGAAGTGCAAATCAGGATGGCTGTCTCTGGTTAAAAAAGGGAGAATGTGCAACACATGGGGAGCTCCAAGAGATCAGGTCCCTTCTGCAGTACTATACCAAGTCCAGGAAAGGCTGCTCAGTGGGAAGGCTCCCAAATGGATGGACAAATGCCTCCTGAGAGAGGCAGGCCAGGGCAGGAACAGCTGCTGGGGGCAGGCGGGATGGCATGCAAAGGTGGATCTTAAAATCAGAGGAGCTAACGTGCTGCAGCCCCAAGCGATCACCTGGTCGGGGCCATTGGCCCTGTCCCTTTCCCTCCAGAGTTTGGCTGCCTGGCCCCAGATCATATGTTAACTTCCTTGTATGAGAGATGGGAGGAGAGGGGTGAACGAGAGGGGGGGGAAAGGAAAGTAATTCCTACCTCTCAACAGGTGTTGTAACCCCACCTCTAGACCTTTCCTAATCTCATTTCATAAACAGGAGTAGGAACAGTAACATAGGAAAGGAAGGGTCAGAGAACATCACTCTATGCACAAGCAAAGGAACAGGGATTTCTACCTGAGTTTGACACCCAAACTAGGCTCTTAACTCATGGAGTTTGGGGGAACCCTCAGAGAAGCACCTCTGGTCTACAAAGGTAGGGACTTCATTTGCAAGTCCCTTTGGTGTCATCTTGTTAGTTCCCATTCTTTATTCCTTTACATCTCAGCTCCAAGTCACAGTGGCCCGTTCTTATGGTACTGTACCCCCCTCCCCTCTCCCTCGATGTGATCAACGCAGTCAGTCCGGGGTGCTGCCAGTGGCCCACGAGCAGGCTGGGTTGCCAGTACTCACTGTGTGCCTCCACCAGATCAATCTGCATGTTGTATGGGACCAGGGGGTCAGGCAGCTCTGAGAAAAAGCTCTTCATGGCACCAGCCACAGTGTTCACTGTAAAGTCTTTCTCTGCCAAATCCAGGTTGTGGTCTGAAAGGAAGAAGAGTGAGGCCAGGCCGATCTAAGCTGGGCAGAAGCAAAAGGAAAACCCAGTGCTTGGGGGAAGTCAGAGAGACCTCGAGGACCCTGGAATGCTTCCCAGGGCTGGCCTGGAACCTGGGAAAGGCGTCAGGATTATCACAGACTTGACAGAAGCATCAAGCATCCCTGGTGCTGCTAAAAAAAGGTTCTCAGATTCATAGATAGAGGCTGACAGCCAACGCCTCCTTCCATGGTCACCCTGTGAGTAGAGGAGCCGCACCCCCCTTCCTTCTGTGCCATCCAGTTAGCTCCCTGTGTCTGCTTGGATGTGTTGTTGCTCCCTTTTCCCGACATCCATCCTCCCCCACCCCACCCCAGGGAAGAAAGGAAATGGGCTTTCCTAAAAGGCCGGCTCATTTTTCATGGTGGGTTACAAACACATCACCAACAATCTTGACCAATGTCACCCCAATAAAAAAGAAAAAAACCTGAAACAATCTTGACTGCTGCCTCCAGCCTCGTCCCCTATGCTGGCAGGACAGACAGGCTCGTTTTTTCCCCCTCTGGCCCCTCCCAGCTTATGACACCACTGACCTCTGTCTCTTAATTTTTCTTTTGAGACTTGACTGCATTCCTGATTTGTAATAAACCATCTACTGATAGCCATTGGCTATTCCCATTTTGGGGTTATAAGCTGTGTTAGATTCTTTTATATTCAGTCCAAGTGCACACCCGTGCATGGCTATACCCTCATTTTGACCTGACGCTTCCTATCCTGCAAGATGAACAGGTGTTCCCTTTCTCTCGTGTGTCGCCTCCTCCCACTGCCCACTAGCAGAGACGGGCTGTGGTGTTGCAGAGTGCTATGGCCCCGGTGCTGGGCAGGGTGCCTGCTCCCAGCTGTGCACTGGCTAGCAGGCCCCCATGGGCTGCCTGGTTTCTGAGCCTGGCTTAGTCTCCTCAGGCTCAGCCATGTCTTGACTCAAACCCTACTGTGACCCTTAGCTTACCTTTCCCTCTGGCCACTAACATCTGAGAACTTTGATTGTTTTGGCTCATCTGCTTCTGGCATTGGTGGGTGAGGCTTCTTGCCCCACACTGTGCTCAGTTCTAAGAGGCAGAGTTTGGCTACTGGCTAGGGTGAAATAGATTTGGCCTCTCATAGCTAACCTAGCTTAGGAGATGGGAGTCTCTGCCAAGAGTGAGTCTAACTCACGAGAGTTCAGCTTTGGAAGCCTGGGTCTAAAGGCTTAGCTAAGCACAAAATGTTCCCTTGCTGTCTTTCTCTTGTGCAGGGACTTTGTGAGAAGGGCACTCCCGGGGCCCTGGCAAAATAGGACTGTCTTCTCAACCCAACTTTTACATCATGTGCATGTAATTACCCTGCATGGCCTAGTCCCAGGGAAGGAAGGCCCATCAGTGGTGAATGAGGCATGTGCCAGGGTGACCCGGAACAGTGTCTGTGGGAGGTGATGGGCTGACACAGGCTTGGCGGGGTGATGTTTCCGTTTGTTGACAGGGCTGGCCTGTTCCCCTCTTCTCTGTGGCAGTGTGACCGTGGAGGCAATGCTAACTGGGGCCAAATGCTTTCTTTCTCAGCCACTAAGCCAGCACCTCTTGCTTTGGGGCTGTGTGTGCAGGAGCACCCCAGGGGCGAACTGCAGCTCCCTCAAGGGGCTCCACTGGGCAGTTCGGCTGTCGTGGTCAGCCTGACTGGTTCCAGCCTCTGATGCTCAGCGGGTTGTGGCCTTACCTTGATCAAACTGTCTCTGCAGACTCTCCATCTCTGACTTGTTCCCACTGACCCGGTAGATGCCTTCAGTGCTCAGTCCTGAGGAGGAACAAGCAGGTGTCTTAGGAGCAGGCAGCGGGGAGCAGAGAATGAGGGGGACGGACTTGAGGAGAGAAGGGAAGAGCCATGAGGCACCCTCTGTGAGAGAGGAACGGGTTATGCACTTTCCTAGGTGCTTCAACCGACTGCCCCCATATTTTTTTACTTAAACATTTAAAACACTTGATTTTGTAAAAATGATAATACAGAAATGTATCAGCCAAAGATAACTTTGTACACAGTTTGATGTATAGTCTTGAATTTTAACTTTTTAAAACAAAAATGGAGATGATACTGTTTTAATCCACCCTTTTCACTTACAAAAGTAGGTTGTGAACTTACTCTAATCGTTAAGTATTCTTATTTTTTTTACAACATGATTTTAACAACATCAAAGGATATTATAACTTTATTTTTTAATTTTTATTTAAAAAAATTTTTTTCTTTATTGATACTAGAGAGAGAGGCAGGGAGAGATAGAAACATCCATGAGAAAGAACATTGATTGGCCGCCTCCTGCATGCCCCCCACTGGGGATTGGGCCCACAACATGGGCATGTGTCCTGACCGGGAATCGAACCGGTGACCTCTTGGTGCATGGGCTGACGCTCAACCACTGAGCCACACCAGCTGGACAGGATATCATAACTTAATGTTGTTTTTTTTTTATCCTCACCCGAGGACATTTTTGCGTTTATCTTCAGATAGAGCGGGAGGGAGGGAGGGGGGAAGAGAGAGAAACATCGATGTGAGAGAGACACATCGACTGGTTGCCACCCACACAACCCCAACCGGGCTGGGGACAAACTGCAACTGAGGTACGTGCCCTTAGCGGGAACTAAACCTGGGACTCACAGGTCCGAGGGCTGATGCTCTAATCACTGAGCCAAACTGGCCAGGGCTGGATATCATAACTTTAAAAGTAGTCCTACTGTGAAATCATTTAGGTGTTCCCAAGTTTTCACTATTACACATAATCCACAACTATGTTTTTTTTTGGACAGTTAGTAAGTTTAACAGATTCTTGGCGGTGTGTATTTCTTACTTTGTGTATTTCCTACTCACATTCTTGTTCATTTTCCCATAAGAGTGGTTCTTCTCATTTTGTATTTGAAAGAGGTCTTAGAATATTAAGCAATTGCCTGTGCTAATGTTATAAATATTTACAGTTTCCCCCTTTTTTGTTATCTGTCTTCTACTTTTGTGTATTAAATTTTATGAAGTACATAATTAAAAAATTTTAGGTTTTTAAGACCAGTAATTTATGATGTCTTCCTTTGTTTTTATGCCTAGAATAAATTTTCCTATTCTTAGGTCAGATAGTTTCTATTTTTTTTTTTTTTTATCCTCACCTGAGGACATTTTCCCATTTTTTGTTCAGATAGAGTGGGAGGGAGAGAGAGGAAGAGAGAGAGAGAGAGAGAAACATCGACGTGAAAGGGACACATCGAGCGGCTGCCTCCTGCACGACCAACCAGGGCCGGGGACAAATTGCAACCGAGGTATGTGCCCCTAGTGGGAACCGAACCCAGGTTTCTCTGCACCGCAGGCCAACGCTCTAACCACTGAGCCAAACCGGCCAGGGCAGATAGTTCCTATTTTTTTCTTCTTTCATACTTTTTAAAAAAACACACAAAAAGAACATTTAATTCTATGATCCTTCTGGAACTTACTGGGTGTACCATGTTAGGTAAAGGGAAAAACCAATACTAAAATTCAATTAAACAGCCCAGCTGGTATGGCTCAGTGGTTGAGCATTGACCCATCCACCAAGAGGTCGCTGGTCCGATTTCCAGTCAGGACACATGCCCAGGTTGTGGGCCCGATCCCCAGTGGGGGGCATGCAGGAGGCGGCCAATTGATGTTCTCTTTCATCGATGTTTCTCTCTCTCGCTCTCTGAAACCAATAAAGAAAAAAAAATTTTTTTTAATTAAATTAAACAGCATAGAAGAATATAAAGCATCAAAAGTAAGACGGACCTCTGCCCTTCACTCCCCACCCCTGGGCAGAGGAGCAGATTCTGAGCACTGTCCACTGACTCCATCTCCCCTTCTCAGGGAAGGAAAGTTCACTGTTGCCCCCTGAGATCACAGTCTAAAGGAAAATTAAGTCACCGTGAAAACCAAGACGGGATCTCATGGCCAAATCAACCCCAGTGCCTTCTGAGGACTAGTTTCAAGCGGCTCTGGCTGGCTGATGGGCACCGAGGAAGTGCCCTGGAGCTACACTGCACACACCAGAAGGCAGTGCAGGCAGTGGACAGAGGACCAGGCCCTGTAGTCAATTAGTAGGCTCCTGAGAGCCAAGTTCTCAACGTCAGTTATCACTGTAATTGCCGCCTCTAGAGAGGCACCCATCAGGCGAGATAAAAGCAGCCAGCCTGCCTGTTCCTGGGGCCCCAGATTAGTGGCAGGTGAACTTTGAGAACATTGAAGCAAAAGTCATCAATTCCCTGGCTTAAAAGCTGTTAATTGCACACAGGTCTTTCACCCCAGAGAAAAGGGGGTTAATGGATCTGTCCCAAGGATACCCTATCGTGCAATGTATAGCTCACAAAGGAGCTGCCATCACTGCACTAAGTGAGAGAAGTGTGGGCACTTTCTAAACCTGAATCACCCTGGCTCAGTGGTGACTTTTCCCAGTGCCCTCCTTTTTGGAGTTACAGTGTTTTCCTGCATCCATTCACCTTCATTCATTTACTAAAGAATGATGATGCCATTGAGTCCTCAGTCCCTGACGGTAGGAGCTACTGGATGAAGAGAATACAAATGGGAAAAGTGAGGTTCAGAAAGTCCTTGGCTCAAATTGCACAGTGGGTTAAGAGGTAGAGTGGTCTAACTAAGTCCAGGGCTTTTCCCACCCTCTGTCTCCACACTGTTCTGGAAGTTGCGTGACATTTATCCACAAGGCTGAGGTCCAGTCCAGTCTTTCTCCCCAGAAATAACACACTTGAGTGAAGTTTACTGGCCCTCAGCATTCTGGGTAACTTTTGAGATGGTACATCCCCTACTGCTGTCAACCCAAAGGTCAGAGCTTAGGGGATGGACATTGTGTACCTAGTTAGTAATTTTACAATGGTCTCTTTTCTCAGTGACTTCTCTAAACTGTTATCATATGTATTTAAACTTTCTACTTATTTCACATCTCAGGTGACACATATCACACACTTACACATGGAGTCATTTGCATTTGAGCAAGCCCTGGGTGGGTATGTGTCAGTAGGCTCAAGTCTTCACCACTGGGCTGAAAAAACAATTTTCTAGGTACTTCTTCCCTTGACCTGACTATCATCCCTCTCTAATACAGAGAAGACAATGGTGCATGTAGCAGGAGCTTCCGAAGCCCCTGATAATGTAGCACTGCCCAGGGTTCCGAGCCCCAGTGTGAAGAGGCACCCTCTCAACTACAGATCCTGACAGGCTCGGGCCATTCCATCATCTCTGGGAACCCTGACCTTCAACCCAGACAGAGTCCTCTGCATTGTCTCCTAATGGCCACTTGCCCAGCACCACAGGGCAGAAAACAAAGTGCAAATTAGCTATCTGAAAATTATGAGAGGTATGGGCCTGCCAAAACCTCATTAGATCCATGATCACAAAAAGGGAAGCATCTGAAAGTGCAAGGCCAGCTCCACAGCATCAATTAATCATCAACTTAGTATTTCCTGTAATGTGGATGCATGTTTATTTTACGAAATCCCATTTTAAAATAGCAATTCCACTGCTGCCCTGCACAACACCACGGCATAATTTAGGAAAGGTATTATTTGCCTGGCCAGTACAACTTTCCACAACTACTAATTAGACATCAATGAAATAAAAACAAAAACTGTAGAGCAGACTGCGAATGCCATGAAGGCTATTAGTGAACTAGAGGGCTAGTGACATGGGTGAGGACACGGGTGGGGGCACAGGTGAGAAGTAGGACGCCTGACAACATGGGCAGCTTGCCAAGGAGTCCAAACCAGAGCAGGAAAAGGCTGGGTCCCTGCAGGCAGAGAGGCTGGATTCTAAGGGCTGTGTGTTCTGGGACCCACGGACCCACAAGAAACAATCCAGGGATGACTGGCTCACGTCTGCCAGCAGAAAGCAGAGCCCTTACCAACAGTAACCCTCAACCATAATGTCTATTCCACGCCCACAAGTCCAGATGGGAAAGCTTCAACCTTAAACTCCGAGGCATCTCTATACACCAGAAATTGCCGAAGACTGACTACCAAGCAAAGTGGTAGGCCTTTTTTCTTCCTTAACAACAACAAAAAGCCCTACTGGTTTCAAATATCTACTAAGTTTTATGTTTAAGTTAATCTTTGGAAATAGAACAAGAGAAAGTTCAGAATGGCCAAGGTCACTATCTTCAAATATCTGAACTGTAGAATATGGCTCAAGAGAACAGAGCTCCAATTAACAATGGAAATTACAGGAAGGCAAATATTCTCTCAATGTATAAAATAATTATGCATAGCTACAGCTGTTATTCCTTGGAATGGGCCAGCGCTTTTGAACCACCTCCTCACCGATAGCCATCTGTCTGGAATGCTGTTTAATAAAAAGATTAGTACCTGGTCTAGGAAGATAGTTAATAACAACAATAAACTATTTATTGACTGCTTACTATGTGTGAAGCACACAATGCTAAGTGCTTACCATACATTTTACATTAATTCTCACAACAGCCCCAGAGCGGTTGTGACTAACCCCATTTTGGAGATGGGAATGCAGAGGTCAATGAGTAAGTAACACGTACGAGGTCAGAGAGCGCACAAGGTCAGAGAGCAAGTGGGTTGAGATATGAACCCCATCCTATTCTAGAACCTGCGTTCTTTTACTTTTATGTTTGAAATCACTGGTTCTCTAAATTGCACGTGTATCCAAATCACCTGGAGGGCTTGCTAGAATATAGGTTCCAGGGCGCTCTCTCTCTGGGGCAAGCCCAAGAATCTGCATTTCACACATCTGGGTGATGCTGCTAGTGCTGGTCAAGGAGCTACACTGAGAAGTGCCACTCTAGAAGACAGCTCAGGCCTCTAAGGTCTCTTTTGACTCTGGAATTCTATCATTCAATACAACTGGGGGTAGGTGGGTGGAGAGAGCATGATACAAAAGGAAACATAAATACCAGATACTTTAGGAACAAAGAATTTCCAAAAAGCATTAAAATTGTTGCTTTTTATATTTAAGTAAGCCTTTATGCATTACTGAAACTCCTCACCCGAGGACATTTTTTTTTTTGTTTGTTTTGTTTTTTTATCCTCACCCGAGGACATTTTTGCATTTTTTGTTCAGATAGAGTGGGAGGGAGAGAGAGGAAGAGAGAGAGAGAAACATCGACGTGAAAGGAACACATCGAGTGGCTGCCACCTGCACGACCAACCAGGGCTGAGGACAAACTGCAACCGAGGTACATGCCCTTAGCGGGAACCGAACCCAGGTCTCTCTGGACCACAGGCCGACGCTCTAACCGCTGAGCCAAACCAGCCAGGGCCCGAGGACATTTTTTCATTTATCTTCAGACAGAGTGGGAGTGAGGGAAGGAGGGAGAGGGAGAGAGGGAGAGAGAGAGAGAGGGAGAGAGAGAGAAACATTGATGTGAGAGAGACGTATCGATTGGCTGCCTCCAGCATGACCCTGACCAAACTGCAATGGAGGTACGTGCCCTTGACCGGAATCAAACCCATGACTCTGTGGTCCATGGGCCGATGCTCTAACCGCTAAGCCAAACCGGTCAGAGTGAAAATTTTTTTTTTTAATGTTTTTAAAATTCATTTTTAGAGAAAGAGGAAGGGAGAGGGAGAGGTAGAAACATCGATCGGCCGCCTCCTGCACACCCCACCGCTAGGGATTAAGCCTGCAACCCAGGCATGTGCCCTGACTGGGAATCGAACCAGTGACCTCTTGGTGCATGGAACGATGCCCAACCACTAAGCCACACCATCTGGGCTTATTGAAACTTTTAGTCTTGGCCAGGTATGACTTTCATAAAAATGTTAAAAAATAGTAAAGAGAAAAGCAAAGAGACCTTATTCTTTCAACATTTACTGAGCCTTTCAAGCGTGGTTTCCCTCAAAAATATTTTGGTGACATAAGAAGGCTAGATGGCCCACCAATGCCAGCCAAGAGGTGTTCCAGTGGGCTAAGAACGGGCATATTTTACCCTGATTTCCTGTCAGATCAAATGCTGCTGACCCCGGCTTCTGAGAGATGCCTGTGGCACTCACTTGGCAGACTAGGGGCATTAGGAAAATGGATGGGTGACCAGCAGGAGCTTGGAAATCAAAGGGAGAATCACCTGGTATGTGTCTGGTTTTCTGAAATGTCCAAACGGTTTTTATTCCTGGATCGCAAGTGCCATGTCTCAGCATCAGTGCTCTTGGCCAGAATCTTTCTGCAGTCAGCCCGGATCAGACTGCGCATCTGCTCAGTCACACCACAACTCAGTTCCTCCTAAGTTTCTTTTCTAGTACAAATCAATACTTCCTCCAAGACACACTCTGACCTATTTTTTTTACTATATTAAATTATTTTTCTTTATTGATATTAGAGAGAGGAAGAGAGAGGGAGAGATAGAAACATTGATGAGAGACATTGATTGGCCACCTCCTGCATGCCCCCTACTGGGGATCAGGCCCACAACCTGGCCATGTGCCCTGACTGGGAATTGAACCGGCGACCTCTTGCTGTATGGGTCGACGCTAAACCACTGAGCCACACCGGCTGGGCTTACTACTATATTTAGATATAAAAACTCAACACTTTAGTCCTTTAAAGAAATTTAATTGGTGCTGCTAGTGCTCTAAACTGTTCCATACCAGAGAGGTCTTAACTACTAAACAGCTTTTGTAGAAAGAAACACATCTATTAGACACCACTCCTTCTTTTTCAGGCCTCTAAGAGGAAAGTCTCTGGCAGGCCAAATTTCAAGGCCAGGGGGATGCTGAGAACTCAGGGAGAGAAGGAAACTCCCTTGAGCATAAAAAAATCCAAATTGTCTTGGTGAGGACTGACCTCAGGGGAACCCCAGAGTAAGAAGCCCTCCTTCTGAGTTAAATGCCAACTGTCTATCTACAGTCTATTGCCTTTTGAGGATCACACTGCAGCACCCTCGTCTGTATGGAAGATGAAATGATGAGGGGGACAGTAGAGCATTTAGGTCAAAAGCAGAAGCTACTTGCTAGCTGTAAGACCCTGGGCAATTGTGCCTCAATTTCCTTCTCTGCACAACAGAGAGAACAGTGCCCATTTTATACCCTGCTGGTGTAAACTTAGTAGATCTTAGCAAAGGGCTGAGGGAGTAGATATTATCCTAATGACCTAAGTGGAAAACAAGTTAGTAAGTGGAGGAGTTTTGTTGTCAGGGAGACAAGGGTTCGAATCCTGACCCTAACTTCCACTCATCTGCCCTGGTCAGTTTGGCTCAGTGGTTAGAGCATCGGCCCACGGACCAGAGAGACCCAGGTTCGCTTCCTGCTAAGGGCATGTACCTTGGTTGTGGTTTGTCCCCGGCCCCGGTTGGGGTTGAGTGGGTGGCAACCAGTCGGTGTGTGTCTCTCACGTCGATGTTTCTCTCTCTTCCTTCTTCTTTCCTTCCTGCTCTATCTGAAGATAAAAAAAAAAAATTCTCTCTCTCTCTCTCTCTCTCCTCGGGTGAGGATAAAAAAAAAACACAAAAAACTTCCACTCATCTGACTAGACCATGGATTAACACCTACCTTCTTAGAGTGCTTCGAGGAATAAATGAGATAACCTAGGCAAACTCCATAGCATAACATCTGCAACTTCTTTTTCTTTTCTCTATACTCTTTTTTTTTAATCCTCACCTGAGGATATTATTTTTCCCATTTATCTTCAGATAGAGTGGGAGGGAAAGAGAGAGAGGGGAAGGGGGGGGAGAGAGAGAGAGAGAGAAAGACATTGATGTGAGAGAGACACATTGATTGGCTGACTGCCGCATGACCCCGACCAGGGCCGGGGACCAAACTGCAACCGAGGTACGTGCCCTTGACCAGATTTGAACCTGAGACTCTGGTCCTTGGGCTGACGTTTCAACCGCTGAGCCAAACCAGCCAGGGCCTTTTCTCTATACTCGTAATAAGCCTCAAGAGCAGCGCCTGCCTGTAGGCATGGCCTATGCTGAGGGCTCAGCCCAAACAAGCCAGTCTGCAGAAAAATATTAAAAAACAAGCACAGGCTTTCACACAAAGTGACCTCAGTTCTGATCCTGGCTCTGTCTTATAGCTGGCTGAGTGCTGGGGACAAATCCCCCTACCTCTCAGAGCATAGGGTCTTCATCAAACATTGCTGTGTCGAGAGGTGAGTACAGAGATTACACATAGGAAAGGGAGTAATATAATATAAATGGCCAGAACATGAAAATAATAATGACAATACAAATGTTAATAAAAAAGCCAGGTACTTTTCTAAACTCTTCACTAGAATTATCACAGTGAATCCACCTAATAATTCCTCGAGGTAAATATTATTATTTTTTATAAGGTTATTTTTATTTATTTATTTAGAGAGAGAGGAAGGAAGGGAGGGGGAGACAGAGAGAGAGAAACATCAATGTGAGAGAGACACATCAATTGGATGCCTCCCCTCATGACACCAACTGGGGCCAGGGATCAAACCCGCAACCCAGGTCTGCAGGTTGATGCTCTAACCACTAAGCAAAACTGGCCAGGGCTTATTATTATTATTATTTTTGTTAATCCTCACCTGAGGGTATTTTTCCATTGATTTTTAGATAGAGTGGGAGGGAGGGAGGGAAACATTGATGTGAGAGAGACATTGACTGGTTGCCTTCAGCATGACTCTGACCAGGGCTGGGGATTGAACCTGCAACCGAGGTTCATGCCCTCAACAGGGAATCAAACCCTTGACCCTTCAATCTTTGGGCCGATGCTCTAACCGCTGAGCCAAACAGGCCAGGGCACATATTATTATTTTTATTCCCTTTTTATAGACAGCAAATGGAGGCTCAGAGAGGCTAAGCCATTTGCCCAAGGCCACAGAGCTGGGTAAGTGGTGGGGGCAGGATCTGAACTGGCTCTATCTCAATGATTGTGTATTTAAACATTATGCTACTACTTCCAATGTTAACTTCCCGTTCCCTTCTCCCTTAAATATTGTATGTAGGGTACATCCCATAAATGCCATATTCATTATAGGTTGTAAGGATTTTCCATTCCTTCCTTGTTTAGTCATATGCTTTCATGTCTTCATTCACACTCTGCTCAATGGTCTCATCTGTCAATTGGAGGATTGAGTAGGAAGAGCTGGAGGAAAAATGTGGCCTCCTCTCTATATAGAAAGCAGCCAATGGAGAGCGTCCTGGCTTTATTCCTATGATAAAGTTCTACTATTGATAACATTACAGAGTCCCCACCAGATCTCCCTGTTGCCTTCCTGTTTTGGATGTGCTCGGAATGATTTTTTGGCTCCTCTATTACTTGAACACTAGGGTCACTCTGGCCCCTCCAGGGTCCCTTTGTTAGCTGTCTTTCCTCGGTAATTCCCTCGTCAATCAAGATCTGTTTCTGGCAATGCTAGACCTCCTTTCTTGCCACGACAGAATGCCACTGACACTCTATTATGACTGCTTGACCGGGTGTTAGCCCCACAACTAGGAACTGTGGCTTTATAAATTTCCAATGCCATTGTATGTACACACAGTCATGTCATAAATCTCCAGGCTGAGGAGGAAGGGAGAGAGATTTGGAGGGGAAGAGATGAAAATATCACACCAGGTCTGGGGCATCATATGGCTCTAGCATCTGGCTGATCCTTTATAAGCTACCCATGTATTTACTGTCATTAACTGTGAAAGAAGGCTTCTGGACCCCGCTGAGCCAAACAAGGGGCTCTGTTTTCGTCCTGACTTTCAAGAAAATGCATACCCCAATAGATGCATTTAAGAAACCACAATGTGCCCTGGCTGGTTTGTCTCAGTGGTTAGAGCGTCGGCCTGCGGTCCAGAGAGACCCGGGTTCGGTTTCCGCTAAGGGCACGTACCTCGGTTGCAGTTTGTCCCCGGCCCTGGTTGGGTCGTGCAGGAGGCAGCCACTTGATGTGTCCCTTTCACGTCGATGTTTCTCTCTCTCTCCCTCCCACTCTATCTGAACAAAAAATGGAAAAATGTCCTCGGGTGAGGATAAAAAAAAAAAAAAAAAAAAAGAAGAAACCACAATGACAAAGTGAACTTCACACCCGCCTAGAGTTGACGCCACCTGGTCTGGGCAGCCTGGGATGGAGGGCACAGGAGTGTGACCTGTAATTGAGGTGAGCTGCACTCTGCAAAGCAGTCACAAATGTTCAAAGCCATAAGCAGCTGGGGGGCACTCCTGCCAAGAGTGCCAGCGTCCTTTGGGCTCTGAGTGTGACTTCACCAGCACAAGCCCAGGGATAGCAGTGTGACACTGAGGTCAAGCAGGTGACACTACAGTGAGGGGTCTACTGGCTAAACAAAGAACTACCAACAAAGAAACAAGTCCCAACTAGCACACAGGTACAATATGTTGCCATTTCCAGGCATACAATGCCAACATCCCTTCCACAGCAGGCCTCCCGAGTACAAAAGCTCCTGGAGGTCAGAGGCAGTTTCCTCCCAAGTATTAATGAGGGCAGAGGTTAACTTCTTTCAGGTTTCTGATACCCAACTTACCATGAAAGGAACAATGATGTCACCAAGGACAGCCCAGTGTCTTTCCTTTCCTGGTCACTTTTTACAGGTTAGAAGCCTATAATCCTCTGGCAGAAAAGCTGACCGTGGTCCCCACTAGCCTATAATTCTTCCACTCTGAGTCTAGGATAAATACACACTTCTTCACACATGGCCTGGGTGGCCTGCATCACTGGTCTGGCTTGTGCTCTCCCCCAACCCACTTCTGGCTGATCTGTAACCTGGCCCTTCAGGGACTCAAAGCACCAACCCCTTCCTGCATCTGGGCCTTGCTACAGATTGCTCCTTCTACTTTTACCTCCACTTTTGGGCTGGCTAAACTTTGCTCCCCCAGGGAGGTCTCTGCGATCCGATCTAAATGAAGACTGTGCTAACAACAATTGCGCAGATCACTGCAGTGCTTGTACTATGGGCAGGCACAGCAATCAGCATTCTACCTGCATTATCTCAGCAAACTCACAACAACCGCTGAGTTGTGTACCACCAGTATGTTATTTCCATTTTACAATGGAAGAAAGTGAGCCACATGGCAAGCCAATGGCAGGGCTGGTATCCGAACCCAGGCAGCCTGACTCCAGAGCCTGTGTTTCATCACCATACTCCACCACCTTCATACTTGTGGCATATAGCACAAGGCAAAATTTGAAAGTCACCATACAGCTGTGTGATTATCTGCTGAATGCTGGTCCCCCAGCAGGCGGGTCTGAGAGCAGGCAGTGTGTTCCGATCACCCTCCTATGTACCTGGACTTGGTATAGTAACTCACACCTAGAGAAGCCATTCAGTAACTATCCACACCAAGGAGGGAGGGACAATATAAATGTAGTTTCTTTGGTTGAAGAGAGGGAGGGACTGGACTAGGTCCTCAACCACCTAGTGCCTCAAGGTGTGCAGGCAGGCCTTCCCAGCCCCTCCGGTGGGAGAGAAGGCCTGGGGCCTGGCCTGTAGACAGAAGGTGTCATCAACAAGTGTACCCACCTCCCTTCTCACTTCCTTTAGGGACTGGTTAAGGGTCTGCTTTCGCTGCCCCCACTACTCCCTAGTGAAGTCACAGGGGCTTTGGAATTCACTGTCTCACCAGGGACAGTCCTCTGCTCTTCCATGTGTGCTCTCCTGATCAGGTTGTTCACTGATATAGGGTAGGGATATGGTTTGGCTTTTGCAGAGATCCCCCACAAGAGGGCTGCACCCCTTCCCAGAACCTGGACACACACACACACGAGGGAGGAGGGAGAACAGGCCAAAGGAGCTCCCCCAGGTAAAAATTCGATGACACAGTCAGACCAACTCGAAGGCCCAGAGAAGAACCAGCAGTCTATTGTGGGTATTTCTGTCCCCTACGCCACTCTTCCCGGACCGCCTGTCGTCCTGCGCGTGGGACAGGCACAGTCTCCCCTGCTCTCAGCTGGCCAAGAGTGAGCAGTCTGTCCCACTGAGCTCACTGCTGTGGAGAGGGAAAGTCCAAGTGGAATAGCCAGGCCAGGAGGGCCTGTCGGAACTGTCTCAGGGATTTGGGCTCCCACCAGATTATTTCTGTCTTGGCTGGAACGGCAGGATTACTCTGTGGAACAAGCTTTCCTTCTCTTTGGCTGCTGGGCTCTTCAGGCAGCTTGCCAGGCCATGCTGTCCCGCTCAGGGCACTGGGTCCTGAGGAAATCCACTAGCAGTGCTGAGCCACAAGCTCCATGAACTCTGCTTCTCCGCAAGAGGCAAAAGTGGACCTGCCCGCCCACTTTGATGGCACGGGGGCATTTCTGGAAGACAAGTGACTTGTGTATATTGTACAAGCAAGCAGAGAACGGGAGGGTGGTGAGAAATGGGCACATTGGAGGTAGTCAAAAACAGCAAAGAAAGCTTTGTTTTACAACTATTTGTATAATGGGAAAGCAACTCACTAACAAACCTGGAATTATAGGGGAGGGAGAGATTAAGTAACATAGAACCCCCATAAAATCATAGCATATGAAACCACACACCTAATATTTTAGCACTTTGTCATCAATTCAAAGCAGTATAAATACGGCAATTACTCACATAAAGCCTGTTGGTGTATTCAAGCTGTAACTGCACCTATTAAACTGTTACAGTGATAGATGGAAGTATCTATCCTGAAATTAGCTGCCTTCTCTGAAAGACAGAATTACAGAGATTGAGGCCGACTGCAGGGAAATAACCAACTGGATTGAACAGCTCCAGTTGGACCAAATTTGTATGACAACTCTAGAAAGTGCCTACGATGAATGTGGATGAAAATACAGAGCCTTTTATTTAGGTCAGCTGCTCCCCAAGTGGGAAGAAACTTAGTAAAATTCTTTTATTTTAGTGTGTGGGTTCTTGATTTTGTGCAGGAAAGATTTCACAACATGAGTCCGGGTGACTGTGAGTGGACATTTACTAAAGCTGGGGACAGTGAAACATGGAAGGGCTGGAGATAAAAGAAGCTACAGGAGAGAGCCTGGGCGGGGCTGCTTTGGCTCACTAGGAGGTAAGTCAGTGACAGGAGTGAGCCAATGCGGGGCTGCTGTTAGTTACTGGAAAGTCAGAGAAAACGAGGCCTTGGAGACAGGTTCAAGGCTTTAATCCGGCATGAGCTACCGCTGCCCTGTTCCCCTGGTTGCAAGTCTCATGGGGACCCCCAGAGTTTAGGAGAGAAAAGTAAAGCTGCATGCCTGAGAGGGAAGAAAGGCGTGGGCGTGCTCCCAAGAGGGAAAAGTGCCCTTGGTAAACTTCTGAGTCCAGTTTAGTCTGATGCTATAAAGCTCACAGCTTCACAGAAGAAAGGGCTGGAATGTGGGCCCTTTGCATTCCGATGGGCCGTGAATGGCCTCTGCCCAAAGGAACTACGGGATTTGTTGCCTTCTTATAAAAAGAGCTTAGTGCTACTTTGAGATGAATACTGTGCTCCAAATCATGGGAGATTAGCTGATAAAGTGTAAGAGGTGTTCTGGGAAGCACAGGGCTCTCCCCACGCTAGCCCAGGGCTGGGCTCTTCCTGCTGCTCCTTCCCAGCCTCAGAGGACTCAGCCTCCGCAGCCCTAGGTGTCCTCAGAGGGACAGAGGAAGGTCTTAAGCTTAGGAACCCTGTGGGGAGGGCAGGGACAGTGCCGTGGTATGTATAAAATATATATTTGGTCTTTGTCCTCAGTTCCTGCAACAGAGCTCCCCAAACTCTTGGAATTTCCTGAGTGACAGGAGTGCCTTCTGTTATTGATAAAGTCCCATTCAACCATACTTGAGTTTAAGATAATGAGGTGACTATTGGAGGTCCCTAGGTAGCTTCAGGATAGGGGCTGGTCACCAGAAAGATCAAGTCTTGATGAAAGGGCTAGAACTTTCAGCCCTGCACAACCTCCAGGGAGGGAAGAGGGGCTTGGAAATTGAATTCAATCACCAATGATGAATGATTTAATCAATTATGCCTGCGTCATGGAACCTCTATAAAAACCCTAAACAACAGGTTTTGGAGAGCTTCTAGGTTGGTGAACAAATGGAGGTGCCGGGAGGGTGACACGATGGGAGAGGGCATGGAAGTGCCGTATCCTTTACCCTGTCCTACAAATCTCTTCCAATGGGGTATTCCAGAGTTGTATCCTTTATAATAAACTGTAATAGTAAGTATAGAATTTTCCTGAGTTCTATGAGTAATTCTAGCAAATTACTGAATCTGGGGGAAGGTGTGGGAACCCCCGACTTTGTGGCCAAGTCAGACAGAAGCGTGGGTAACCTGGGGACCCCATTCTTGCAACTGGTGTCTGAAGTGAGGGCTGTCTTGTGGGACTGAGCCTTGCAGTCTGATGCTCACTCTGGGTAGTTTCAGAATTGAGTCATAGGACACCTAATTGGTGTCACAGTAGAAGAGATGTTGGAAAAGACCCCAGATATTTGGTGTCAGGAGGAAAAACCAACCCTCTTGCACAGTAAGAGAGAAAGAAAGCTATTTGGTGTAGGAAGCAGAGGCCAATATTAGCTGGCCTGATTCCACTGCTCCCTGAGTTGCCAGGGCCCCACTTGATCTGTCTTCTTTGGGTTTCAAATTACCTCAGCGAAGGGAGGCAATATGGCCAAGCCGGTAATGGCTCTGGGTTAAAATGCTAGCTCCTATCTTCATCTTTCTGAACCCCACTTTCCTCATCAGAAATGAGAAATTACACCTATCTCAGAGCATTGCTATGCAGATGAAATGAGACCTGTGGAATCACTGAGCACTGGGTCCAGCAATGTGAGCTCCCAATTGACACTAGGTACACATTATCTCCCTTAATACACACAACTAGCCTGCAAGAGCTATTTTCATCTCCATCTTATAGTACAGGAAACTGAGACTCGGAGAAATGAAGAAACCTGCCCAGGGTCACACCTGCCACGCTGCCCACAGATGCTGCTCTGGTCCCTCTATGAAAGGCTGTGCTGCACGCCAGGCCTAAATAAAGAGCCTTTGCCAGTGAGATTAAGCAATCTGGGAGTTCACTGACAGCTGTAGGAAATCAGCTTGAGTAATAGTTTGGCCTTTTGTCCTGCTGTCTCCAATCAGGGCAACAGTATAATCTGCTCTCAGTTAGTTATGAAGCTGAAAAATATATGCATATTACTAATTCCAAACACTTAGCAGCCATTTTCCATTTACTAGTTTGGTGGGGTTTTTGGAGGGCAGTTCCAGGAAAGACTGGGTTGGTGTTTTCTGAAGAACTGTGCACCACCCATCAAAGGGTTCCCTAATGCAGGGCGTCTTTTTCTCATGATCACTGTGAAAACACAAGGGAGACAGACATGTGCTCGGCCATCTCTCTGCAGGGAGGGAGAAAATCCGAGGGAGTCATTAAACTCTGGTACCCCCGATGGCTGTCCTTTCAACCTATAATATGGAGGTAAGATACTGGAAATAAAGCCAGGAGCTAACATTAACACATTAAAACAGGTTTATTAGCTGCTATTATTGATGTTTGTCATGAGTATATGTGATCAGTGACTTTGCATCTTAGAAAAGACCCAAGGGAAGGGGATGGGCACACAGTAAAGCTGCAGGTGGACTATAACCACGTTGGACGGCTGGGCACACGGAATCACCCTGAAGCAATGAGGTCCCCTGCCTGCATTGCTGGGAAGAGCAAATTATTTGATCTAGGCTCAGTCACTTCCATCTTATTCATCCTTTAAGTCCCAACAACTCTTCCTCCCAGCCCTCCCCAATCTCTCTTTTGCAAGCTCTAAGTGGTTTAGAGCCAAATCCTTTTACCTTTATTGGATCATAAACTCCTTGAGGACAAGGGTGTGCCATCATACTTGCTCTGAATCATTGGTTTATTCCATAAATACTGGACTGCACAGCAGTCTTTAACTTGGGAGGCAAAGATTCCCCTCACTTTGACAACTTAACAAAGGCTGTAGATTCTGCTCCCTCTATAGAGTATACATGCACACATGTACACACAACATCTCTGCAATAACTGTCAGGGGTTCACAGACCTCCAAAGCCCATCCACAGACTTCAGGTTAAGCACCCCTAAGCAAATCCACCTGCTTGCACAGTGCAAGTCAGAGACTTCCAGGGTCTGAGAATCAGCTTTTCCCCAAGGTACTGCTCTAACTGCACTGGGTCCCTCAAACAATAACTCTTTATTTATTTATTTATTTTTATCCTCACCTGAGGACATTTTTCCATTTTTTATTCAGATAGAGTGGGAGGGAGAGAGAGGAAGAGAGAGACAGAGAGAGAGAGAGAGGGAGAGAGAGGGAGAGAGAGAGAGAGAGAGAGAGAGAGAGAGAGAGAGAGAGAGAGAGAGAAACATTGACGTGAAAGGGACACATCGAGTGGCTGCCTCCTGCACGACCAACCAGGGCCGGGGACAAATCACAACCGAGGTACACGCCCCTAGCGGGAACCGAACCTGGGTCTCTCTGGACCGCAGGCCGACGCTCTAACCACTGAGCCAAACTGGCCAGGGCTCAGACAACAACTCTTTAAGCCAACTCCAAAGACAGCCCTCGTGGCAGGGAACACTACAGTCGTCCCTCGTTTATCGCGGTTAATCTGTTCCAGACTCTAGCGGTTGCACCTGGCATTGAAGGATTCCTGGGGTGCTCGAATACATAGGCCTACAGTCCATACGTACAGTAATTTTAATTTTAATTGTAATACAGGAGTGTATAATTGACTCAGACAACCAAGCGCGCGCTGTATCATTTTCACTGTCTCGATCAACTTTTTAATGAATATATTTGAAAAAAACGCGATAAGAGTGAAGCTGTGAAAGTCGAAGCGCGAAGTGGCGCGGGACGACTGTACAGCTTTCAAAGGTGAAACAAACCTGTATGCAATATAAGAGCCTGGGCAAGGAAAAAAAGCCAAAGTGGAGACAGACTCTAGCCAACAAGAGACCTTTGAGTGATCATCTTGTACCTAGTGACTTTATTTCCTTATCTACCCTAAGCTAATTTAGTACAGAGGAAGAATAAACCACTTACACCTTCAGTAAATACCTGAGTGCCTACTATAGTCAGGAGCTACGCCAGGTGATGGATGGCAAAGAAGAGACAGTCCCTGCCTTCAAGTTCCTTACAGTGTAGCAGCATTGCAGGAAACAGAGAAGCAAAGGGGCAAAGACAGCTGAGTGGTGACACCACAACAGGGTTGCACACCAGCAGAGAACCTACAATTCTTCCAGTAGTGACACCTTACCTTGCCTTGGGCAGATGGGAGGGAGAGTACTCAGGGAATGATTCCTGAAAATGGAGAGGACAAACAGAGAAATAAAGATGGAGATAAACTTAGAAGCTGAATCCAACCCAGGAACACTTGTTGCAGAGAGGTCTAACAATGGTGTGAGTGGATCTCTTTCAGAGCACTAGGAGAGAAAATTTACTGCTTCTTTGAGGCCAATGACACCCCACAGACAACAACAATTCACTCAGCAGTTATTTAGGACAGGACGGTCAAGTGCTTTCGTTTTTACACCGTTAGAGGAAGAGAGCGTTCTCTAATGGTCTGCCCATTGCTGCTCAGATTAGCCCAGATGTAAATGTTCACTTGGAGTCCCTGAGACTAACGATGTCTTCACCCAGCTCCTGCTCACTCCCAATGGTTGAACAAGTGCCTCAATGCCTTGGGCAGTCCCAGCGTGCATGAGAGAAAAGTGAAACCACCAGGCAATGAGGAATCTTTGTCAGAATAGGTCTCTTCTCTAAGGATTAATACAGGCTGCTGTGGACTGAACCTGGAGTAAAAACATCTATTCCTCTATCCTCCAATTACTATTATTACTATTAAACAGCTTTATTGACACCATACAATTAATTCACCCACTGAAAGTATATAATTCAATGGGTTTTAAAGTAAACTTATAGAATTCTATAACCATCACCACAATCAATTTTAGAACATTTTCATCATCCCAAAAAGAAACTCCTCACCCATGAGCAGCCACTCCAAATTCCTCCCTCCTCAAAGCCTCTGGCAACCGCTAATCGACTTTCTGTCTTTATAGATGGGGCTATTTTGGACATTACGTATAAATGGAATCCTACAACAGGGAATCTTTTGTGATTGGCATCTTTCAATTTAGCATAATGTTTTCAAGAATCATTCACGTTGTAGCATGTACAGTTGTCCCTTGGGTATCCACTGGGGATTGGTGCCAGGAACTCCTGCAGATACCAAACTCCATAGATGCTCAAGTTCCTTCTATAAAATGGTGTAGTATTTTCATATAACCAATGCACATCCTTCTGTATACTTTAAATCATCTCTAGATTACTTATAATACCTAATATAATGTAAATAGTTGTTATATGGTATTATTTAGGGAAAAATGACAAGGAAAAAAGTCTGTACATGTTCAGTAAAGATGCATCCGTCATAGGCCTAATTATATAGTACATGTCAGCAACAAGGTAACATTTTCTTTGTTCCATGGTTGGTTGAATCTGAGGATGCAGAACACACAGATATGGATGGCTGACTGTATAGGTACTTCGTTCCTTTTTATGGATGAAGAATCTTGCATTGTATGGATAGACCACATGGTATGGACAGACCATCATCAGTTGGACATTTGAGTTGTTATCGCTCTATGCCTATTATGAATAATGCTGCCTCTCCATATTATTTTGAACCCTAAATTCTAAAGTGATTGACAAACACTTCTCTAATCTTGGGAAATATGCATTTGAAACTTCATGGCCAACCCCATCCTCGGGACACCAAGTCTCCTCTTAGCCCTGGCAGCCTGGTTCACTCACATTCTTCCCCCTGCTCTGCTGACTCACAGCTCCTTCCCTTCTAAGCCCTCTATTTAAATACCCTTCCTCAAATGTTTCACACACATTCCCTGAACTGTTGGCAAGATACCCTGTACCCCTCAAACTAAGAACACACTGAAATTTGTTCCCACTCAGATGTTTCAACCTTGCTCAAGACCTTAGGATTATATGCATCTTTTTACTTCTCCTTTTCTGTTTCTACTGAATGAAACTTTTGAGGGAAGAGGTCTTTTGAATGTCTCTATACCATTCAGTCATTCATAGTCATTTATCAGAGCCCTGTGTCCCTGGTTTGGAGGATACAATGATGAAGACTCGGTCCCTTCCCTCAAGGAACTTAAGCTCTATTGAGGAAGGAAGACAATCAGAGTCCAGTGTGATAAGTGTTCACAGAGGACTGCACAGAGCACTACAGAGACTGGGGTGTGGGGTGAGGGGGCATGCTCAGAGGGTAGGTCAGAGAAGGACTCCTGAAATGAAACAGCGAGTAAAGGCACTGTGGGTGAGCACTATCGTGAAAGTTCAAGGAACTGTATGCAGTTCTAATCTATGTGGCTAAAGTTTATCATCCTGGGTGAAGGAAATGGCAAAAGGTGAGGCTAGATGATGGGCTGGCAATAGTAATCAACTTCTTCCAGGAGGTGATGGAGAGCAGCTGAACAATTTTAAAACAGGGAGGTGATGTGATCTCATTTATTTTAGAAAGATATTTGTAGTAGTGTGAATAAGGGACAGAAAGGACATGAGACCAGAAGCAGAAAGACCAATTACCAAAAGGCTATGACCGTAAACAGGAAGAAAGAGAGAGACTGTAAGTGCAGTGTCAGGGGCCAGATTCAAGACCTACTTAGGGAGCAAAAACAACAGGACTTATTAGTTAGGTTGACTGATGTGAGGAGGGACAAGGCCTCAGGGAGCTTCATGATGACAGTTCAGCAAATCTTGGATGAAAACCTCCAAACCCCACCTTCTGACTGGTGATAGCAAGGGTTGACAAGCTTTCTCAGGAGTGACATCCTTTTTCCAAATGAAATCTTATTATTATTATTATTTTTTTAATCCTCACCTGAGGACATCCTTTCATTTTTTTGTTCAGATAGAGTGGGAGGGAGAGAGAGGAAGAGAGAGAGAGAGAAACATCGATGTGAAAGGGACACATCGAGTGGCTGCCACCCGCACGACCAACCAGGGCCGGGGACAAACTACAACTGAGGTACATGCCCTTAGCGGGAACCGAACCCGGGTCTCTCTGTACTGCAGGCCGACGCTCTAACGGCTGAGCCAAACCGGCTAGGGCTCCAAATGAAATCTTAAATGAACCTTAAGGGAGAAGGGCCCAGAGTCCTGGTGGTCTACCTTCCCCGTCCCCATGCAGAAGCACTTACTTAGAATCCTAGGGATCCAAGAGAGGATCTGAAAAGCCCTGGCCAAGTCTAAATGCTGGATTCTGATATTCAAAGGACTCTAGGGCAATATAGCCTTGTGTTCAATAGCACTCTCACCACCACACCCGACTCTCGCTCTGTCCATTCCCTACCTAGAAGATTCTTCCGCATCCTCTGTTACAGAATCCAACTTATCTTTCAGGCCCAGCCCCTAGCCGAGGAATGTACCAAGTCAACTCAAGGGATTTCCTTCCTTCCAGGACTTCCACCTAATGCCTCGGCCTTGTGGACACTGGGTAAACTCACTGCCATGAACTAGTAACTGTTCATTTTCTCTTCCATGTAGCCATCTCTCCCATGGGACCTGGGCTTAGGCTTCCTCAGGATCGCCTCAGCATTGAAAACACCTCATATTCTCAATAGGCCCAGAAACATTTACAGACCGACAAACTAATTTATTACATGCCACTCCTCCCATCGATGACTAAATATGAGAAAAGAAATGCAGAAAAATCATGATCTTGGATTGAAACAGTCAATGTTCATACGTTATAAAGATGTTCAACTGCATTTTCCCCCCTTTAAAAATTTTCAATTGCATTTTTTTATTTTTTATTTTTGTGAGAGGGAGGAAGAGAGAGAGAGAAACATCGATGTGAGAGAGACACATCGACTGGCTGCCACCCACACGACCTCAAACGGGGCCGGGGACAAACTGCAACCGTGGTACGTGCCCTTAGTGGGAACCGAACTCGGGTCTCTCTGGGCCACGGGCCAACGCTCTAACCACTGAGCAAAACCGGCCAGAGCTCAATTGCATTTTAAACATAAACCAAATTAAAATCTCAATGGAGTGGTAAAAATTCACTAAACAAAATAATTAAAATAAAAATTACATGGATATTTTGCAAAAAAAGAAAAAATTAGTAAAACTATCTTTAGAAGATTCAATAGAAAAGGAAGAGGTTGGAAGATTGCCCAGTGGACCTCGGAGTTGCTGGGTGTATAAATGAAGCTGGGCCCTGAGGCTGTAGAAAGAGGGAAGATGCCAACCAATTATTTTTGACTATAATAAAAAAATATGAACTGTCCTATTCATCTATGAATCTCTAGAACCTAAGGGAATTGGCACATTAATTACTCTTTTTGTTGTCGTTGTTGTTGTTAATCCTCACCCGAGGACATTTCTTCCATTGATTTTTTTAAAATCTTTTAAAAAAAATTTTTTATCCTCACCCGAGGACATTTTTCCATTTTTTGTTCAGATAGAGTAGGAGGGAGAGAGAAGAAGAGAGAGAGAGAGAGAGGAACATCGACGTGAAAGGGACACATCGAGTGGCTGCCTCCTGCATGACCCAACCAGGGCCGGGAACAAACTGCAACCGAGGTACGTGCCCTTAGCGGGAACCGAACCCGGGTCTCTCTGGACCGCAGGCCGATGCTCTAACCGCTGATCCAAACTGGCCAGGGCTCTTCCATTGATTTTTTAAGAGAGAGTGGAAGAGAGGGAGGGGTAGAGAGATAGAGAGAGAAAAACATCGATGTGAGAGATTGACTGGTTGCTTCCTGCATGACCCCGACAGGGACCGGAGATTGAACCTGCACAACCCAGGTACATGCCCTTGACTGGGAATCGAACCCACAACCCTTTGGTCTGAGGGCTAATGCTCTAAATACCGAGCCACACTGGCCAGGGCTAATTACTCTTTTATTTTTTAATTAAAAAAATAAAAAAATATATGTTTTTATTGATTTTTTAGAGAGAGAGGAAGGGAGAAAGAGAGAGAGAAACATTGAGGTGAGAGAGAGAAACATTGATCAGCTGCCTCCTGCACACCCCACACTGGGGATTGAGCCTGAAACCCAGGAATGTGCCCTGACCGGGAATCGAATTGGGACCTCTCAGTCCATGGGATGATGCTCAATTCACTGAGCCACACCGGCTGGGCTCATTACTCTTTTAGGATTGTAAAAACGAAACACTATGAGGCTACAGAATATTCTGGTAAAGACAGCAATTAAGGGGATGGAAAGTAGAATTGAAAATAATGAATTCTACCAGCTCTAAGAATTTAAGAAACACGATTTTGGTATAAAAACAAGAAAGTGAAATCTATAAAACAAACAAAAAAAATTAGAAAAGACCCATTTTTAAGATTTAGTAGCTGATAAAATAATTGTCACAAAATATAGGGAAAGGATATCAAAAAGTGGTATTATGATAACTGAATAAAAATCTAAAGAAGAGACAAATCACTTTAGAGAGCCATGCTATATATAGGACAGGCTACCAAAGACTTACTAGGACTGTTCATTTCTGCAAGTTTTTGAGACTTTTAGACTCACCATGGGTCCATGTTGGTTTGTGCTTATTCTTTCTTCTCAAAGAACTCACATATTGATCTTAAAGCCCAGGTCAAATCTTCCACTAAGCTCCAACAAGCCACGTCAACCCCTCTGCTGAACCGAAACTTCCCTGTCAAGCAAATACTATCCCAAACTCAAGAGTGTCAGCTGAGTTTGTTGGAACTTGAAAGTTATTCTGTCATAGTTTTTCAATGGAGGTAAGTGACTTATGGTGTAAAGCAGTGATTTTCAACTGGTATGCTGCAAGCATTTTTAAAACATGCAATAGGGGCACTGACCTCTTTTCCTTTAGATTGTCAAATAAAAAATGACAACAGCCAACATAATAGCTGTCTGGTGTGAATGAATCAAAATTATACCTATTTTTTTGGTCAGATTGGCAAAAAATATGATATATCTCTTGTTGTGCCACAGAATTTTAGTAATTAGTGTATGTGTGCCATGAGATGAAAAAGGTTGAAAATCGCTGGTGTAAAGATGACTTAAAGAAAGATGCCACCTGCTTAAGTTCACAAAACAAATTAGAAATTAAAATTTCACTTTATAATAATCTCATTCTGATAATACAGTAGTGGCATTTGGGGCAAGAGTGTCACAGCAATATTACCTGGGCGATTCTATACTAAATCCCATGTATAGTGGGGATACAAAAATAAATAGCACTGCCGTGTCCTTTCAGGAGGTGATAACTTAGGGAGATAATAAGGCAAAAATGTGAAAAGTGAAATCATGCTTTAAACCTAAAAGTAAGTCACAAGGTAGAGAGCACAGTGACTGCTAAGCAGAGTACACAGACAATAACTGACACAGAAGTCCAGAGGGGGAAGGCAAGGTCAATTCAAGTAAGGACTCTCAGTCAGTAAGAAGGCATGCTTCCAGCTGGGTCTTTGATGACAGATGGATTTGTTGAAACCAGAGGGAAGACAGAGGGTGAAGGGACACAAAAGGGAAGAAAGTGGTGAGAGGAATTTCTAGTTAGAGAGTGCCCACATATAGAAGGTCCAATCTGGTTCAAAATAAGGACTTATTGCCCGGCCAGTGTGGCTAAGTAGTTGAACGTTGACCCATGCACCAAGAGGTCGCTGGTTCGATTCCTGGTCAGGGCACATGCCCAGACCATGCTGGTGAGGCTGTCTTATATTAAGAGGGCTGGCTCTCGTAACTTAGCCATTATTTCTAACTCATGACAAAACAGAGCATCCCACACAAATATGCTATTAGCACCAGGAAGGTCGATGTCATGTGTGTGCATGTCAGCAAGTGATGAGAATACATCTTAATCTCTCATCAAAGGCGACAATTTCTGACCAGAGGAAATGTTCAAACATCCAACTATGCTTTGATTCACACAAAATTTCCAGACAGAACCTCCACAGCAAAATAAAGGAATCCTGGCTGCTGAAAATTTCCCACTGTGGAGTCACACTGCCATGCAAACAATTCCTTGGAATCCCCACTTCACTACCCTCCCAGAGTGGGCCAGGAAAGATAAAACAGGAACCTGTTTTCTTTTTATTCTGAGCAAACAATTTTACTATAAAAGATACAATTATCTAAAACAGGCGCTGGCCTGAAAATGACTAGGAAGAAGGAACAGATAGTAGAGATTAGGATGCAGTGAGAAGAAAGCTCAGGAAAAGAAATCATGAACGAAGAGGCTGAAAGAATAGAGAGTTGGACTCTTCCTCAGCAGCAGAGCTTCCTGAGCTTGTCTACAGACTGGGTGTGAGGCCTGGTGCTGGGATTTTCCCAAACACAGAGCTCTAAAACCAGAAACTCCATTTGACACATCAGCTGGCTCTCAGACACACTATTATTCTTCAAGGGCCTCAACGTGAGAGACACTGTCACACATTTACAGCCTTTCTGAGTGCCAACAGCATCACTAGTCTAATCTGGGCAAGACAGGCCAGGGCCAGGCTGTCAGCATAAGGCTCTCAGGAAACCTCAGCAGCATATGGTGGAAGAGGGAGGAAGCCCTTCAACTCTCAGGGTCTTATCTGTAAAATGAAAAAGTGGAACTAGATGCTAAAAAAAACACCAAACTTTTATTGAAGTATAACACACATCAGTAAGTTTATAGAGAAGTGTATAGTGATGCATTTTCACACACTGAAGACACTCATGTAAACAGCACCCAGATGGAGACACAGAAGAGTCCCAGCTGTCCAGAAGCCCATTTTAGTCTCTCTATTCCCTGCCCACGATAACCACTGTCCTGATTTTCTTTATTTTTAATTTTTTTTCTTTATTGATGTTAGAGAGAGAGAGGAAGGGAGAGAGAGATAGAAACATCGATGAGAGAGAACACTGACTGGCCGCCTCTTGCATGCCCCTCACTAGGGATTGGCCCACAATCTGGGCATGTGTCCTGACCGGGAATCGAACCGGCGACCTCTTGGTGCATGGGTTGACACTAAACCACTGATCCACACTGGCTGGGCTGTCCTGATTTCTATCTTTCTTTCTTTTTTTTAATTTTCATTGATTTTTTTTTAGAGAGAGAGAAACATCGACCAGCTGCCTCCTGCACGCCCCCTAGTGGGGATTGAGCCCGCAACCCAGGCATGTGCCCTGACAGGGAATGGACCCAGGACCTCTCAGTCCATGGGCCGACACTCAATCCACTGAGCCACACCAGCCAGGCACCACTGTTCTGATTTCTAATAGCAAAGGTAAGTTTTACCTGTTTTTCTACTTACATAAACAGAATCATACAGTATGTATTCTTTGTTTCTGGCTCCTTTTGTTCAACATGTTTGTGAGATTCACCCATATGTAGAAAGCTGAACTAGATGATTTTTAAAGCAGCTTCCAATTCTAACATATTATCATTTTAAAAACATTGTGCCACTCTTATACACTGTTGATGGGAGTGTACTCAACAGGATTTTGGCAATATCCATCAAAATATAAAACGTACATGCCCTTCAGTCCATTCTGAGGTATTTATCCTACAGATATATTTGCACACATGAATGTGTCTATATACACGCCTATAGATAACCATTGCAGTATTGTTTATAATAAAAGACTGGAAACAATGTTCTTCAAAAGAAGACTGATTAAATAAATTATGATATATCCAGACCAAGAAATACTACCCAGTGAAGGGGACAAGCAAGGGGAGGAGGAGGAGAAAGAAGTAGAGGTTTCTATCCCTACCAATGGGAAAATATCCACAATATATTCTTAAGTAGAAAAAAAGCAAGTCATGGAACAGTGTGTTTAGTGTTGTTCCCTCTGTGTATAAACAAGTAGCCTGCGCTGTATATCATATGCATGTAGAGGCACAGAAAAGAAATCTGCAAAGAAACAATTCAAATTCCAACAGGAGATAACTCTGAGGAATAAGCAACTTTACTTTTTATTTTAGACAACACTATACAGTTTTAAAAAGAGTAATACAGCCCTGGCCGGTTTTGCTCAGCGGTTAGAGCGTCGGCCTACGGACCAATGAGTCGCGGATTCGTTTCCGGTCAAGGGCATGTACTGCAGGCAACCAGTCGATGTGGCTCTATCACATTGATGTTTCTCTCTGTCTGTCTCTCTCTCTCTTCCTCCCTTCCACCCTATCTAATGTTAAATGGAAAAATATTCTCGGGTGAGGAAAAAAAAAAAAGAGTAATACACATTTATTATTAAATTTTCATACAATATAGTAATTATTTAGAGAGTAAACAGTAAAAGCCCTATTTTTCACCACTACCTTCTCAACCTGCCCCCCTCTAGAATCACCTGAGAGACACCCCTGAAATCTTTGTTGTTTCCATCAGGTCATAAACATACACACCGGTTTTCCCAACCTTATAAATGGACTCATGCTGCACATAGTAGTTTGAAAATTGTTTTTCTCACTTTATAATAAATTGTGGGCATATTCACATATTGGTACATATAGGTAAACCTCATCTTTTTAACATCTGCCTAGTACTGCTGTATGGATGCACCATTCTCCTGTTAAGAGAACAGCCTGTACACACCTTTGTGGATGTACGCCAACATTTCCAAAGAACAAATTCCCAGAAGGGCCAAGACCAAGGGCATAAGAGCTTAAATTTTTAACTGATATTGACAAATTATCTTTTTTTAAATGGCCATATCTATTTATATTCCCACTAATAGTACATGATGCACCAATTTATAAAAACTCTGCCTCTTGTTATTTTTAACAAGGAGCACCTATTTTATAAGAACAACAAAACTTTAAAAATAAGTTTGAAACCTAAAGACCTAGCAAAAAATCCAGCTTTAAGTTTAATAACTGGAGACTACTTTAAAAACTAGTCTCAATGGCCAGATTTACTTAGAAGGGCAAAGGGAAGACCCGACTTATTGCTGTGCACATGTCCCCACCACAGAGAAGGCTGGCACCGGACCTTTTGATCAGAAACAATCAACCCACCGTGACTGCTGGTTGTTGAGGTCTGTGTTACAATCAGGCAAGAGATGGAAAGCTCATGCTGCCATGACTCATGTTTCTTTGCCATATGAAGACTTCCATTTTAAATTATTCAGTTGCAGGCCCTGGTTCCCAGCTTCCAAAGGCCAAATCTCATAAGGGCTGGCATTCAAAGTACAAACAACCAGGGCTGCTTGTTATAGGAAGTGGGAAGATTTTTAAGTCAGCAAGGCCCTTGTAGACGAGGCAGTCTAATTTGCCTCTCATTTTAGCCCATCTGGTGTGTCTCAGTGGTTGAGCATTGACCCATGCACCAAGAGGTCGCTGGTTCGATTCTTGGTCAGGGCACATGCCCAGGTTATGGGCCAAATTCCCAGTAGGGGGCATGCAGGAGGCAAACAATCGATGTTCTCTCTCATTGATGTTGCTATCTCTCTCTAAAGTCAATAAAAAAAAAAAGATAAAGTAAAAAAGAATAATTTGCCTCTCATTTTATTTTTTTTTATCCTCACCCGAGGACACTTTTTCATTTTTTGTTCAGCTAGAGTGGGAGGGAGAGAGAGGAAGAGAGAGAGAGAGAGAAACATCGATGCGAAGGTGACACATCAAGTGGCTGCCACCCGCACGACCAACCAGGGCCAGGGACAAACTGCAACCGAAGTACATGCCCTTAGCGGGAACCGAACCCGGGTCTCTCTGGACCACAATTTTGCCTCTCATTTTAAAGTTGGGGACACTTAGACCTTAAGGTATAAATAAATAAATAACGTTAAGAGCTTGAGCTTTGGAATTGGACAGATGGACATTTGAGCTGAATCAGCTACTTATTAGTTAAGCCACTTTTGATTAAATGATTTAATGTTCCTCAATACCAGCTCATCATTACAACAGGAAAATAATAGTCTCTACTTCAAAGGACTATATGGGGATTAAGTAAAAAAAGAGAAGAGAGATTAGTTTATAATTTCTTCCCTCTGCAAGATCACCCAGGAAGTTTACGCAGAGTTGGGCATAGACATTCCAATCCATTGGTATGCTAAAAGAAAAATGTACAAATCCAAACACTAGAAATTCTAAACGGAACACTTGCCAATTCTACTGAGACAACTGACAGGTGGCTGTGGTTGTCCCAATGTCCCACTTTCCTCTCCTAGGAACAAGGAAGAATGAACTCCCTTGTCCCTCTGTGGTTGGGTGAAGCCATGTGACCAGTTCTGACCAATGACTTGTGAGCAGAAGTGAAGTGAGGCTGAAGCATTTAATTGCTGGAATGAGACCCTCCAGAGATCTCTCTCCCTCTGCACCTAGCCTCATTCAAAGGTGATGGTGGTGGGGGTGGGGGGACGCCTGCTCCATCAGCTGGGTCCCCTGACTGAAGACAATGGAGGGCAGAGCCCCCAAGACAAATATCATGAGTGAGAAAGAAATCTTTGCTCTTTTAAGTGACTGAAATGCTAACCTGACCTAACTTGACTAATATGCTATGGCTGACGGGAGAAGAAATATTTAGCTAAAGAAATGATAGTGCCAAAAAAAAAAAAGAAGAAGAAGAAATGATAGTGCCCTGGCTGGTTTGGCTTAGTGGTTAGAGCGTTGGCCTGCGTACTGAAGAGTCGTGGGTTCGATTCCCGGCCCTGGTCAGGGTCCTGAGGGAGGCAACCAGTCAATGTGTTTCTCTCACATCGATGTTTCTCTGTCTCTCCCTCCCTCCCTCCCTCCCATTCAATCTAAAAAAAAAAAAAAAAAAAATTAATGGAATAATATCCTCAGGTGAGGATTTAAAAAAAGAAAGAAAGAAATGATAGTAATCATTAAGGCTGTGATGAAAAAAATAGTCTAAAATGGATGCCCTGGCCGGTTTGGCTCAGTGGTTAGAGCATCAGCCTGTGGTCCGGAGAGTCCCGGGTTCGGTTCCTGCTAAGGGCATGTACCTCGGTTGCAGTTTGTCCCCGGCCCCAGTTGGGGTTGTGTGGGTGGCAGCCAGTCGACGTGTCTCTCTCGCATCGATGTTTCTCTCTCTCTCTTCTTCCCTCTCTTCTTCCCACTCTCTGAATGCAAAAAGTTTCCTCAGGTGAGGATTAAAATAAATAAATAAAATAAAATAAAATAAAATGGAACTCTGTTCATTTTATGTAGCCTCAAAAATGAAAACCTATGAAGTTCTCCACAATACATGACCTAAGGAAGCCACAGGGATCTTTGGGTCTGTCACCTACCAGCTCACTGTCCTGGGGATTATCAGACTGTCTGCATTTACTCCTGCAGCACACTCTGTCTGGTCGTACAGGAGACATGTCTTCCTCAAGTTTCTCAGCAGAGTGATATCCATACACAAGAAATGGGTAGCAGAGGACAAGGATCTAACCGAAATGCTAATAAAATCAGAGGAAGACAGAAATAGCCAGGCTAATGGAGAGAAGGCATGAAAGCATCTAAGCACACCCCTCTCACTAAACCCTCAAGCCACTCCCAAGACAAGATCAGGTTACCTTTAAACAAAAGCAGCAACTTCCCAACCAGTGTTAGTAAGGAAGTTCTCATCAGTAGGGGAAAAAAAAGGGTTTTTCACAATGCTAAATTTATTTCAGTTAGAAGACTGTACTTCATTTTAAAGTGGCAGAATAAAAATGACTTTATCCCTTCTCCTTTGGAGAATCACGCAAAAGCAACCGGGAGAATTTCTCTAAACAGAAACATTAGATCTTTGACAAAACCAGAGACATCTGTGACCTCAAACCCCAATATATGAGTAAGAACTGCTAAATGGTATAAAGGTCAAATAAGGGTGTGGGAAAGCGATGAAAGAGAATGCCTGCTGGTACAGATGTCGGACAAAGCGTGCGAGTCCTTTTCTACAAGTAAATGCTTTACTCTGAGGGGACAAGACCAGCAATCCATTGTTCCAAACAGTGGGAACTGGCTCAGGGACTGGTGACTGAGGCTTCCTCTGAACCAGTCTGGCATGAAGAATCATATACACAAGTCAAACCTACAGGAAGCAGTCTGTCAAGGAGGTAGGGTGACAGAGAGACTGCCCAGGGCACTACAGTGGCCAACTCCAGATGTCTGAGGACAAGAAAGGCTAGTAGCATCATTTGCACATAGAATTTAAGGAAAACTTCTGCTAAGTTAGCCCCTCCCCAAAAGAATTTTCTGCAATTTTAAGAGTAGGAAGAAATCACCTCAAAGGTGAATGATAGTTTTAAAAGGATCCAGCACATAGTGAACAATATATTTACATTTTGTGGTATGCTTAAATTTAATGTTCAATATCTCCAGGAAGACTACCAGCAAAGAGGGAAGGTAAAGAAAAAACCCAATTACAAAGAACGGTTATAAAAAAAATGCTGCCACGTAGTAAATGAGAATATATTCCCATGAATTAAAAAACAAGATAAAAGAACAGTGCAATCCCCTCTATGAAACAAATATGTAAAAGAGACGCAATCACTTAGAAAGGATATTAGATGACAAAAGTAGATAAAATATTTAGGGACAGAGCTCAGACAAATAAAAAAGAAAAATGGTATTTTTCCATTAGCGAAAAAAACAAACTACATGATACCACTGATGATCCAATAAGGGACATGTAGTACAGAAGTCAGGATGACGAGAAGCTACAGATTAAAGGGCTCACACTATGTTCCAGGAAAAACAGACTTAGTTCAATTCACAAGACATGTCCTGGTAGGCTATTGACTTAAAAAATATACATTTGGGGCATTCAGGCAAAACACTGACTGGCCTCAGATATATAAAATCCACAGTCCATGCTAAAAAACAGCAAAATTGTGCCTATAACATCCTCAAGGAAAGAAAGGCTAACCCAGCGATTTTATATCCAGCCAAATGTCATTTGACTATAAAGACAATAAACACTTTTGAACATTCAAGAGGAAAAATCTCTACAGAGTTAACTGTGCTTATGAATACTGTGCAAAAACTATTAGCAAAGAGTATTCAGCAGCACATTTAAAAATAATACTCTATGACCAAGTGATCTGTTTTTACTCACAACATTTCTGACAGTGAATGTGTGGGTTTTTCCTCACATCAACCAGTTCTCCAACTCTCTGAATAGCAGCTGGTGTTCAGCAATTCAATTCTGACACTAACTACCTGGAGTTAGCGCAACCCCGCAGGTTAGGGGCTCAGCGTACAAAACTGACCTCAGCCCTGGCCAGTTTGGCTCAGCGGTTAGAGCATCAGCCTGCGGTCCGGAGAGACCCAGGTTCGGTTCCCGCTAGGGGCATGTACCTCGGTTGCAGTTTGTCCCCGGCCCTGGTTGGTCGTGCGGGTGGCAGCCACTCGATGTGTCCCTTTCACGTTGATGTTTCTCTCTCTCTCCCTCCCACTCTATCTGAACAAAAAATGAAAAAAAAATGTCCTCGGGTGAGGATTTAAAAAAAAAAAAAAAAAGACTGACCTCAGTTCAGATGCCAGTCACAAGTCCTGGCCTCCTGTCCATCTGACTGATAGGCTACAAGTTGGTGGTCCCCACAATCTTCTCCTCAGGAACACATTTACTTACTATTATTTCTGGTTTATTATAAAGCTTAAACTCAGAAACAGTTGAATGGGCCCTGGCTGGTTTGGCTCAGTGTTAGAGCGTCAGCCTGTGGATTGGAGAGTCCTGGGTTTGGTTCCCGCTAAGGGCACGTACCTTGGTTGCAGTTTGTCCCCGGCCCTGGTTGGGGTTGTGTGGGTGGCAGCCACTCGATGTGTCTCTCTCACATCGATGTTTCTCTCTCTCTCTTCCTCCCTCTCTCCCTCCAGCTCTATCTGAAGATAAATGCAAAATGTCCTCTGGTGAGGATTAAAAAAAAAAAAAGAAACAGTCAAATGGGAGAGATGCATAGGGCAAGGTATGGGGAAGAGGCATGGAGCTTCCATGTCCTCTCCAAGTGTGCCACCCTCCCAGCACCTCAACTAGGAGCTCTCTGAACCCCATCATTTAGGGGTTTTTATGGAGGTCTCATTACGCAGGCATGACTGTTAAATCATTTGGCCGCTGGTGTCTGAACTTAGTCTCCAGCCTCTTGTCTCTGCCGGTACGTTGGAGGTGGAGCTAGAAGTCCCAATCTCAAATCATCATGCCTTGGTCCTGGTGACCAGCACCCATCCTGAAGCTATCCAGAGACCCCCCCAGTTACCAGTCATCTCATTAGTTTACAAGACATTCACCACCTCAGAGATTCCAAGGGTTTTAGGAGCTCTGTGCCTGAACCTGGGGATGAAGACCAAATATCTATTTCCCATTATACCTGACCAAGTATGATTTATTCCAGGGCTGCTAGGATGGGTCAATATAGAAAATCGGTAATTTAATATATTCCTAAATAGATCAAAGGAGAAAAATTATAATGACTGCATCTTCATAAAAGCTCAAAAGGTATTTGATATAATTTAACTCCACTTTTGGTAAAAACCAAAATATTCTTAGTAAAAAAGGATGGACGAATAAATAAATCCTTAAAATGAAAATAATATATTCACCTCCTCCCCAAAGCTAACAAGAAACAAGATAAGAAGATCCACTATAACCAGCATTATTAATATTGCCCTGGAGATACTATTAACCAACATAAAGAGTCCGGGGGGGGGGGGGGAAGGTTAGAAAGATAAATATGGAGAAAAAGAAGTAAACAATAATTATTTATAGATGTTATAAACTATTTACTTACATCAAAAACCCAAGAAGCTCTATCTCTTGACTGTGGTGGTGGTTACACAACCACATTCATTTATAAAAACTGAGTGTACACTTAAAATTGGTGATTTTTATTGCATGTAAATTATATGTAAATAAAACCAACTAAAGCATTTGAAAAATTATTACAAGCCATAAAAAAATCAGTATGGAGTGTGGGTACAAAGTTAATATACAGAAATAAAAAACCTCCATCTATATAAATACCCTATTAGTCCCTTTTATTTTTACTTTTTTGGTACATGCCCCTAGCGGAAACCGAACCTGGGACTCTCTGGTCCGCAGGCCGACACTCCAATCACTGAGCCAAACCGGCCAGGGCCCCTATTAGTCCCTTTTAAATGTGCATCCAAACAAACAAACAACCCCCCCCCCCCCCAGAGCTATATAAAGAACATGTTAAAATGCTACTGAGAGACACAAAAGCCATAACATCATAAATATATCAAGAGTTAATGTATGATTTAATATAATCCCTGTAGGATTACAAAAGTTTTTTATAGGTAAAACTAAACAAATAGATTCTAAAGTTCATATGGAAAAATAAACTAACAAGAAAAGCCAAGAAATTTCCAAAGTGGCTACCTATAAGCTGCAGAATTAAAACAGAGTAGTTGTGCAATGTATGATGGATGAGTGGTTCGCTAGCTAGATAAATGAAATAAGAGGGTTCAAAGACACCTCAATACATACAGGAAGTTGGTATATAAGTGGCTTTCAGATCAGTGGCAAGAAGACAGATCACGTTAAAAACACTGTTGTCACAACTGAAATAATGTTGCATCTTCTACAAAATAAATTTTAGATAAAAATAAAGCCATAAAATCCTAGAAAGAAAACTATGGTAGACTTTCATAAATAGTCTTGGAGTGGGGTAACCCTTTCTAAATATATCAAAAGCCCAGAAGCCAAAGAACCAATGGAAAATTCAACTGTAAAAACAAACAGGAATAAATTCTATATGGAAGAAAGATTATAAATAAAGTCAAGTAACAAACTAAGATATCTGCAACTTATATACAGACAGGGAAGCCTGCTAGTTTAGGGGACTGGGGTAGAAGGCTAAGAGAGCAGGGGTACTTCTCCACTGCATACTGTCCTGAATTTTGTATCAAACACAAAATTAAAAAAAAATTAATAGTGGAGCTGGCTTGTATTTTGTCTGAAATCATCTTTCCGACTACTTTGGAGTTGATAAAGTATTCTCTTTTGTGAAGTAACAGTCAAAAAAGGTAATTTTTCTTTTTTAATAAATGTCCTTGCTTGGCAGAACAAGAGCTGGCACTCCTCTGTCACCCCTAAAATGCTAAGGGAAACTATATTGGTCCGCTAAATCAAAGTCAGAGCTCCTGTAGTGCAAGTCAAGATTAAACTAACAACCTTTTAATAGGCAAGATATGCAAGAAATAAGACCTGACCTAGAAAGCATGGCTGCCAATCACCTCTAATCTTTATGGCGTTATTAGAAGGTCTACCTCACAGGATTGTTGTCGAGATTAGATGAAGTATAGCACCTACCACATATCTATTCAACA
Organism: Tadarida brasiliensis; assembly: GCA_030848825.1. Classification (NCBI taxonomy): domain Eukaryota; kingdom Metazoa; phylum Chordata; class Mammalia; order Chiroptera; family Molossidae; genus Tadarida; species Tadarida brasiliensis. The sequence continues at coordinate 7,853,236 of CM061276.1, forward strand.
GTAATTGAAAGCCCTTCCAGTGTGGCTCAGTTGGTTGAGCGTTGTCCCTCCCACCAAAAGGTCGCAGGTCAGTACACATGGCCTGGTTGCGGGCTCGATCCGCAGCGGAGGCTGTGCAGGAGGCAGCCGATGGATGTTTCTCTCTCCCTAAAATCAATAAAAAAAAAAAAAAAAAAAAAAAAAAAAAGCCCTTGCCGGTTTGGCTCAGTGGTTAGAGCATTGGCCCATGGACCAGAGAGTACTGGGTTCAGTTCCCGCTAAGGGCACATACCTCGGTTGCAGTTTGTCCCCGGTACCGGTCGGGGTCGTGTGGCTGGCAACCAGTCGATGTTTCTCTCTCTCTCTTCCTCCCTCTCCTTCCTGCTTTACCTGAAGATAAGTGCAAAAATGTGCTCGGATGAGGATAAAAAAAAAAAGAGTAGCTGAAGGCCTTACTTCTACTTTTCAAATTATGAGACCAACATACCTCAAGATAAATATAGCTGCAAATAAGTTTTATAATTTACAAACATTTTCATGTGTTTGTCTTCTGATCTTCAATATCACCCATCCTACAGCATAGGTAAGGCATATGATCTCTACTCTGCATTGAAGAAATTAAAGATAAAATGACTCCAGCTCCCTCCTCTGGGTCCTCAGTCTTTTTTGAACACAGGCAAATTCTTCCCTCATACCTATTCCCCCAATCTCATTTCCTAACTTCGAAGGACTATGTCCTACTATTCATTGTCTTCTGGACTACTAATGCTCATTAAACATCCTCATCACCTGAGTCAGATGTTCAGGTGCTTGCATCAATCATTGTGCCACCACAGCAAAATGGTCACCATGCCCAACTTTACAAATGTGAAGTAACTGAGAAAACCTATTTGGATACATAAATCATCTAATAGCTTAGCCATTTACATTTTTTTTTTCTTTATTGATTTTAGAGAGAGAGGAAGGAAGAGGGAGAGAGAGAGAGAAACATCAATGAGAGAGAACATCGATTGGATGCCTCCTGAATGCCCCCCACTGGGGATTGGGCCCACAACCTGGGCATGTGCCCTGACCAGGAATCAAACTGGCGACCTCTTGGTGCATAGGTTGACACTCAACCAGTGAGCCACACCGGCTGGGCAATTTAGCCACGCATTTAATAGTTCAAAATAGACTTTCAAAAAAAGATGAAAAGACGGACGGTACCAGCTGACTAGCAGTACTAAAACAAGGTCTGCTTTAAGAGTAGCTAAGAATTATTTGTAATTAGTTTGCTGAGAGCTATAAATAAGTATTTCTCAAATGCTTAGAAGTAGTTGGTTAAATCTAGGAGGATATATGGACATGTCAATATATTGTGTTTATCATCATCCCCATTTAACAGATGAGGAAACTAAGGCTTAGCTAGGGTAACATGCCCAAAATCACAGAGCTAATGAGGTTGCAGAACTAGACCTGGCATCCAAGTGGACTGACCCCAGTGGATTATTCTTCACTGCTTTGCTGAATTCTCTCACCTGTTAAATGATATTTGTAACTGGGTGGCAGCATTAAGGCTCATTTTTACTTTCTTTGTATCTTTCAAGAAGAAAAGTATGACAATAATAGAGCAATTTCCATTCTGCAAAAAAGACCAGCATTTTCTTAAATGGCTTAGGGGTTTTTCCATAATCTTGCTTACATTATTTAAATGCTGTGTAAGTCCTTCCCTTCAAAGATCATTCTGAAGATAAAGCTTCCTTACCCAAAATACAGGAAATATGAAATAGTGATGTTCAGATTAGGAAGATACTGTTGGCCTTCCATAATTGCTGCCAAGAAGGCAGTTGAAAGGCTAGCTGTGTGTGGGCAAGGGACTATTCCTCTGGCGCTCTGCCTCTTACTGTGAGGACGAAATGAAATCATGCTTATAAAGAGCTTAAGATGAGGCCTCCTAAATGTTAATTATCCTCATCATTATTGTTGTTAAAACAGCCACTACCACATTCCTTCCATCCGATGATGTACATCACGGCCCATTTTTCCAAACTGGGCTAACTGATCATTAATACCTATACTTACTGTATTGCCCACGATGTGCCCCCCCACCCCCGCGCCGTAGCTGTTATCACAAAGATGGGGGCTGCTTAGAACCAAGAGGCTTCTTAGAATCAAGAATTGCTGTATTTAGGTCAATTCAGGCTAGGTATTTTCATTTTATTTTCCCTCTTCTAGTCCTAGTGATACTAAAACATCAACAACAAATACACAGCCTTTTTCAAGGCTCAGAAAAATTTTAAATTAAGATTCAAGGTCCTTCACTCCTTTTATCTGTTATACAGGAGTATGTGCTCTCTGTAGAGAGCCCAGCCCAGGAAGTAAACTACCTCCTTATAGATTGAGTTTCTACCAAAACCACTCTTGCTGCCACAGCCCAAATGCTGGCTCCTGACAACCACAACAGAAGAAAGAGTTTTCTGTTGTGGCTTTTGAAACACAAAAAATAGACCACAAAAGAGAAACACTGATTGTAGTTCCAGTTATCAGGAGCTGTGGACTACATACTACAAAGGTCTTGTTTCAACCAAATTGCAGCTTACGTGAAAAGATAAATTGTGTTTTGTTTTTTAAACTGTTGGGAGGCCACCAAATGAAATAGCCAAAGGATTCTAGCCAATAGTGAAAGAACGTAAACTGGGGTGAAATCACAAGGCTTTGCACCATCTCTGTCTGAAAAAGTGGGACTGAATTGCCTGATACCCAAGTCATCTTACATTTCAAACAAACAAACCACCTGAGAGCCAGGTACTACACAAAAGAGTGAGCTTATCTTTTTAGACCAGGATTCTCAAGTGGTATTCTTCCACGTCTTCCTCCAACAGTTTCAGTCCTTTTGACTTTCTGTTGCCTCAATTCCCATTCTTACTGACCCAATTGTTCTGTTTTGGTCATGTGAACACAAAGATCCCTGAATGAGGTCTGTGGAGAGCCAGGCCCCATGGGGACACATAAATGAAGAAAGGCTTAGCCCCTACCTTAAGGATCTTAGGTCTGATGTCCATAGCAGTCACCTGGCCATCTGTATTTGTTTGCTCAGGTCGTTATGACAAAATACCATAGGATTGGGTGGCTTGAACAACACAAATTTATTTTCTCAAAGTTCTAGAGGCTGGGAAGTCCAAGATCAAGGTGCTGGCCAATTTGGTTTCTGGTGAGAACTCTGCTCTTCTTAAAAGGTCACTATTCCTATCAGATCATGGTCCCACCCTTATGACCTCATTTAACCCTAAGACAAAGAGAAAATGTGTGTCAAGAGTGGGAAGGCTTTAGAAAGAGTGGGGATTTATCAGGTGGGAGAAAAAACTACATGTAAGGCAGTAAGAACAGTGATAAGCAAAGATATGTAGGCCTGAAGCTGAAAAGTGTAAAGAAAGATGGGGTTTGCCCTGGTCGGGTGGCTTAGTTGGTTGGAGCGCCATCCTGTACACCAAAAGGTTTTGGGTTTGATTCCTGTTCAGGGCACATACCTAGGTTGTGGGTTTAATCCCTGGTCAGGGCATGTATGAGAGGCAACCGATTGATGTTTTTCTCTCACACTGATGTTTCTCTCTCTATCCCTCTAAAAATCAATGAAAACATGTTCTTGGGTGAGGACTAAAAAAAAGAAAAAAAGAAAGAAAGAAAGAAAGATGAGGTTCGAAAGGCCAGCCAGGACTGGGAGCTGGCTCCTCTGCTTACCGTTTTTGGCATTCTCTCAGTTTGGGCTCTAAACCAGGCTGCCCACCATGCTGATTTATAATACCCCTCCATCCTTTCAGGTCTAAACCAAGGGTCTAGGTGAACCCATGCCAACAATATGGGAAACTGAGTACATATCCAGAGAAACAAAGGGCTGAATGGAGGAAGATTTGCAAAAAGGCAGCTAGATCAAGAGCATTCATGTTCTCAAGGGTCAAAATTATTTTCCAATGGCCAGAGTTATTTTATTAAACAAAGGCCAAATACTATCCCTCCACTCATAACCCTTCATTGGCTCTTACTTCACTCAGAGTAAAAGCCAAGGTTTTTACCAAGAATGTTCAGTCTCAGGAATTTTACACTCACTGTTCTGTTCTCTCTGTCTGGAAGATTCTTCCCCAAGAAATGGCATGGCTCCCTCTCTCATTTCCTTCAGGCCTCCAGCCCTCCCTCCTATCCTAAAATTTTAACACTAACTCCAGACATATTACACCCACTATCCTGCTTCATTTTTTTCCTCCCGAGTGGTGATCATTTGAGATTTTTAAAAATATGCTTTTATTGATATTTTAGAGAGAGAGATAGAAACATTGATCAGCTGCCTCTTGCACACCCCTTACTGGGGATCGAGCCTATAACCCAGGCATGTGCCCTGACTGGGAATAGAACCAGGACCTCATGGGACGATGCTCAATCCACTGAACCACACCGGCTGGGCAATCACTGAGATTCTTTATATTTGACTTATTGTCTATCTCCCTCTTTAGATTGTAATGTACGCTGCTTGCAGGCAAGGCTTTTTTATGTTTTGTTCAACACTGTATTGTCAGTATCTTGAACAGTGCGTGACACATACTATATAAGGCGCTCGATATCTACATGATGAATAAACAGCAGTACCCTCACGGTTCTAGGCCCTCTAGTCCTCTGGCCCTCTGGAACCAGGCAGAGAAACTAATGCACAAAGGACTACTTATCTAAAGAGGTAAAACGGAGGTGAAGAAAGCTCTGTGGTAAAAAAGATTCCCAAGTCTTTATCACAGACCGAGCAAGCATGGAGAAGATCTAAAACAACAGGAAACAAAGGTCTCCGACAGTAAGGATTGAACTTTAAACAGGGATTCAAAACCAACCCATGAGATAATCAGAGGACAAGCAAGACATTAGCACTGACAATTTCACCTCAAATAACAAGCTTCCTCCTCTTTTTTGAGTGTTTACTAGGTGCCTGGCATGACCATGCACACGATCTCATTCAATCCTCACAGTGCTAATAAGGTGGTTGTCATCATTAGCTCTGTTTTACAGAGGAAGCCGAGCTAGATACATAAAGCAGCTTAGCTGAGAGAAGTAACAGAGCTGGGATTTTAATGGCATGTTACTGGTTCCAGAGTCCATGCTTGACCCACCCTGCTATCGGTCCTTAGGAACTCAGGAAGGGGAGTGAGTCACTCTCCTGAAGGGAGAAGCCTGGGCTGGACCTTGAAGGAGAGCTGGGGCCTCTGCACAGGGTGAGGAGGACAAAGCCCAGTGGCCAAGAAAGGCTTGGCAAATGGAGGCCCCAGCAAGCTGAGGGACCCAACTAGAGTGGAAGATGCATCTCAGTGCCAATAATAGTAACAGTAGAAAATGCTAAATGATCACTTATAACCTGCCAGGTACTATTATAAGGTCTTTAATATATTGAATCATCTCAATGACTCAAAGTACTATCTTTATCTTCATTTTACAGTCAAGGATACTCAGTCATGGAGAGGTTAAACATTTGTTCAGAAGCAGTAGAGCGAAGATCTGAACCCAGGCAGTTTGGCTCCAAGTTCATCCTGAACAGATTATTCAGTGGCAAGAAAGAAAGGGAGGGAAAGGTCACTAAAACATATATAACATGTGTGTGCATAGGTGCAGTCTCCACAGGCACGGGGCAAAAGTCCTCACTTGGCTTCTCCATGGCCCGTCCCACGTTACCAATAACACTTGCACTTTGTACTCTCCCTATTTTCACCTCCTGCTTTAATCTGCCCTGATCTGCTTGTTGCCTGGCTGTCTCCCAAAGGCCTCTGATCTAATGGCAAGCATTTTTCCCTAAAGATGCTACCCTCAATTAGTGGTGAAATTTAAATCTGCCACACAGAAAGCACTCTGCTCATTTACCCAGGCAAATGAGCTAAACCAGAGAGAAGGTCACAGCTCTTAAGGATTCTGTCGAAGGCCATTTTTATAGCGGGCTTCCATTTGGCAGAGGAGCCAAGGGCCACCTCTGACCTGCAAACAATGCAGACAAGCTGATCTACAGCCACAGCCCTCAAGTCATGCTACAGGGCTTCGAGATCACCCTCGGAGACATGGTGGTAGGAGTCTGCCTCTGGACTTTGTCTCATCTTTCCTCCCTTCCAAATGCCCACGGGGCTGAACCTTTCACTTTGGAGTCTCACTGGTAGGTGTCAATAAGAACACTGACTTCTGTGCTACCAAGGGCCAAAAGTTAATCAGATAGCAATGCCCTATGATGGCCAGGAAAGTAAAAATCATGGGGTTATCAAGATCTGTGCTAACCACAGCAAAGAAAAGAGCTACACCACAAGGTCCTGGAAGGGTTCAAGATTATTCCAGCCAGGCACATTTTGCAAATGGGAAAAATCCAGCTGTTCAAAAAAATGGGTGAGACAGCTTTGTGTACCCACACAACCCCTTGACAGGAGCCCCCTTACCTTATTTAAAATTAAAATTTTTTTTTTATTAATCCCCAACCAAAAATATTTTTTTCCATTGATTTTTTGATAGAGTGGAAGTGAGGGCGCAAGGGAGGGAGAAAGAGACACATACACACATCCATGTGAGAGAGACACAATGACTGGTTGCCTCCCATATGACCCCAACTGGGGCCAGGGATTGAACCGGCAATCCAAGTAAATATGCCTGTGCCCTTGACCGAACATTGAACCCAAGACCCTTGGGTCCGCAGGCTGATGCTCTAACTGCTGAGCCAAATTGGTAGGGCCCCCTTACTTCTTAAAAGATAGAAAATACAAAGCCACAAATAGGTAGCAGAGATCCCCTTGCTGATTTAGCTCTCAGCCTCCTAGATTATTACCCCTCAGGGACTGATATGTGCTTCAAGCCATCTTTTAAACTATCATGTTCAACATGCTAAAATTAATTATTAAAAACTGTCTCACTATGCCCTGGCTGGATGGCTCCATTGGTTGGAGCGTCATTCCATACACCAAAAATGTGCGGGCTTGATTCCCAGTCAGGGCACATACCTAGGTTGCAGGTTCGATTCTTGGTCAGGTTGCATACAAGAGGCAATCGATCAATGTTTTTCTCTCACATCAATGTTTCTCTCTCTCCCCTCTTTCCTCTCTCTCTAAAATCAATAAAAATATATCCTTGGGTAAGGATTTAAAAAAAAAAAAAAAAAAGGGCCAAACTGTCTCACTTGGTTGTATATCTGAAGCACATGAGTGAACACAAATGCACCAAAATTCATGCGTAAGACTGTTCACAGCAGCACTATTCATAATAGCCCTAAATTGGAAAGTGCTCAAATGTCCATGAAGAGTTAGAATGAACAAGTAAATTGTGGGTTATTCAGGCAATGGAATAGTATACAGCAACGACAATGAATGCTCTTCAACCACACACAACCATGGATAAATTTATGGATTCAGCCTCAGATGAACCAGACATAATGCTGAGAATAAGCAGCTAGACCAAAACTGCATTTGGTCTGAATCCATTTTTAAAGAACAAAAGCAAGCAAAGCTATTCTGTAACTGTTAGAAACCAGGATAGTGGTTATGCCTGGTAGGAGGATTCTGGGGCGGTGGCAGCGGTGGTGGTGGTGGTGGTGGTTGGTCATCTTCTGTTTCTTGATCTGGGTCTGGGTACTGGTTATATAAGTGTGTTCCATTTGTGGCTATTCATGAACTGTACTCATGATGAGTGTACTTTTTCTTTTTTTTAAATCCTCACCCGAGGATATGTTTTTATTAATTTTTAGAGAGAAAAGGGGAAGAGAGAGAGAAACATCAATCAGTTGCCTCCTGTACACGCCACAACCAGGGATTGAACCCGCAACCTAGGTATGTGCCCTGACCAGGAATCAAACCTGCCTGGTGCACTGGAGGACATTCCAACCAACCGAGCCACCTGGCCAGGGCTGAGTATACTTTTTATAATGATGCCACACTTCAGTGAGTTTTTAAAAATTGCCTATAGACATAGTCCAATTTCATTCATTACTGTTTGGATTTCCACAGCCACAGCAAGTCAGTGACAGGAGTCACCAAAATGATGTCTAACACTGACTGGTTGATTACTATGGACCAGGCATTAAGCTAAAAGAACATTACAAACAGGAGTTCATTGAATTCTAAAAATAATTTTTTTGAAGAAGCTATTATTTTTATTCCCAATTTGAAGGAACAGAAAATGAAGCTTAGGTAATTTAAGGCCAGCTACTGCACAGGAAAATCAGAATACCACGGTGACTCCAAAGCTCACAGACTTAACACTTGGCTATCTAAATGAGAAATGGGTTCATGTTACAAACGCAGACATTGCATTAGGTCCCCAAACATTTTTTTCATAACTCCGACGTTTATATTGAATCTAGGTCAACTGTCTTGCAAAATGTATCACATTCTGGATTTCTGACTGTTTCCTCATGATAAGATTCAGATTAAATATTTTGGCAAGGAGGCATATAATGTTAGCCTGAACTGCTAGTGGGGGTGCCAGGGCTGATCATTTAGTTAAGGTAGTAACCTTCAGATCTCTCCATATAAAGGTATATTTCCCTTTTGTATTTGGCAATTAATGTGTTGGCTGATATTCTGAAACCATGTTAAATACCAAGTTCCCTGAAAAGCCTTTCCACAGTTATTATTGTTTTTTTAGTTTTTAAAAATCAACTATTGAGACATAATTTAATTTATATACAACAAACTGCATCCATTAAAAGTGTACAATTTGAGCCCTGGCCGGTTTGGCTCAGCGGTTAAGAGTGTTGGCCCGAGGACCAATGAGTTTTAGGTTTGATTCCGGTCAAGGGCATGTATCTTGGTTTTGGTTCGTCCCCGGCTCTGGTCAGGGTCGTGCAGGAGGCAACCAGTCGATGTGTCTCTCTCACATCGATGTTTCTCTCTCTCCCTCCTCCCTCCCTCCCACTCTATCTGATGATAAATAGAAAAAATATCCTCGGGTGAGGATTTAAAAAAAAAAGTGTACAATTTGATAATTTTGAAAAATGAATACAGGAGTGAAATCATCACCACAATCAAGATACAAAACATTTCCATCACTCCCAAAAGTTTTCCCATGACCCTCTGCAATCAATTCTTGCCGCTCCCAGCTCCCAGGCAACCACTGCTCTGCCTGCTGTCATTGTAGATTACTTTGCATTTTCCAGAGTTGGGTATAACTGTAATTATAACTTGTCTTTTGTGTCTGGCTTCTATCACTCTCAGCTTTTAATGATTTGAGATTCAACCACGTTGCTGCGTGTAGCAGGAATTCATTCCTTTTGGCCCCTGAGTAGTATTCCAGTGGATGGATGGACCAGCTCGTTTATTAACCTGTGGATGCGTGGTTTCCAGTTTAGGATTTCATGAATAAAACTGCTGAAAACAGCTAAGTACAAGTCTTTGTGTGAACATGTCTTCATTTCTCTTGGGCAAATACCTATGCGTGAAACAGTGTATGTTTAACTTTTAATAAAATGCCAAAGAGGTTTCCAAAGTGAGTTTATATACCCTTTTATAATTCCCAGCAGCAGCAGGTGAGGGTTCTAACAGTGCCAGATCCACATTTGGTCCTCTTGTCAGTCGTTTTATTCCCCAGTGATTTTAAAATCCAGTAATGCTTCTTGCTTGAGTTTGTTATGCATTTGTGTGATTATATCTATTTCCACCACCCCTGGACCTTAAGGGGGCAAACTTTAGTCCAACACAGTGCCTAGCATATAGTAGATGCTTAATTGAAATATTCAATAAATATCTGTTCAATGAATAAAATCTACCACCCCTCCAATAAAAAGATGGTAAGCTAAATATTTTTAGACCTAATAGTGACTTCTCAGGAAGTTTCTATCTTTCTACAACCATGATGAGAAGTCAAACTTGACCTGACTGTGATGCCCCTCAAGGCAAGTATAAAAAGGTCCCTCTTACATAACAGCCTGCTAAGTGCAGGCACTGAAACCCCAAGGCAGGGTTGTGTGGGTCAGTCTTATGCCCTCCAGCAAAGGGCTTTGAAAATAGTAAATGTCAACTGCAATATTGTGCCCAGGTAGGTGCTGTGCTGACCTGAAGCCTGAGGTCTGGTTCTGTCACCAGGTTTTGTGGGGGATTCCTCCCAAAAGAATGGGGAAGAGAATGTAATTGCTGCCACCTTCTCTCCAGCCAGGCTAACCTTGCACTTTGATGACACCGAGATCCTCCCCATAGTGATGTACTCAGACTCTCTCCCTCCCAAGGGCCAGCTTCCCACCATATCTGGTATCTTAGAGCAACACAATCTCCTGTGAAATGACAGCACATATGTCAAGTGCCCGTACAATGCTTGGACTATAGCAAGCACACAATAAATGTGTTAGAAATAGAAAATGGGGGAGTCAACGTGATGGAGGCCATCTTTGGCATTATTATTGTAATCAGCTGCCAAGCTTCCTTGACTACAGGGAGTTTTCCATTTCACAGGGACTAACTGAAATTAAGATGCACTAACAAAAATGTGGCCTACTGTTATTTATATGATATGGTCTGGATACATTATAAGTTGAAATAGAAAAGTGGGGGCCTTCTGCCCAAATGAAACTGCTTCCGCCTGGGAACAACTGCTTTCTCAGCCTTCTGCAGCACTTGCTAGAGGTGCTGGGGACTGGTCACTCCTCAGTAAGCAAAGCAATTCAGAAAAGGACTGCCCCTGTTGCCCTGCTCCCCTCCCACTGTCAATGGGAAAAGGTTGGGAAAAAAAAAAATCACAGAAAGATGGAGGAGAGGAAGTTTGGTTTCACATTATTCAAAGAAATCACTCCTATAGAAAGCTGTTTTTAGTTAAATGACTGACAAACAAGGCCTGGGCCAGGGGAATATATGCGGCAGAGCCCAGATGAGCAGGCACTAGGCATTCAGCCTGGGATACTACACCTTCTGGGGTGGGGAGTGGTGACACCTGGAAGCTCCTTCAGGGGGGTTCTCCACCGGAGGACACCAACTGTGGGAAAAAAGCCTTGACTCAAAATTGGTCTAGAGACCCAGGATTTAAATCCTTAGTTTTGTGACCACAGTGAGGTGGAAAGATAGTATACTTATCATGAGACATTATTCTCAGGAGGGCTATGAGTAGGCTCTAGAAGCAGGTACTCACCCTGACTCTAGTAAGATAAACTCTGGACCGAACTGAATATTCCTACTTCCTGCCATGCACAGAAAGCACAGATTAAGATTAGTGGGGCCAATGTTCTCTCTCTCAGGAGTCACACTGCTACAGAAGGGAGCAGTGACTCCACAGGCCCGACCACTTTTCCATGTGGGTGAAAACTCGAAGAAAAAGCGTTCTAGCCAGAAAGATAGTCTATCTGACCCCAGCATCCCCCTCCCAGTGATGACCCCAGAGCAGCTGTGGTAGTTACATGCCCTCGTCCAGCCCTCCCATGGAACCAGAGCTTCGAGAGTAAAAATCTAATATTCTATTAGCATAGCAAGCACTGAGGCTGTCCCTGGGCTGGGGTTAAAAGCATCTGCAAATCATTCTGGAAGCTGTTCTACTTACTGGCCATTTCTTGAACACATTCCAATTTTAGGAAATATGAAACAAGAATAAATAAACTGGTCTGAAAGCTTAGGAAAAAAGACAGGTGCAACCAGAGCCAATCTCCACCAAGGTTCTGGGCTAACTTCAGAATATGGGGGAGGCGCTCCAATGTAGAGTCCTGGAAATAGAGCACAGGAGCCACAAACTTTCAGGCAACAAGGTAGTGGTCCTTTTCTTGTGATCTGTGTTTACGAGGAGTTAGCAACTGACTCAGAAACTATGGGGAGGGGACACGGCAGTCACAGAACCCTGCCAGGGGCCACTTCTACCTAGACCATGGAGTTGCCTGCAAACAAAGCTTCTCTCCCTACATTTCCATAGACCCCCTCTGACACCAAATCTTGTCGCCCTCTTCTCAGATCAAAGATTAGAATGCAGCAGACTGGGAGATGAAATAAAAAAATGATTCCCAAGGTACACAGTGTTAAATTAAAACAAAGAGAAAATAAGCTGCAGAACAGTATGCACATGATCTCATGTTTTTAAATATTTTGACAGGGGCAGTATTAGCAGAAAAGATACTCCAATTATTACTGCAGATTACTTCTGGAGATTGGGATTATAAGGGACTTTTAATATACCTACAGAACATCTATGGATATTTATAATGATTCATTTTTTATAGTGAACATGTATACTGCTTTTGTAATTAGAAAAAATATTTGTAAGATGACAGAATGGTTCAAGTTATTCCAAATCATAATGGTCATGCCACCCCCACTGCATCACAAAATTTTGGTTTGTTTTGTTTTCTACAATGCTGCTGGCTGTGATACTGGCTGGGAAGAGGCCGGTAGGTAGCAACGCAGGCCCTGAGGCAGGAAGGCAGAGGGGTGCTGGGTTTCTTTCCCACTACCATCTGCTGCAGTCTAAACTCCCAAACACTGCCCTTGGAAGTGATGATGCAATGTCATTTGCCAGGACAAGCGAAGTGCCAAGGTGTATGAGACAAACACAAAAACAGGGACACCAGTTTTGACTTTGAACTGCTCGGGGCGTGCCTGGCACACAAGCTCATTTGGAGTATCATTTCCAATTGGCTAGAAGTGACCGCCTGAACTACATGGGGTCAATGGCACTTTCTACCAAGAATAAGAGGAAGAGGTGGGATGAGGAGGTCAGGTGGCAGCACAGGCTTTCCCTATGAAAAGTCTAAGTTCACTATAAGTCAGTGGGGGCTGGGAAAAAACCTAATCCATAATTCATTCAACATTTAATGAAATTCTGTAATGCCTCCATGCCCAATTCATAGGTGTACTTTGTCTAGGAAGGGACACTGCGTCTTCCGTCCCAGCCCTCCGCTCAGACAGGAGCCACATGAGGTGGCTATGGGTGTTGTCAGGAGGGGTTGTGGATGATGGAGAGGTACAGACAGCACACTACACAAGGGACATTTTATAAGACAACTGTCTAGACTCTTCCAAAAAGGTCATCATGTTAAAAAAGGCAGAGAACTGTTCTGGACCACAAGAGATAAAGAGGCAACAGCCAAATGAACTGTGAATATTGATTGGCTCCTAGAACAAAAAATTCAGCTGTAAGAGACAGATTTAAGTCAAATGAATAAATTTAAACACAGACTATTTATATAAAATACTACTGAATTCATGTTAATATTATTTTTTTAAAGAGATGAGACAGAAAATCTGTATCACCAACAGACATCTTTCGTCTCTTTTAAAATCCTTACCTGAGGATATGCTATTATTGGTTTTGTGGGTGTGGGGAGGAGAGAGAGAGAGAGAAAGAAACATTGATGTGAGAAACATCAACTGGTTGCCTCCCATATGTGCCCCGACCAGGGATCAAACTTGCATCCTGGGTATGTGCCCTGACCGGGAATCAAATCCACAACCTTTCAGTGTACAGGCAGATGCTCCAACCAAATGAGCCACACCAGCCAGGGCAATGCTAATATTCTTAAAAATGATAATGTTATTGCAGTTATGGAGGAGAAAGTCCTTAAGCTTAGGGACCTAGGCTGAGACTTTTAGGAGTAAAGTGACAAAGAGCCTGCAGCTTACTTTCAAATGGTTCAACAACTACAAAAATTAGGGGAGAAAGGGAAAATGTGGCAAAATGTCAACTACTGGTGAATACTGGGTGATTACTGTATTACTCTTAGAACTTTTCACTGGGTTTTACAATTTCCAAACTTAAAAGTTGCGGAGGAAAGAAAAAAAGTCTTGGATATTTATATTAAAAAATGTTTTTATTGATTTTTGAGAGAGAAAGATAGAAACATCCATATGAGAGAGAAACATTGATCAGCGGCTGCCTCCTGCATGCCTCCTACTGGGGATCGAGCCTAAAACCCAGGCATGTGCCCTGACTGGGAATCGAACCCAGACCTCTCAGTCAATGGGATGTTACTCAATCCACTGAGCCATACCAGCCAGGCTTGGATATTTACATTTAATGGTAAAGTCTGACTGGCAATAGGAAGGAAGACCAAATGTATGGAGGACGAAGAGCATAGCCATGACTAGCACACACTGAGCACTCCTGTGTGCCAGGTGCCATGCTCAGCGCTTCACAGACAAGTCTCCCTGCAACCTCACAGCAGCCCTGGGAGGCAGGTCTTGTCATCATCCTCGGTTTACAGATAAGCAAATGGTAGAACAAAGATGTGAATCCCAGTCTACCTAGATCTGAAGCTCTATATCACTATTCTAAAATGCTACATGGTCCATGACCTAGCTGGTTTGACTCAGTGGTTGGAGTGTCAGCACACGGACGGAAGAGTCGTGGGTTCGATTCCCAGCTCTGGTTGGGGTTGTGAGCAAGGCAGCCAATTGATGTGTCTCACATCAATGTTCTTCTCTCTTCCACTCCCTCCCTCCCACTCTATCTGAAAAAAATCAATGGAAAAATATCCTTGAGTAAGGATTAAAAAAAAAAGTAAAATGCTTCACGGTCCCAACAACAGGGGAATGATTAAGTAATCTGTGATGCAGCCATTTAATGAAACAAGATGCAGCAAATTGACAGCCATGTTTTCAAAGAGTATTTGACGACAGGAGTATGCTAACAAAATTTGTCTGGTTTAAAAAGCAGTGGTTCTTGCCCTGGTTGGTGTAGCTCAGCTGGTTGGAGCATTGTCCTGTACAGCAAGAGGTGACAGGTTCGATTCCCAGATGCGGTGAGTACAGGAGGCAGCCGATTGATGTTTCTCTCTCAATCTCACCCTCGCCCCCCGCACCCTCCTCTCTCTAAAATCAATAAAATCAATCAATAAATAAAAAGCACTGGTTCTCAAAAAATGACCCTCAAACCAACCCTTGGTTATTGAATTCTTTTTCTGCAGGAAAACAGGAGTAAGTAAGCTGATGGGTGAATTCAGGGCTCTTTTGCCTCATCTAAGCTATGCTTATGCTAAAAAAAAAAAATTTTTTTTTTATAATTGTGTAAAATAGTTACTGATTTTTTTTATTTTTCTTTCTTTTTTAAAATTAATTTATTTTTGTTACAGATGCTTCTCCTTTAAAAAAAATTTTTGAGAACTATCACACCGTGTATTTTGAGTTATGTAAAAGTAAAAACCTATACACATATGCAGAGACATAAGATTATAAGGAAACATACCAAACCACTAACAGTGGTTTTCACTAAGTGGAGATCAATGAATCTTTAAATTCTTTTTCATATTCTTTTGTTAAATTTCTACAAATGAACATACTTTAATTATATAAATAGGAAAAAAGTTCTTTTAGGAAATGGAGTACACAAGGACCACCCCCCCAACACACACACTAAGCTCACAGATACCAGGTTGAATTTTCTCCTTGAAATTCTATAAAAGTACAAACTAATGCCAACAAAGGGAAGTACATGACCAAAATTTAAAAGGACAAAGAAAGAAGAAAACAATAGAATTCAGGTATTATGTATTGCAGGCTAAAAACCACTCATTCAATCAACAATGAATGTATATTGGGTGCCAAGCGCTAGGGAGACAGGAGAACAGAGAACCTGTTCTCAGAAAGTGGAAATGTGCTGAGAGAACTAATTACCAGGGAGGTGACATCAAAGTGCTGCTGGGTGCCCTGGTCCATCTGGCTCAGTTGGTTGGGAGCTGTCCCGTGCACCAAAAGGTCGCTGGTTTGGTTCCTGGTCAGGACACATGCCTGGGTTGCAGGTTTAATCCCCGGGAGGGGACATGCAGGAGGAAGCCGATTGATGTTACACTCTCACATCAATGTTTCTCTCTCCTCCTCTCCCTTCTTCTCTCTCTAAAAATCAATAAATTATTCTTAAAAAAAAAAAAAAAAAAGTTTTGCTAGGGTGGGGGAGTCTTGAAGATTGAGGACAAGTTCCAGAGGCAGGAAGAATGTGGGACACATTTCAGACATACGAAGGGCATATGCAAAGCAGAGAAATACAAAGAATTTCTGCTTGGTCCAGGTTCTTCTAAAATATTGTCTGTATTTTGGTAAAACAGTTTTAAAATTAGTGTCTGCCATAGTATAAAACAGAAGGGGGGGGTATAGAAAAGAGAAAAAGAAGAACGAAGAGAGGGGGAAAGGAAGGCAGACAGTAACAGCATGGCAGTACTGCGTATGAGAGGGAGAAGTCAAGAGTGTGGCCAGCATCTGGTAGGCAATGAAGAGGCAAGAAGAGGTTTTCAGTAGAACTGTCACATAATCAGGATGGACTGAAAAGTGGGGTGATGGAGAAGCAGTGGAACTGAAATGGAGGGACAGAGCCAAGAGATGACAAAGTAGAAGCGATGGACCTGGAAACTGATTAGATGAGTCAGAGATGTCCCTGAAGCTCCAAGTTTTTTTTTGTTTGTTTTTTTTTTGCGACAGGGAGGACAATGGTGCAGTCTAACAGAGCTTTAAGAGAAGCTGCAGCATGGTGGCAGACTGTGGGCTGGGTTGAAGAGGTCTTCATACCTGAAAGGATTCACAAGTAGAAAAGCAAGGGGAGGTATAATTTTGTTACCAGGTGTAAAAAAGGCTGATCACAGTCCAAGGGTGAGAGAAGCAAGGTGGGTAGGGTAGGTCAAGACCATTGATGTGCTCAGGTAGAGGGCATGTGGGCAACATTTAGGTACCTGGTGCTACCAAAGGTGACCTGCTGGAGGGGGCCACTCATAAAAGGCTTGTCTTGAGAAGGGGAAGCTCTCCCAGACAGGAAAATCCAAACTCATAGGTGCAGAAGGGATTATAGTTAGAACTATGGTTATCACTGTCTCAGGCAAGAATCATCAATGGATACTAAAATTAGTGGGTGAAAGTGTTAGGAGAAACCAGATACTTAAAGTCTCAAAGCATCTCCCTACAAAATACTTATTCATTACAAAGGGGCAAATAGTAGCTTTAATAGTAGAGAAACTTAGCAAATACCACCACCTTAATCAAGGGATCAAAGTAGACCATCTCTAGTGACTGAACAAACTGACATCACATGCCATCTGGTGTGATGCACCGAGAAGGACACAGCATTGCTTCCCTGATATTTTTGCCAGAAGTGCAAACCTGAATCTAATAATGAGGAAACGTCAACAGAACAAAACCAAACCAAAAACTCCCACAAAGAACAAAAACCCAAGTTGAGGAACATCCTACAAAATAACTGATCTATACTCTTTAAAAATATCAAGGCCATGAAAAACAGACAGGCTGAATGGTTTTATGATTATCCCACCTGACAATGGAGACTGAATGGTTTTAGATTAAAGGAGACTAAATAGACTTGACAAGTAAATGGAACATGTGGTTTCGGAATCCCGGACCAAACAAAATGGTCTTTTGCTATAAAGGACATTAATGGAACAACTAATGAAATAAAAATTTCTATAGATTAGATAGGTTAGTACTGCATCAGTGTTAATGTCCTAGTTTTTTTTTTTTTAAATTGCATGGTGATGTAGCCCAGCCAGTGTGGCTCAGTGGTTGAGCATCAACCCATGTACCAAGAGGTCACCAGTTCAATTCCCGGTCAGGGCACATGCCCAGGTTGTGGACCAAATTCCCAGCGGGGGGCATGCAGGAGACGGCCAATTGCTGTTCTCTCTCATCGATGTTTCTATCTCTCTCTCTAAAATCAATAAAGAAAAAAAAATTTAATAAAAAAGAAAATCTCCAAGTTAAAAAAAATTGCCTGGTGATGTAAAAGAAATGTTTTTAGGAAATACCCACTGAAGTATTTAGGAGTAAAGGTGCATCATATCTGTAACTTGTAAACATTTCAGAAAAAAGATACAAATATATGGAGAAGAGTAATACAGGGAATGTGGTAAAATGTTAACATCTATGGAAACTTAGAATTTTTTGTAACTTTCAATTTGTTACATCTTATAAATTTCATAACTTTCCTATAAATCTGAAATAAGTTAAAGAAATAAATGAAGGGGAAAAGTGCCCACTCTTCCTTCCAATGCCACAAACTATCTCTGTGAAATGCTGGGTCAACAAGAGAGACTTTAATCACTGAATTGCTTTGGGCAGATTTCCTCCTGGCCCAAGGGAGAGGTGCCAGGAAGAAATTGATACAAAACCAGTGTCCAGACCTGGCCAGTGTGGCTCAGTTGTGAGTTCGATCCCTAGTCAGGACACATACAGGAGGCAGCCGATCAATGTTTCTCTATCACATTGATGTTTCTTTCTCTCTTCCTCTCTCTCTAAAATCAATAAACATATCCTCGGGTGAGGATTAAAAAATAACAACAAGAAACAAAAACAAAACCAGTGTCCAAAAGATGGACACTCAGAAAAAACCTTGGGTACAGAATGGACTAAACAAAGCCGCAGATCTGCTGTGATTTTGCAGAGTGCTTGCTGGGACTCAACTCTGGTGTGCTGTAGAGAAAGCCTTGGAAATAACGACAAAGTCTTTAGCGGGCTTCAACTTGAAACTTACTTTCCCTGATTCTGTACATCCTGAGGAAATGTTAATACCCGTAACTCGACTTAATATGATGCTGCTTAAATTATCAGCAGAGCCTGGCAGGCTGTCCACACCACACAATACAGATAACACTGGAATCAGGAAGAACACATAGGTAGGCCATAATCCCCACCATGGTTTCAAATCAGTTTAAGCCTACATTCTTAAGCTCAACTATTAATGCTCAAGAATTCATATAACCCTGTGCCCACTGTATCTCCTTCTCCTCAAAGCCCATCAGCTTTGAAAGCATCCAGGAGAAGAACAAGGGAAACAACAGCATGAAACTAGCAACTCCAGGAGTTTCAAAAGAGAGGCCAAAAGACATGTTTCAGGAGCTCTAAATGAATGAAATCAATGTTTCAACACAGGTAAAACTGTGTCACTTCAAGAACAATACAGACAAATTTTAAGATAGTTGGCCTCTGCAATAACACCAAGTTGTCAGTGGAGTTGAAATGCAGCTGCTTGACTAAAAGATACCCAAGCAATTAGCTGGTTTTTTACCTCACTCGGTACAAAAAAAAGAAGAAAAAAAAAATCTATCAAAACATAAATCTCAGGCACCTGATCAATGGCCACAGGCTGTAACAGTTACAACTAGTCATTCATTTTATTAAACCAAAATGCATTATCATTTGTGTCCAGTCTAGTACTGAGGACATAATGAGAAATAAAACCTTTTCCCTGCCTCAAGAAGCTGAGACAGACAGGCTGCATACTATGACAGGGAGCTGGGGGGACAGAGAGAAGGTACCCAGATCGTCCACAACTGCAGCTCCGAGAACAGGACTGCTCCGGAGTTCTGAAAGCTCTACCAGACCCACACCACAGACTCACAACTCTGGAGATGGAGGGAGGAACCCGACAGCTGTTGGGACTGCTCAGCTCCTTCTCAGAAAGCATCTCACACTAAACGAGAGAAGATTCCAGAATCTTCAGGTGGTTTAGCCCTTGGAAAGCATCCTGTGAACAGTGAAACCTGTAAAATTGGCTCTGCGGTAACACGCTTACCTGTGGCTTCAATGTATTCAATGCATCTCTCAATAAAAACAGGAATTGGCTTCTCTGGAGTCACAACGGTTGTTAAGGGGACACCAAAATAGTTACTCTCCCAGGTTGCCTTCGTGATGGATGGCCGGGGTTTGGGCTTTGGTTTCTGTCCAGGAAAGAGAAAAGAAAGCAGAAAAACAAAGTGAGTCTCATCATGCACCTACACATCAGGAAGGCTTCCAGAAGGGAACTTACAGTGGTATGGAAACTGCGGGGAAGATTCCAAGCAGGAGAGAGATCCACTTGTTCATTTCACTAATTTTGTATTTTCTAGCCTCCAAATATCATAAAAGATGCCAGCAAGTTGCCACATAATCACACCTTGAGTGTGAGACTGCACTGTCAGAACAAAGGTGTTTATAAAAAGCAGGCCATGTTTATTTAATAACAATGAGATGACTATCCACATCCTTTATCAGGGGTGCACTCGCATAAACAGGAAGTTTTCCAAACATCCCGAATGAATAAGAGATGTTATACACTCAAAGATGGCTAAACTCCTAAAAAGATAAAAGATGGAATTGAAAACTATTAATTTTCTCTTTCCAGAACAGAGATAGGCTGAAAGCCCCGGTGAGAATTCTCTTAGATACATCACCTCATGTCAATGGTTTCCACGTTACAAAAGGGTAAAACTGCCCGGCTGGTGTGGCTCAGTGGTTGAGCGTTGACCCATGCACCAAGAGGTCGCCAGTTCGATTCCTGGTCAGGGCACATGCCCAGGTTGTGGGCCAAATCCCCGGGGGGGGGGGGGGGGACGGACGGACATGCAGGAGGCGGCCAATTGATGTTCCCATGTTCCCTCTCATCGATGTTTCTCTTTTTCCCTCTCCCTTCCTCTCTAAAATCAATAAAGAAAAAAATTTTTTAAAAGAAAAGGGTAAAACTAACTCATCAAATGTGAAAAATAAGATAACTCGTTGTCTTTTCTTCCCCAGTAGTACCTTCCTCATGCAGCAGCAGGAGTAGCAGCTGCAACTACTTGAGAGCTTACTATGTACCAAGCAAGTCCCAAATATTATTCCTTTAAACCTCATGACACGCCCTGGCCGGTTTGGCTCAGCGGTTAGAGCATCGGCCTGCGGTCCAGAGAGACCTGGGTTCGGTTCCTGCTAAGGGCATGTACCTCGGTTGCAGTTTGTCCCCGGCCCTGGTTGGTTGTGCGGGTGGCAGCCACTCGATGTGGCCCTTTCACGTCGATGTTTCTCTCTCTCTCTCCCTCCTACTCTATCTGAGCAAAGAATGAAAAAATGTCCTCGGGTGAGGATAAAAAACAAACAAACAAACAAAAAAACCTCATGACATTCTACTTTACCAAGGAAAAATGTCATGTACCTAAATGACACAACTAGTAAGTGACTGTGCTGGGATTCAAATCCAAGAGGGTCTGTCTCCAAAGACCCTGGTATTTTGTCAGTGGGTCTTCATTATGGTTAGGAGTTATCCAGATTGTAGTGTATCCTTAATCATTTATCCATCATCCAGTTATTGCCTGCCTATCCCAAGAACTTTCTGAAGCAGGCAATGAACCCAGTGGTCAAGAGCACAGGTTCTGCTGTCAGACAGAACTGACTTGGGCAAGTAACTGAATTTTTCTAGGACTCAGCTTCATCTGTAAAATGGGGTTCTTAACACCCAAACCCACAGATCTGCTGTGAATCTGGAATGAAATAATGCACATAAAGAACTTAAGCAAGTGTCTGCTACACAGTAAGTATTCAATTGATGGAGGTTCAATTTTCTAGCTAACTTAGATTGTTGGAAGTCACCTCCTCATCTTGTTCTAGTATTGAGAAGGGGAGGAAGTATAAGATTAAAATTTATTGTCTATTTAGCAGAACTATGGTTAGAAGGCTTTATGGTGATTAGAAATAGCTTCCTTCAGGTTCCTTTTTTTTTTTTTTAATCCTCACCCGAGGACATCCTTGCATTTATCTTCTGATAGAGTGGGAGGGAGAGAGGGAGGAAGAGAGAGAGAGACAAACATCGATGTGAGAGAGACACATCGACCGGTTGCAACCCACACAACCCCAACCAGGGCCGGGGACAAACTGCAAAAGAGGTACGTGCCCTTAGCAGGAACCGAACCTGGGACTCTCTGGTCCACGGGCCAATGCTCCAACCACTGAGCCAAACAGGCCAGGGCAAAAGTTCCATTTTTTAAATTCCTTAACACCAGTTATTTGGAAGCCTCAGTTTGACTGAAGAACAGTGCTGCTGTTGGTTTTGACAGGCAAATTCTGCCAAATTAGGATTGGTAAAAATGGAAATCCAGATAGTCTTCCTTGTACATTCAGATTTTAGAACCAATAGGCTATGGAGAAAGCATTGCTTGATTCATTGTTATCCGGCTGCAAACAGGTGTAATGACAGAAACACTCAGCCCGTCTTTTCTTTAGAAGAGCTCACATTATTGGGTGATTACTGCATACTAGGTGCTGAGCCACTTCCCGTCCATCATATCATTTCACCCTCTTGTGAGCAGTGCTGCTCACAACCATCTTTTGAGCATGGTGCTGTCCCTGACATGCTTTGTCACTTGACCAAAGTCACAGAACTTGTCTGTCAGGATTCAAATCCAGGTCTGTTAGATTCCAAACCTTAAATTCTTTATGTTGTACTTCATATAAGTAAAAGATGCTAGAGAGACAGTCTAGACTGGTTATTTCATGTAAAGATACATCATAAATCATCAATTTGTTTTTCCTTACTTCTTTGTAAGAAGTCTGGTCAGAGCCTGCTTGCCCCAGGCAGTCTATAAAGGGAGATAGCGGCAGCCACCCCCTGCAACCTAAGAGGCTATGTCACTGGTCTCACAAGGAGTGGGCACGCTGCATGGGCCAGGGTCAGGGCCAGGCTGTGTGGAGTGTGTGGCTCTTTGCTGGGACCCCAGGATCCATTCACATTGCATTAGTCCTCCATACTGAATCAGTTAGCAGTTAGCAGGCTGTATGAAGATTGGACTATCTTTATATCTGGGTTGCCACGTCAGGTAATGTCAGTCAGCAGCCTAGAAATGGGCTTGTTCCTTCTTTCGTATATATTTTATTCTCAGCTGTTTTTGTTGTTGTTTGTTTTTTGTTTTGTTTTTTGCTTCTTGTTTGCACAGGAAGTCCTCAAAGAATTTCAGATTAAATAGGAAGTGATATGTACCCACATAAAGGGTACCAAAAGGAATGAGAATGGGCAGGATAAGGAAAGGGAATAACTGACTCCAAACCTAGAAGCTAGTCTAGTGGATTTTATGCAAAGACCCCTAAATACTTTTAAGTTTATAAATTGTGCACATTTGTAAGTAAATCTGCCTTTCTAAATTGGTCTTATTAACTTCGAAATGAATTGAATTGCCGGAGATACACCTGGGTCCATTTACCTTTATCCTATTTGGTCACCCCCTTCTAACAAAGGCCAAATTTTCAGTGGTTTTAGAAAAGTTCCCATTTGTTTAGATCCTTCTTTCCTCGTGTGTGCTTCAAAATAAAGGGACTGAATAATTTTGGAGCAAATATATCAATAATGTTTACGAGCATGGACTCTGGAGGAAGGGAAGACTGGGGCACCATGACAACTATTTCAAATAGCTGTAGGACTATCTCATGGAAAGAGAACAGATTATTTCATATAATTTCAAAGGGTCATGTTAGGAGAGATAAGAGGAATACACAGAAAGGCAGTTTTGACCAATATAAAGAGAAATAAAACAACAATAACAAAAAACCCAGCTGTTTTAAAAAGGACAGGACTGCTGTGTTAAGTATTCAACTACCTGCCATACTTGTTGTCAAGGAGATTCTGCCATTAGATGGAAGGCTTTTAAATCAGACAACTGCTCATAGCCCTGACACCTTGAAACGTCTGAGATCTAGTTTAACATTTCAACTTACAAACAAAGAAACAGAGAGCAAGCTCTAGAAACAGGGTCAACTCCACTTGCTGAGTGATATGGATTCTCTCTCTCTCAAACAAATTCTGGTTTACAGACTGTCAAATACCCCCTTGAAATAACTGAAGGCTCTGTACGGTGTTACAAAATAAAGAATTTTTGTGCAACTAATTCTAAACATTCCTACTAACTAAACCAGACTTTGGGGTGCATGCCAAGAGTTGGGCCAGACTACTGATACAACAAGTGCCACATCAGGTATCTAAAGAGTTACTGGACAAACGTCAGATGGAAATGCCATTCTTCTGAGTGGCCTACCAGATGTCTCAGTCCCCGGTCAGACATATGTCACTCATTAGGAGTCACTAGAGCCCTCAGCAGCAGGTCCTTGGAGAGGGGAAAGTAACAGCATCCTAACATCCATCTTCTTTTGGGGGCACTCACTTAGTAGGCTGAATTGAAAAAACCATCTAGCCAGAGGAAACCAAGCCCTGAGAACAATCTACACATCTGTGTCTCCAAGTTTAGAGTCTAACTGAGTTAAAACCGGAAAATAATAGTGTAATTAGGAGTGGTCATGTATAGAACACTGAGCTAGGTGCTCTGCTCAATTAACTGAAAACTTCACAACCAGCTTTCAAGGTAAGGGTTATTAGCCTCATTTTACAGATGAGAACACAGAGGCCCAGAGATTCTCATGCCCAGCACTGAGAGTGCCAGGATGCAGAGACCAGTGATTGATGAATGCCAAAGTCCTGCGGTTCTTTTCCTTACGTGAACTAGCTCCACAATGAAATGCCACTGACATAAACAAAGAACTGGGTCAGCTTGAATCATCCTCACCTTGTCTTTTTGGATAAATATTTTTTTGATGAATAACAGTCCATTCATTGTTCTTTACTTCAGTTTCCTTAAGAACATTGTGCCTGATTCTTAGTCTTGATACTAACCGGGTAGCAAAGGAAATAGAAATGAACCACTAGTTTACGGCAGTGTACTGTAGAGAAGTAGGGATTGGAATTTGCCTCTAGTCTCTTGGCTTTTCCAAAATGAGAAAAGAGCATTAAGGGGAAAGTCCTAACTTTGCCAGAGTGGGAAGACGTCTGTCGCCTGCCTATGGGATGGTAAACCCACTCCATATCCCCTCCATGTCCAGAGGGGCAAGAAAAAGATTGGAATGCCAGCCCAGGAATAACAAACAGGCTGGAGAAGGGCCCCTTCTATTAAACTATACAATAATTGGGTTTGAGAGCCTGGCGTGCAGTAAGCACTTAATAAATTCCCTGAACAAAACCAGTTTCCAATAATGTACAGGGCCAATGTCTCTTGATAGTTTTTCGTTTAGATGAGAACTATCTCTG
Source organism: Tadarida brasiliensis (assembly GCA_030848825.1). NCBI lineage: Eukaryota > Metazoa > Chordata > Mammalia > Chiroptera > Molossidae > Tadarida > Tadarida brasiliensis. Next base: position 7,877,941 of record CM061276.1, read on the forward strand.
TGGGTACAGAGGTTTTTTCTTCTCCTAACACTGTGCTGCTCTCACTAGGATGTGAAGAAGTGAGGCTCAGAAGGTCTTGTTCATACAGACAGTACTGTATCACAGATAATCAATTTCCTGTATGACTCTGTGGGCACCATGCAGGAATAGTCATTTATGTACACATACAGCTATTTTCCTACTGGGTTAAGTTCCTAGAGGGCAAGAATATTGTCTTTTTTTTTTTTAATGAATTATGACTAAGGTCACATAGCAAACTAGCAGCAGAGATAATACTAGGACCAAAGACATCTCTCATCCTCAATGAACTTACAGTCTAATTGGTAAGAGAAAACATATATCCACAGTAAACAAAGCTGATCTAGATATTAGATAAGTAAGTACCAACTGAGCCACAAATAAGAGTCTCCCCTGGCACCAATGGAGAGGTCAGCCACCCTGGATAAAGAATATCTATCTTTTGTGGGAGCAGCAGGTACAGCATGTAGTGATGCTAAACTGTCAACTTCTAATATTCTCTCCTGGTCTCCATGAATACCCTCATACATTTCAAATTACTTATCCAGGTTTTAGGGTCAGAAAATATGGTCGTTAAGAGTTGTGTACCACCTAAAATGGCATTTTAAATGGCTGGTATAAAAAACAGAATCCAGCTCAGCCGGTGTGGCTCAGTGGTTGAGCATCGACCCATGCACCAAGAGGTTGCTGGTTCGATTCCCAGTCAGGGCACATGCTTAGGTTGTGGGCCAAATCCCCAGTGGGGGGCATGCAGGAGGCCAATCGATGTTCTCTCTCATCGATGTTTCTATATCTCTCTCCCTTCCTCTCTCTCTAAAATCAATAAATTAAAAAAAAAACAAAAAACCTAGAATCCAGGCTGTTGGATTCTTCTTCTTCTTCTTCTTCTTCTTCTTCTTATTATTATTATTATTATTATTTTTTTTTAATCCTCACCTGAGGACATTTTTTCATCTTTTGTTCAGATAGAGTGGGAGGGAGAGAGAGGAAGAGAGAGAGAGAGAAACATCGACGTGAAAGGGACACATCGAGTGGCCGCCACCTGCACGACCAACCAGGGCCGGGGACAAACTGCAACCGAGGTACATGCCCCCAGCGGGAACCGAACCCGGGTCTCTCTGGACCGCAGGCTGACACTCCAACTGCTGAGCCAAACCGGCCAGGGCTTATTATTTTTTTAATTAAAGGAGGAACAACATATACAGAATATAGTCTGGAACAGGGACAGCGTCCTCTGAATGGAGACAACTCTCCCTCTCCAGAGTGAAACTCATACAAGCAAAGCCTAGAAGGTCATATGGATGGTAACATGGTTTGCCAAGTTGTGTGGTGGCACGCCCAGGACTAACTGTAGCTGGTACGACAGAAAAACCAAAAGATTCCATCAACTATGTCACTACAGGTTTCCTCAAAGCACTTTCTTACATTCCATATTCAACATTACAGCTTTCTGATTGGCAATGATTCCTTCACATTTCCAACAGAGCTTCAAAAAGACGTCTTCAATGAAGCTACATGCTCATGCCCCAGATGTATTCTTAGTTAACTGGCGCTCCCCCTTCTGGCTCTGATAAAATCGAAGCCCAAGTTTAATAGAAAACGTGAGGGTGGATTTGTTCTTACTGGCAAAGTCTATTATGAAAGCACAAAAGCTCAGCCTTGTCTCCTTCAAGCTGGCAGTCAGTACTATGACCAAGTCACTCACCATCTCAGGGCATCTGTTTTTAGGGAGGGAACAGGAAGTAGCACAAAGTCTCAGCCTTCCTAGCATCCCTAATCCTCTCCCATGATGGGAAAATAAAGAAAGTCAGGTCATACCCTCAGGGACCACAAATAAAATGAGACCACAGCTTTTTGCTCTATTAAAGGCATGACATCTAGCAAATCTGGGTCAATCCCTGTTGCTGTTTCAGACTGAATGGCCAACATAATAGGGGGTTAAGTGTGTGTGGGGTGTCCACCAGTTCCAGAGAAGTTTTTGGTGTTTTTTAAAAGTATGTTTTTATTGATTTCAGAGAGAGAGGAAGGGAGAGGCAAAGAGAAACAAACATTGATATTGATCGGTTGCCTCCTGCATGCATCCCAACCCAGGAATATGCTCTGACCAGGAATCAAATCAGTGACCCTTTGGTGCACAGGATGACGCTCAACCAACCAAGCTACACTGGCCAAGGCACAGGAAAGTTTTTACAAACATCCTTCTTGACTCAACACTCACTGAATGTAGACTTTCCAGAGCTATACATCAGTTTTTACCTGCTTGCCTCTTCTCCAGCACTGGAGAAAATGCATTCAGAAGGCCTTTCTCTATGGAAGTGGATTCCTGACTTGAGCTGAAATAATCTGGGTCCTTACAAATATATTTCAGTATCATTAGGTGTTGGAGAACAAATTGGCTCAGTGAAGATCAGAGCAATTCCCTGTTCTTTGAAGATAGATTTCGGTTGTCTATTGTAATATATATTTTTTAAGAGCAGGTGCGCTGTAAGCTAAGGCAGATAGTTAAAGATAGTCTATTTTTGTCACCAAAAACACACTACAGCAGTGCTTTGGGCTTAAAATAAACTTAGAAATGAATGACACCAGTTCAAAACAATTTCTTAAAGTTCCAGTTGCTATTTCAGTGTCTCCATGCCTTTTTGTCCTCTACTCAACTAGACTCCGAAGCTAGAAACAAACAGCACTATGCTGTTCTTAGGAGGTAGTGTAGGGAAATGGATTTTTTTCCACATAATTTGTCTGAAAGGAACAAACTGACTGGACTGAGTGGTCCAAGTGTGTGCCTGGCTACTGAATATTACTGTCTTTCTAGTGGATTGGATTCTAAAAACCCACCAGAAGTGGAAGTCAGAGGACCGGGCTTCAAAATCTCAGCTCCTCCACTTAGTAACTACACTAACTTGGACAGGGTTAATCTCTCTGAGCCTGTTTTCTCATCTCTAAAACCCAACATTTTAAAAATCACTGATAGCCCTGGCCGGTTTGGCTCAGCGGTTAGAGCGTCGGCCTGAGGTCCAGAGACCCGGGTTCGGTTCCCGTTAAGGGCATGTACTTCGGTTGCAGTTTGTCCCCAGCCCTGGTTGGTCGTGCGGGTGGCAGCCACTCGATGTGTCCCTTTCATGTCGATGTTTCTCTCTCTCTCTCTCCCTCCCACTCTATCTGGACAAAAAATGAAAGAGTGTCCTCAGGTGAGGATAAAAAAAATAAATAAAAATAATAAAAATCACTGATAAGAGAAACAGATGAAAAGTGGTATGAAAATGCCTGGTACTGTACTTGGCACCCAATAGGTACGTATTTAATAAAGGTAGCAAAGCACAAAACTCTACACATGGTATACACAGCCCTGTTATTTGGCCTGGTTCTACCTCACTTTTTGCAGTAGCCATTCTTGGTTTCTTTTAACTCTTTGAATGTGCCATGTTTTTGCAGCTCCAAGTTCCATACTGTTTTCTTGAAAACTCCCCCAATGAAACCTCCATCTTCACTGAATTTGCCTGCCTCACTCTGTAAGTCTCAGCTTTATGTATCATTTCTTTGGAGAGCTTTCCCAGATATCCTAGTTGAGGTTAAAACTCCTTGATACACAATTCCACAGTACCCTGTACCTCCCCTGTGGTAACATTCAAAATGCAGGTAAGTATATGTTTAACATCCATCATCCCTGTGACCTGAACTAGACGAACACAAGTCCTCACTAAATGCCTATGCACTGAATTGTTTCCTTCCTAAAAGAATGAATAAACACGAGCTTTGGAGCAAAAGTATTGCTTTTAAAAGACAAAATTCAGCCCTGGCCGGTTTGGCTCAGCGGTTGGAGCGTCGGCCTGTGGTTCAGAGAGGCCCGGGTTCGGTTCCCGCTAGGGGCATGTACTTCGGTTGCAGTTTGTTCCCAGCCCTGGTTGGTCGTACGGGTGGCAGCCACTCGATGTGTCCTTTTCACGTCGATGTTTCTCTCTCTCTTCCTCTCTCTCCCTCCCACTCTATCTGGACAAAAAATGAAAAAATGTCCTCAGGTGAGGATAAAAAAAAAAATAAATAAAATAAAAAATAAAAGACAACATTCACTCAGGAATCAGAAAATCTAAGGTCAAGTCAATGCCCCCACCCCATTTTTAAGACCAAGGTATTTATTTGTCCTCATAGCTCATTGAGTAGGACTAGCCTTTTGGAAGCACACACTGAGTCTTTCCTGAGCAGGTCAAGGAGATCATATTTCATACCATTCAGCCTGTCTGTCAAAATGCAACATCCCTCCCTGGGGAGGGAGCAGCCCAATTCCCCAGCTGGTTTTTATTCACACTAGAAACTTTAACTCCGTTCTAGGCCTCACAAAATGAGAGCTGTGTCCACACAAAGCCACAACAACCAGCCAATTCACTGAATCCAATAAAATAAGCCAATTCACTGGGGGGACACAAACTGTCAAACTGGCTACTTGGTGCCTTATAGACCAAACAATGCGTGATTGAATTGGTTTGCTTTTCAATAGGTTGTCTTGTCATGAGGTAGGCTCCAGTGAGTGAAAGATTTTCTTTATCATTCTGTTTTGTCTTTTTTTTTTTTTAACACAAAAATAAGAGCACATAAGATAGAAGGGTAAATTACCAATAATGGCTTCTCTTTATCCATGGTCAAACAAACTAAATTCAGCAATTCGAGGTTGCCCAAAAGGCATACTTTGTAGAGCAAAGCTCCCAGCCTGTTTTTTGGCTTTAAAATAAGACCCTGCCGGTCCTGATCTCCCCTTTGCAAACACATGGCACTGGGAGACAGAGACCATGTGCAACAACAACTCTTCACAGACAAAGCATCTATTCATAGATCCCACTGAAGTGCAATCGTAGATTTTCAATTTCATTCAGCTGAGTGTGGAAGGCTCCCACTATGAGGGTGGGTTGCTAAATGGTTCAGCTGGGAAAAGGACCCAGAATGAGAGTCAGCTCTACAGTCTGCACTTTCATTAGTAGAAATGAAAGTGAGTCCCTCACTCCAAGTCCAATTTTACAGTAAAGAGCTAATCTAGCAAATGAGCCAAGAGGCTGAGCAATTTCTCTTTCTCCACATCACTTCAGTACCCAGAGCACAGCTTTCTTTGTTGTTGGGGCTGTTGCTAGGGTAAGTGCTAAGAAAATAGCTAAGTAACACATAGGGTTAAAACTTACACAAAAGGGAGGAACAATGTTGGTTCCCCAAGCCCACAGCTACACCAGACCATTTTCTTTGAATACAACATGCATTTTTTTTTCACCGTCCAGCCTTTTCATACCTCATTCTTCAAGGTCTAGTTAAATAATATCACAACTAATGCTTATCCAGTATGCAGTATGCTCAGTGTTTTCTGTGCATAAGCTCATTCCATTCCCCCCAACCGTATGAGTAATGTGCTACTACCTACATTCTCCCCTTTTGCAGAAGGGATGTGGAGAGGTGAATCATGTGCCCTAGTGAAGAAGTGGAGGAGCTGGGATTTAGCACACCCGTTCCCAGAGCCTGAGCTTCTAATCACACACTACACTACCTTAACCACCCCCAACATGAGATTTCCGCTCTGCCCCGACACAGCACCCCACTCCACCGGGGCAGACCACTTATTTTCACCATCTGTGTAGGTCTTGCTGCCTCAGCTGGGTGCATAGGTCTGGGCAAGAAGGATCTGTGCCATTTCCCCAGTGGTGCCTGGCATGCAGGAGGCACTGTGTTTTCCATTACCAACTGGCTCCCCCCTCACTTCAAATAAATACTTACTGCTTTGTCATGCCAATAAAAATCAAAGGCCAAACCCCCCATGTAGGGGCTGGCATGACATTCTCTGGCCCATGGTATCTTGCTTTTCCAGTAAAACAAGTGTCAGTCTGCATTAATGGCAGCAATTTTAATTGGAGGTTTGCTCCAACCAGGAAGAGAATCAAGGCTTTGCTTATCTCTGCATTAAGATGACAAAGCAGATACACTCATTTCAAAGCACCACTTTCCAAGGCAGGAAAAGACAATTTCACCTTTTACTCACTCTTTCCAAAGGATACTCCTAAATTGACTTCTGGCACGCTACTGCTCTTGGGCCAGAGGTATCATTTTTATTTAACTTGAAGAGGTGTGGCCCACATAACTAAGATAGATGGGAAATCAATCACTTCTTGCATGCTGACCCAGCAACCCAGAGTAAAGAAGTTCTTAGGTAAAAAGTGCTCATTACCAGCATGGATGCAGCTATCTCAGAGGCTCACCTTATCCAGCAGTTTTCTGCTGAGCCTACACAGTGTGTGCTCTTTCAAGTTTAAAGCATGACTTGTTTGGGAATGTGTTTTAAAAGCATTATTTTCAACAGGTATTAAAAATGTAGAAGTCAGAAAAACAGTTATAATTCACAGTGTGCTATTATGCCACCTTCCTAATTCCCAGGTGTGCAAACACCCCCACAAATTAGAAGACTGTCAGCATTTAGATAAGCTATTCTGGCAACACTGGGAGTGGAGGAGGAAGAGAAGACAAAACGTTTGGATCCCAGTATCATTAAACAGGAGAGCTTTAAGGAAATACTGGGAGGCAGGTCAGGCTACTTACTGGCTTCATGCTTTCAATGGGTCTGTCCACTACCAACCTTTGGAGAACAAAATACTAGAGGCAGATAAAGGAATCCAAGTGGAAAAACCAGGGGAAATCAGACAGGAAAAGAATGCCTACAACATTTATTAATATTCAGCTCAGAATGGGAGGGGAACAGAACACAATGATACTGCCCTGCCCCTTTCTGACACTGCAAATACAGGACAGGTTTAGAACTTGCAGTGGTAAGGTCCTAATTTTTCATTTATATACTTGAATACCCTTTACTAATTTGTGTGTGCCAATAAAATAATTATCAAATTTCCTAACCTAAAATGCAGCCACCTTATGGGGAAAGGAGCAAGTAAGGGATGTACTGTTCAGCAGTGAGACTGAAGCACACAATTTTGGATTCTGGTGTTTAAGTGAAGGAATAACAAGCATAGCGTCACTAGCTTGGCTAACTGTCAGGACACTGACAAGTTCAACACTATCTGCTCATTTTGGTAATTAATTAACTATCATTTTGAACAAAGACAACTCTGGCTGCCTATCCAAGGTCCTTACTATTGAGAACTGCCAGCAGTAGCTATCAAAAACACTGCTTGCTTTTTTATTTTTTTATTCCTCACCCAAGAATATTTTTCTGTTTATCATCAGAGTAGGAGGGAGGGAGAGAGAGACAGAGAAAAACATTGATGTGATAGAGACACATCAACTGGTTGCCTTCAGCACAACCCGACCAAGGCCGGGGACGAACCACAACCGAGGTATGTGCCCTTGACCAGAATCGAGCCTGCAACTCACTGGTCCATGGGCTGACGCTCTAACCGCTGAGCCAAACCGGCCAGGGCAACACTGCTTACTTTTTTATGCTAAATCACACAGAAAGTAAACACACACACACAGCAGATTTTTACCAGAATAAGCTGTCCTTGAAAACCATCTATCAACTCTCACCGAGAAACTGTGCAAGCTACTCCTATGATGTACTTCTAACCTGACGTCTTACCTTAGTGTTCCTTCTTAGACTGCGAAGAATATTCCTCCTCCTTGGGTCTTCATCTGTCTCATATGGAATGACAGCATTGTCCCCTTTATAACCTTGGGATGCCTGGTCCTCTTCTTTCTTCCGGATGGGCCCCAGCTCATCATCACTCCCTACACTGAAGCTGGTTCGGTAACTAGCAAACCTCCCCAGCCGGCTGCATCTCGTCCTGTATAGCACTGGCTTGCTCACGATGGATACTTTGCGACCTCGCTCTAGAGAGCTAGTGTCCATTTCACTGTCAGAACCATTCCCACTGCCATTAGATTGGGCTTTGTTGATATTCCGAATGGTGATGATTTTGCCTTGGGTGCTATCATGTGGCACTGAGTATATGTTTTCTTCTTCATTCCTTGGCTTGACCACAGCATCCATGGGTTCAGCATAATCAGAAGGATCAAACCCATCCGGAGGTAGCCAGGTGCTAGAAGACACAGACTTCCTCTGTCCATCTCTATGGCCTTGGTCTAAGTAAGACAGATCCCCCTTTGTAATTTCAAAATGGACAGGAGGCTTTGGTTTGACTGGCGGAGGTACTTTGTTGTTCAGTTTACTCTCAAAGTTGCTCATGAATAAAGACAGCCCATCATTTCCCTCCAGTTCCATAGAGAGCTTAGAATGGTCTTTGGACAGGGAGGGCAGTGATGTATCTTCTCTAAATAGGCTGTAAGAAGGGGGCTCGATATCCTCTTCCGAATCCTGCAGGTTTGAGTTGCAGAGTGGAGAGCCCGCCCGAGGAGAGTTAAACACCTCCTCCGTGGTGCTACAGGCCTCGGCAGCGTTATCGTACATATGGGTAGCTTCAATTATGTTCTTTTTCTCTACCACATCTTTAAAAAATGGGTGGAAGAGCTCAAGTTTATGCTGGGGTTGGCTACAGGGGATGCTTGTGAACCTGCCATCAATTTCTTGAGCAATCTCCTCCCCCTCAGTCAGCTGTTCCCGACTTAAGTCATTGTCCAAGACATCTATAGCGCCATCAGTGAGTGCGACCAGCTGAATGGGGATAATATCCTGCACTTCACAAAGAAAGGCACGTAACATAGCCAAGGAGGCCTTACGTTTGGCTGAATAAAAAACAATGTACCCATGGACTAACCGGCTTTTTCTGATGCTAAACGAGGAATGGTATGAAAGAATAGACAGTTCAATGCGCTTCTTGTGTAGTCCAATTGGTAGTTCAAGTAAAACAGAGTTGTTGCTCCCACAATGGGAAGATTTACAGGTTTGGGACTGAAGGACAGGAAAGAGTATGTCGTCTGCACTAAAAGGATCTCCACACATCAGACACATGACAATTCGCAGGTCAACATCAGCCAGATCTTTGATACTAGCAGTAGAACTGACCAGGTTTAAATTACGCTTAGAGTCCAGGAGTCCTTTCAAAACTTGACTGATGTGCTTTTCATTAATGTTTCGTCCATAACTGATGCCAGCAGAAGCAGGGTCCAGAAAGACACACTGAAGTTTGCTAGCAATCTGCTGACCTTGTTGTATTAAGCTATGCAGGGTCTCTCCACTGGTGTCTCCTCTTTTGTTAACCAAAATCAGTGTCAGGGGGAGATGAACTAAATGATTATCTCGTCTGCCAAGTGTGGACTCTCTACTCTTCTCTATACTCTCCACCACATAGGACAGAGACTCCTTTGAATTGTAAAGGCAGAGACATCCGTGGGGCTGAAATGTTGGCGTTTGGAAAGAGTTCACAGGAAGCCTGACATTCCCTTCTATTGGCCTCAAGGAAAGTTCATACATTTTACCATCTATCACATACTTGTCATCATTTGTACAAAGAGCTCGAATCTCATTGGCCAACTCTCGGGCAAGTCCATCTTTGCCCAAGATAACCAAGTTGATTCTATCAATGTTGGGGTCAGAAAGTGAATTTTTCTGATTCCGGTCAGATGGTCGGATAAACCGAGAACTAATCAAGTGTTCAATCTTAGCATCCACACAAGCTGGGCAGCTAGGGCACGTTTCCTTTGTTGGATGGTACACAAAATGAATGTGCTTCAGAATAAGGGCATCACGCTCCGCTTGGAGCTTTTGTAATGCTTTAAATCGCTGTTCCTCCCCCAGAACATCCTGAATGACCCCCATCTTCTCCTTGCTGGGCTTTGCATCCAACTCTAGCTCATAGAACAATTCTGAATATTCCACAAGCAGCTCCTGAAACTCTTCCTTTGCTCTGTCTATAATTTGCTTTTGGTGTTTGCCATAGATATCCATGTATACAGATTCTTCCAGCCACTGGTAGAAATCTTCATTCATGATGAAACTACGGGCCTCTTCCCAAGGCTTTCCAGGAGTTATGAAAGGCGAGGTCTCCAGGTTTTCTTTAAACGACCTTCTCATCTCAGCTCTTTTTCTTTCATTCCGTAGTTTCTCTAAGTGGGCCTCATACAGCTGCTCTGCGGGAACCGTATCCATTAAGTCAAAGGGAATCCGCTCGTTCTCCATGTTGTCAATGTGGCTGGTGGCATCCCATGGGGTCTCCTCAAGCACAACAAACCATTTCAAGAATTCTGGCTTGGTCTCCAAGAGCTTTTTGGCTTTTATGCAGCTTAGGTGGTCTATTTCATCTAGATTGGGTATAAGAGCTTCAAAGGCTAATGGCAGGGCTGCCAAGTACAGCTTCCTTCTGCGCTCAATATGCTCGTGCTTGAGGCGATGGATGTGCTGGAGAAACAGCTTCCTGGCTTTCTGAGTCCCTTCCAGGTAGACATAGTCCTGATACTCAGGAGAGGCCTGCATCTTTCGGCTGACACTTAGCCAATTCTCATTGTGGTTTTTTACAATGCGACTCACCAGCCACTCGTATTTGTCCTTTGCCGTAGCTATCTGCTGACTCTGCTGCTTGAGAGCTTCAAAGTAAGGAATGATTTTCGTCTTTCCCCGACTTTTATCAATGAGTTGCACTAAGGTGCTGAAAGCCAAGTCCACGTTTACGTTGGACCTTGCTGAGGTCTCCACAACCTGGAGGTTCTTTTTGCTTAAGGCAAAAGTATGTGCATCTCTAATGTACCGCTCAACGCCCTCATCACACTTAGTCAGGACCACCACTATGGGTTTTTTTGTTTTTGCAAGCTGATTGTAGAGATTGGAGACAAACTTGAGCTGGTCATCAAAGTTCCTATTCATGCCCCTGCTAACATCAATACCAAGAAGAAAACCATCAATTAGCAGCTTTCCATCTGACATTTGTTTCTGCTCAAAGTCCTGCTCCAGCCCCAGCTGGTCAGTGCAAAAGTACATGAGTTTTTCAGCTGATGCGAGCTTGGTTGCAGCAGCTCTCTTGATATAGGGCTGTAGAGCCGTGCTTCGATGAGGTTGAAAAGTCTGATCATCAATGAATTCAGTCTGCTCCACGATGTGCATCTTACATTCCACACAATCCTCCAGGGATCGGTTAACTTCTCCCCAGTAGAGAAAGTGGTCATTATTGACCACTCGCCCACCGAAGTCACTGGTGCTGAGGACAGAGGTATGGTCCAAATGAAATTCATCAGCACTGGGGCGCACAAAGCGGTTGCACAGACAAGATTTCCCAATGCCACACTGGCCCTTCTCCTTCTCGGTCCCAGACAATCCCACCACACTGATGTTGTAGGTGGGAATGCGGACATCTTGCTTTCTTGCCATCATCATCGTCGACACATCCTGCCACAATCAGCCACTTCCGAGATCAGATTAGTGTTTTCCAGTGGACCCAGTGGCTTCCCAACATTATCAGTGGGGACTGGCTGCCCTTGCAGCAAAAGTGTCAGGTCCCATAGTGTTTGTATACCAGTATGAGGTCAGCTTTTGTCACTTCTCATCGCCAAATAGCCAACATTTCTTCCTACATGGGGGAAAAAAAGAAAACACATCAGCATCATCATTTTGAAACCCAGTTATAATCACTGAACTATAGCAAAAATCAATATTCTTATTCAACAAATACAGCAAACAGTGAATGTGCCAGGCCTAATGCTGGGTGAAGACATAAGAGTGAATAAGACTGACATCAATGTGCCCTCAGAGAGGTACAATGTCATCTAACAGAGGAAGACACATAATAAGCAGTATGCTAAGTGCTAAAACAAGGGTTTGAGGGTTCCTCGGAAAAATGGCTGATTCTAGGAATAGGGCAGCATTGGTACAAGATAAGCCTGGAACATCTTGTTGTGCAAGAAAGGAAGTGCTTGAAAAAATGATAGGGTGCCTCACAAGGACACAGGAGCCAGTCAAAGGGGCTCCCACAGGTCAAATCAGGGACCATCTGAGCACTAAAATAATTAAGTACATTAACAAATTATAAGCCATTGCAAAATAGAGAAACTTTCAGGTCTTACTACTGGATCAGACAAGAACCATAACTTGACACAAAATCTAGGGGGGAGATTTTGATGAGGAGCAGGGTATTTGTACAGAATTGAGATGTCCTCTGAAAGACTACTTATTAGTTACAAAGGGAAAAATAAAACCCCCCACTAATTATACAGTGGAGAAATTGGGCGACATTTTGACTGGGTAATGAAAGCTGTCATCACCAAAGAAGGCTAGAAGAACATCATGGGCCTCAAATGTGATCCCCCGGGAGGATACATCACTATGCAGCATGATGGCCTAGAATCCATTACCTCATTCTAATCACAAGGAAACATCAGACAACACAAAATGAGCTAGGTTTTGCTGGGGGTGGGGGGGGCCTGCCCGATTTGGCTCAGTGGTTAAGAGCGTTGGTCTGCGGACTGAAGGGTCAAGGGTTCGATTGCTGGGTCAAGGGCACAGTACCTGGGTTGCAGGTTTGATCCTCAGCCCTGGTTGGGGTCATGCGAGAGGCAACTAATCGATGTCTTTGTCTCTGTCTCTCTCTTCCTCTCCCCTGCCTCCCCTTCTACTCTATCTAAAAATCAATGGAAAAATATCCTCAGGTGAGGATTAACAACAACAAAATAATAATAATGGTAACAAAAATTTAAAAATCAATGGAAAAATATCCTAGGGTGAAGATTAACAACAATAACAAAAAAAGGTGCGGGGGGGGGGGGCACTTTATACTTTTCAAAAAATAGCAATGTTATAATTGACAAAAAATGGTTATGTAAACATTACAGATTAAGGGATGCTAAAGAGACATTGGATCTAAATGCAATTACCTGACCCCAGACTGAATTCTGCATCAGAGAAGGGAAAGGAGGGATGCTATACAGGATATTATTAGATCAATTAACAACACTGGACTATAACAGAATATTAAATACAAGAAGTTTATCAATGTATGTTTATGAAGTTGATACCATTCATGTCAGAGAATAGCCCCGCTCTTAGGAAATACACTCTGAAATATTTTAGGGGAGAAGGTCATAATGTATGTGACGTCCAGAAAAAAAAACAACACTAGGCATATAAAGACAGTAAGAATGCAAATGAGGTAAAATACTAACAATAGGTGATTTTGGGCAAAGTATATAGGATATTTCTTTGTGCTATTTTAATTTTTGTAACTTTCTACAAGTCTATAATTATTCCCAAATAAAAAGCTTTTTAAAGGGTGTGAATATGGGGTGGTTTCCTTGACAAGAACATAAGCTCTGTGAGAACAAGGCCTACCTGTCTTGTTTACTTCTGTGTCCTCAGCCTATGACACAGTGCTTGACACAAATATTTACTGAAGAAGTGAATAAATGAATGACTATTAGAGTATATTAAAGAGTCTCCAAACCCAACCTTTTAGATTTGGGAAAACCTTTCTGAAGAAAGTTTCATCTCAGGTGAGACCTGAAGTAAAGGGAATGAAATGTACAACTCCTCTCTCCCCAGAAAAAAAGCATGGCCCACGGGATAACCAGCTGAAACAAAGTATGTGTGGGGAGGAGATGGGTGAGATGCATTAGCAAGTGAGCAGGGGCCAGATTAATCCATTTTCAAAGAGCTTGGGGTTTTTTCCAAAGGTTATGGAACCACAGACTGTAGCTGAAAAGTGGCACCTTATAGGACCTAAAGTTTGAATATATGAAGTAATGCAACATTATAATGTCTTACAAATTCTCTAGCAACTTTCTAGCTAAAGTAAGTCAAATGTGTCTTTGGCTGCCTCTACAGAAATGGTCTTCTGGCTACTACTGTTTATACTGCACTGCTGTCTATTTAGATGAGCAAATAGGACTTTGCAACTGCTGAACCTGCAGTCACATGAAAAGTCTCCTGAGACCTCCCAAAGAGGAGAATTAAAATTAACAAACAGTAATTTTCTTCTGAATCTCATGTCTCATAGGAACCCAATATTTCCACAACCTTACCATGTTTTTGTGGCCTATCTCATAAGAAATGTCACAGGGAAGCCAGACCACCAAACGTTATTCTGACTGAGACAAGGGGGCAATGAATAGGAGAGCACAGCTGTCCCCTATGATAACTTCACAGACCTTTCCCAAACACCCATATCTTCCTTTGATAACCCAGAAAGTCAAACCCTCTGTGGAAACAAAATGTGGCTGGATGTGGTATGTAAAATTTGTGTGACTGTTTTCAAAAGAGAAATCTCAGTGACTGTGAGCAATCACCACCAGATAACCTTAGTGGCATGCTCCTAAAGAAGCCAAGTTCCAGAAAGACAAATACCACATGATCTCACTTATTTGTGGAATACAATGAACAAGGTGGGCTGATGAATGAAACAGACCCAGAGACTTAGAATGGAGTATGGTTCAGACTGACAAATCTCAGAGTAGGGGGGCAAAGGGGGATGGATGAGATAAACCACAGAACTTATATGCATGTATGCATAACCAATGGATATAGACAACAATGCTAGGGGGGTGGGGGGGTGGGATGGGGAGCAGGGTGTCTAGGGGGGGAAAAAGGAGAAATATCTGTAACAAAAATAAGTTAATAAAAACTGGAAGAAAAAAAAAAGAAGCCAAGTTCCAGACTCCAGCAGGCATCCATGGGAGAGATAAAACAAATCAAACCCTCCCCCACCTCAATACAGGATTGCTTACCCAAGTAAAATTACAAGATGCTTAGGAATATCTAAATAAAGAATGCTTACACACATCCTCTGAAATACCTGAAAGGTAAAGTTCTGAACAGAATCTAAGTGCTTTTTCACATTACTCTGTAGTGCGCATATACAATTTTGTTTCACTTCATGAGGAGACCTGGGTTGTTAAAACCTAGCCTCAGATGGGAATGTTGATGAAGCTTTCAGGAAGTCAAGGGTGCTGCTCCCATAACAGGGCCCTTCTCCATCAATTCCTCATCCCAGGGTGAAGACTGGCAGGACTCAAGGCCACACACTTGACTGATCTTGAAACGCAACTTGGTGACACGAGCCCTACCTCAAGTGACTGCTGCAGGTACCTGGCAAATCAGCCCACTTATTATTATTATTATTATTATTATTTTTTATCCTCATTCGAGGACATTTTTTGCATTTATCTTCAGATAGAGTGGGAGTGAGAGAGGGAGGAAGACAGAGAGAGAAACATCGATGTGAGAGAGACACATCGACTGGTTGACACCCACACGACCCCAACGGAGGCCGGGGACAAACTGCAACCAAGGCATGTGCCCTTAGCGGGAACCAAACCCGGGACTCTCTGGTCCGCAGGCCAATGCTCTAACTGCTGAGCCAAACCGGCCAGGGCTGCCCACTTATTTTTTGTAAAGTGGGCCGAACAATCTCCCTGCACAGCAATCTCAGGAAAACACATCCCAACCTGTTCTTAAACCTCAAGAAATAAAGATATTGGCTTAATTTTGAACTAAACTAAAATGTATTTATTATCCATTCAACATCTGCTTAGTTAAAATTTTTTAAATGGCATGTAACGCTATTTAGTCTATTCAAGTGTCTCAGTTATCCAAAGGAAGCTAAAGAAAGCAACATTCTCGAATCAAGAATGTAGGTGTGGCTCAGTGGTTGAGCGTCAACCCACGCACCAAGAGGTCACTGGTTTGATTTCTGGTCAGGGCACATGTCCGGATTGTAGGTCCGATCCCCGGTGAGGGGCATGCAGGAAGCGGCCAATCGATGTTTCTCTCTCTCTCTCTCTCTCTCTCTCTCTCTCTCTCTCCACCCCCTCTCTCTCTCCTTCTCCCTTCCTCTCTCTCTAAAATCAATAAAGGAATAAAATAAAATAAAATAAAAAGAATGTAGCAACTGATATTTTAAACCCAGAATGCTAACAGACTTAAAGAAGCTAAAAAAAAAAAAAAAGGAAAGAAAGAAGAAAAAGCTGGCATGGGAGTGGTTAATTTTTGGACACCTGGTAACTTTCCACTTGTTAGAAACCTAATAGGTTTCCTGGTATAAGTACACTCTTCTTACATGTCTGTCTTTGATGTCTGGATAATGCAGTTTTACTAGTTCCTCAATTGGACTGAATTACACAGTAAACAAAGACTGTTATAAATCTAAAAACGTCTCAAACACTTGGTTTAAAGGAAATAACCTTAAGTGCTTGGTCACAAACACATTCAACTTTTCTAAGAGGTGGGTAAAAAATTAGCTGAGTCACTAAATATGATCTGAAGGCCACAAAGAAAGAGAAAGTAGAAGACAAGGCATATCTGTGACTTCACAACATCTTTAATTTAAATCTTATGGGAACAAGTGCTCTTACTGGGCAACTAAGCTTCTCAAACAGCAAAATCTGAATGTCCATTCTTTTTTTTTTTTTAATTTTATTTTAATCCTCACCTGAGGACACTTTTGTTTTTGCATTTATCTTCAGATAGAGTGGGAGGGAGAGAAGGAGGAAGTGAGAGAGAGAAACATCAACGCAAGATAGACACATCGAGTGGCTGCCACCCACACGACCCCAGGGCCGGGGACAAACTGCAACCAAGGCATGTGCCCTCGGCAGGAACCAAACCCGGGACTCTCCGGTCCGCGGGCCGAAGCTCTAACCACTGACCCAAACCGGCCAGGGCTGAATGTCTATTCTAATAATCTGCCAATACTTATCCTTTTAAAACCAGAGTTACAGCAGAGTGGGTAAAGTAGTCTTTAAAACTCCTTTTATCTTTGAGCTTTACAGAGCTACTTGTATTAGAAAAATAAAAACACAAAACTTAATATTTAGTTAGTTTTATGCCATAACTCAACTACTCCAGAAAGGAAAATAATTCAAGAGTATTTTCAATTCTTTGTCACAAATATATGTCAAGAAAACATAATGCAAACATACGAGAGCTTTTTTAGAACCTGTCACCAGACTCCCAGAGTTGTTTATTTGACATGTTTAACCAAGACACCAAATCCCCAAAGGGTGCCTCAACTGGAAGGCAGGAAGAGGGTGTTTTCTTTTTTAACACCTCTACAAAACACCCAGGGCAAGAAGTGGTAACATTCCCAAGATAGTACACATTCACAGGGCACAGAAATGCCTGTGATCCAGCATTGCTATGGCTGCTAAAGTGCACACTGTCAACAACTCTATCAGTGTGTTTCACCCTTCTACCCTGCTACCTCATGCCCCCACCACCCACCCCAAGAGGAAACATTTCTGCTCTGTGATCTGGAATGCTCCGTGATATACACACAGGTCCACCACCATCATCCATAACCAAAACTATCTATCATCTCTCCCTACGAGAATGGTCAACAATTCTGAAAAATGCATTTATTTCTAAACAACCATATACAGAACACCACCAAGCTAATAATACTGTAATATTATACAATAATATAATAAGGAAATAATTTCATAGAGTTCATAGCAAAGAAAGAAAATACTTGTTACCATAATTTGTCTTAATGCCAATAGGGGAAAGGAATGGAACTATGCTCTGTAACTGTAACAGAAAACAGAGGGTTTTCTAAACCTCCTTAATACCTCATACTTCTCAACACCTTAAACTTATGAATGGGTTTTCAAAGCTATGAATTACCAAGCAGCAGCTGGGTAAAATGTCTGCAGTAAGTAGATACATGACAAGATTCAGAGCTACAGGAGAGAGAGCAAGAGTAAAAGGAAGGGCTCTAACTAGGAAACATTTTCCCTGTAAGAGAGACTCACTCCAATAGGAGAATTTTTTAGAGGCATTTACTTTCCAAATGAGCCATGAAGGTTAGAATATAAAAGCTCAAGTATGAGGAGAATACTACTCTGCAGTCTACTGAACTGCTAAATTTAAACAAAATATTCTCTAAAATCCCAATGTTTCCATTTTCATGTCAATAAACATTAAAGTAAATTTTCTTAAGGGTTTTTTTCCTTAAGATTTTTTCTCCCCTTTATTCATTTTTAGAGAGAGAGGAAGGGAGAGGGAGAGAGAGAAACATCAATGAGTGAGAACACTGACTGGCCACCTTCTGCATGCCCCCCACTGGGGGTTGGGCCCACAACCTGGGCATGCGCCCCGACCGGGAATCGAACCAGCAACCTCTTGGTGCATGGGTCAACACTCAACCACTGAGCCACACCAGCCGGGCTTCTTAAGGTTTTTGTTTTTCCTTTAAAAATATTAGAGAAGAAAAGTTGGAAGTAGAGTCCGAGGTCCTTATTCAACCAATCCATTCATCGGTGAAATTCAGATGAATTGAGAAAACCTTTAAGTTAGTGATGTGCACAAATGATGTTTCTGGGTATTTAGTTGTAAACAGAAATGATCATCTTTATGAATCTGACTGATATAGAGTCTTCATTTCCTCTATGTGACTTCTGTCAGAATGTGAAGCAATACCCTTATTCTGCTCATCTCTTCACCACATGAGACGTGTCAATGACATCAAACTCAACAAGCACAACATAGCCTCTAGTACTGAACAGAAGAGAAGTGATGGTCCCAGTTACAGAGCAGCTAAATTCTCTCCTTCCTTCTTGATATTTCAGGGGAGTTAAGCATTTTTTTTAATCTAGTGTTTAATCTTTAGAATTGAGAACTGAGCTGTCCATCAACCAAATCAAATATATATTTATAGATCTAAGATGATGTGTTGAAACAAAGAATGAATGGGGCACTATCTTTGCTGATGAGAATCTTATAATGCACTTGAGATGCAAAACTTTTACTTAAAAAAATAACTAAACCACAAGACAATAAATGGCATAGACCATTTCCTGGGGTCCAGAGAAAGAAAGAGATTCAGCTCTGGGGTGGTTGGGAAAGGTATCAGAGTTGAAGTAAAAGTTGAATAGGTACATGGAAGACTGGCAGGCCTTGGAGAGATGGCCCAAGCCTAAAAACGTCAAAGGGCATGAATAATGGTGACCAAAATGGAAAAGCACCAGACATGTTTTGGGACAGACTGACTAAAACACAGTTTTCATGCATGGGTGGTAGAAGATAAGAAGGGCAGCCAGGGCTCAGACTCTGAACAGACTGTACTTTTACCTGTGAGAACCTAATATGAAAAAAAATTTTTTTATCCCACCAATGGTATTGACTGTGGTAACACTTGCTACCTCAACTCTTCACCCACCAAATCAACATAGAAGTGGATCATTTTACATAAAAGAAAGCTCCATTTGAATATGGCAGTTACAGTTCTACCTTTCAGTCCAATGTAAATTAAAATAATAACACAGGAAGGGGGCAGAACACCATGGATTTACAAAGGAAGCAAAGAGCAAGTGATATTTGCCCAGAATAGTCCTGGTGGTTGCTCCCACCAGTACAGGCTACACACACCTACTTCTGTTTAGTGTAGGAGGGAGGATTTCCTTATAGCCACGGAATCTTACTCTATCCCTAGGGCTCTGGGTACAGGAAATCTCTGAAATGGGTCATCTGGACCTTTGGAAAGACTGATTTAAGTGTTTAACCATCTGGTCTCGAAACATGGAATCTCACGCAACAGATGGGCTATTCTTGGACACTGGGTATGTGTGTGCTTTAGGCTCTCACTATACCTTCTGCTAACTCAATGGACAGCACTTTCCAGAGAGCCCAACGAGGCAAACACAAGGGCTCAAGAACAGTTTTCAAGGACTGATAAATCAGATGTCTAGTTTGAAAATAATCTGGCCTAAGTTAGTTTTTTAAAGAGCAGGTAAAAAAGAGTCTCTGACACACCATTTATAATTTCTGCAAATGTCCTTTCCTGCTCCTCTGGATTCATTTGCCCCCACTCCAAACCCTGGAAAAGTCACCTCTGAATTCCAGTGTAGAAAAACAACTCTGCTATCTTACCACCCTAGCTTGCCCCCACAGAATAAAGCAAGCAGCCCACTTTTCACCCTGACACAGTTCTCATGCTCTAAGATGTGCAGAACTCTACAAGCTGGTCCCAAAGAAACACAATTTCTAAACCAAATTATTCACAGGATGAAATCAAATTCCCCTGATGAATGAAGGGGGCTGCTTTCAGCGAAAACGCTTCCTTAAACTTTATCCTCAGCAGCTTTCTACCAGGTAGCTCTGGAGTTCTAATCAAGCTATCTGATGATCAAAGCAACCAGAAACAAAGGCAAAACCAAAGGCTGAGAAATCTCTCACTGATGCAGTACAATTTCTCTGGGTTACCTATATGAAGAAAAACAACCAAACAGGATTTCTGTTAAGCTATAAAAATATTCTATACCAAAGAAAATGCAAAACCAAGGCCAATTTGAAATTGAACGCACTCCAATAAGCCTTGGTATCACAGACTGTTTACCATTAATACAGTGAGCTGAGAGTCTTACCAAACCAAGATACAAAAACACAGCCAGGTCTTACCTTTGAATTTCCTGGTATTCAGACCAATTTTATATTGATTTTTGAAATAGTAAAGAAGACATAAAATTATATTTGAGTGCTTATTCTCTACTCAGCTTTTTTTTAACCTCTCAGTAGAAAAAAAGTTCTTTTTGAAAGAACGTTCTCCAGAAATATTTCTCTGAATATGCAAGAGTGGTGGCACCGTCCAGCCAAATGTGCTTCGGGAACAGAGAACAGTGCTGAAGAAACAGGCATTTCTGTCAATTGGGAAAAGTAGGTCAGCTTATTTTCAAGTACAACAGTAAATCTTACTATTCTATTCCCTGATGGCATTCTAAGATGACATGAGGATTTCAACCCATTATTTCTAATTATTCCTCACTACTCATTTGCATTATTCTATAAATTGCCAGTTCTAAAACAAGCAACTACATGTAATAAAAGTTATGCCACATGCATAAACTTTATAAAGAAATGGTTTTCTTTTATTTAATGTACCTATATTGATGATAAGAACAACGGTTGTATAAAAACAGAACAAACAAATCCAACTTCTAAGCAGCAAATTTTACTAGGGAACAATTTGGACCCATAGATTAAAGAACTAATTTAGGACCCACACCAACCAAATCAATACTCCTTTCCATTTTCTGGCCTCCACATTTACTTACACACTTGCCTTAATTTAAATGAATTTAAAAACAGAAGTTAGAGAGAGATAGAAAAAAATGAATAATCACAAGACAGAACATGGAAAGGGACCAGGAATCAGCACTAAATTGTGCCCTAGGCTCAATTAATCATATGTGAAAATCTGCTAAACTGAGATGTTTATGACTACCTTCTTTTAGAGGAGATGAATATATAAGTTAATATGTTTAAAACAAACTAGATTTTCTGAATGAAAAGATGGAATCATGACACTATTAACAAAATTACTACGAAAAATATTATTTCAGATTCCTATTGTAAGGCTAGGAAAGGAGGTATGAAAGGAAAAGAACATGAGCTGCAGCCAGTTTAGCTCAGCAGTCAGAGCATCAGCCTGTGGACCGAAGGGTCATGGGTTTGATTCCCAGTCAACAGCACATACCTGGGTCGCAGGTTCGATCCCTAGCCCCATTTGGGGTCATATGGGAGGCAACCAATCGATATGTCATTCACATTGATGTCTCTCTCCCTCTCTCTCTCTCTCCCTCCCTCCCTCCTTTCCACTCTTGTCTAAAAAATCAATGGAAAAATATCCTCAGATGAAGATTAACAAACAAACAAAAAAGCCCGGCCGGTGTGGCTCAGTGGTTGAGCGTCGACCTACGCACCAAGAGGTTACCAGTTCGATTCCCAGTCAGGGCATATGCCCAGGTTATGGGCCCGGTCCCTGGTGTGGGGCATGGAGGCGGCGTCCAGTTGATGTTCTCTCTCATCGATGTTTCTCTCTCTCTCTCCCTTCCTCTCTCTCTAAAAATCTGTAAAGAAAAAATTCTTTTTTAAAAAGAACATGCATGGAGCTGCCCTTCTATTTCCTGACTTCAGTTGGTTACATGGGCATTCACCTCATAAGTGTTTATACTGTACATGCTTTATACACTTTCCTCTACAGTTTTTAAAAGGATACAATTCAGAGAAATGAAGAAACACACATTCACACAGCTAGCAAGCAGAGCTAGGATTTGAATACGGCCCTCTCTCAACCACTACGGATCACCCACAGCGACCCACTCTTCCCCCTTCTACACCAGGCCTCTGCCTGGGGTCTTATCAAATAGGTGACTATCATCCTCACTGGAACAAGGGAGAAGAAACAATGAAAAGCAGTGCCCTGGAGGGCCCCAGATGTAACTGGCAGTTCTCTGGGACTAAGGCATCAGATCTTCCAGCCTTAAAACAGAGCAACTCAATTTTATCTATTTTATGGGATCCCACATTAAAAAAAAATTTTTTTTAAGATCTATAGTTTTAAAAAGCTCAAACACTTTATGGTTCAAGCGTCATTTAATAATAAAACATTTGGTGATTTGATTCCCAAGAGTCTGCCGAGATCAAGAGTCAAATAGAGCCTTCCCAGTCTGTCCCCAGACTCTTCTCCTCTCATTCAGGAAACTTGTCCAGATCAGTGACTACCGAGACAGAAAGGAAACGACTCAGCTAGTGAGAGATGGAGCACTGTCCAGAACCCAGGTCTCCTGACACCACCCCCAGCCTCCCTTTGCCCCTCAGGTCCTGTCTCCCCACTCTACCATGCTGTCCTGGCCAGAGAACTGGAAGAGAGAGCAGAAAGCACGTACAGAGGGAGAGGTTGGGGGCAAATATGTGGAGGGTCCTGTAACACTGAGGAGAGTCTGGACTTGATCTTCTGAGAAACCCCCAGGATTCTGAGCAAGAAGGGCATGATCAGGTCTGGGCTGAAAAGGGGACTTCTGAAAGTAACCTGTGCTCTCTCACCCTCCCTCCATATCTCTGTGCTATTTTATCCTACCCCACTAGGTAAATGTTTCCCATGTAAAGGCCACTTCAAACCTCGTCATAATAAGCACCATGAAAAACAACTGCTTACGATGGAAACAGTGACACAGTGGTGGTGTAATATGCCCCTTTGAAAAGCCTTGTCAGGGCCCCATCTTTGTAATTTAGCAGTGGCTCACAGGAAACGTTGGGAAGCCAGATTCTTTCTGACTGTGCTCAAGGCCATAATTTCCTTCCCATACTTAAACGGATGACCCTGTGTCTCACTGTCAAGGGAGTCTGCCAAGGGGAAAGGGCAGATAAATAAGAAGCAAAATCTGAAGAAAATGGGCCAATTAGAAAAAAATTCCTCAGATTCTTCTTGGAATTAACAACTAAAAGAACTTCTAGACGAACTGCTCTGCTGCCCCTTGAAGGCAGAGCTGAGGAGAGCTGGCAGCCAGCTCCTTCAGTAACACATGTGAAGCTGAAGACAAGGTAGGTAAGTCACAGAAGCTGCTGTCAGACCTGTGCTCTAACTAGGCCTCTCTCCCACCCCACACCCACCCAGGCAGAGATTATAAGATTAATTAAGATCCTAGAATCAAAATGACTGGGAAGGGGACAAAAAGAAGTGACATTCAGCCAGTACCATTTATTACAGCTACAATCTACACCATATGGATACTTTCATGAGCTTCTGCTATATGTTCTATATAATACCTATCTACCACCCACTACTCCAAGATAAATTTCAAGCTATACAAGTAACATGTCCTACTGGAGAGTCCAAAAATAACTAAGAAAACACTTGCGATCATATAAGGAATTTAGAAGAAATGGCATTTTCTATAAAATGCTAGCTTCATGATTTTCCCTTAGATAACAGACCAGAATAGAAACCAGTTCTTCCTTCCTTATCAACCACCATTCCTTGAAAGTTCTCAGCCAGTAATGTTCATGACGATCGGAATCAACCTCTTATCACTACACTTCAGCCTTCAGACTTCGAAGGAAAACAGGTCCGACCCACTCTTCCATGATAGCTGTCCTATTTACTAGAAGAAATCACCTTGACCTCATGTATTTGGCTGTTGTTCAGAAAACCATGTCTCTGGGTTCAGATGATCAAAAATATACTCGCATTAGGAGAGAACAGACCTTTCTCAGTTACATGTGCACAGAATGCCCACACTGTTTCCTCCCAGCATAAACCCACTGAGTATTTCCCTTGGTGACCTCACCTCTCACTCCCCTGGTCACATATGGCCCTGGGAACTTGTCACGGTTACTTTCTTTCAAAAAGTCTTAAAATCAATGTACAAGAAATAGCTACTGCTGATTTCTAACTCACACTAGAAAGAACAGAATAGAAAAGTAAACCACCATTATCAAACCTTATTAGCAGACTGACTTTGACTACCCACAGCACTGACTATGTTAAAATCTTAAATGGAAACTTTTCTAACATGGCTAATGTGACTACTATACTCTGCAGGAAAAAGAAAAGTTGGTAATGAACTGAGGTTATTCAACCCAGCTCCTTTACTTCTGCTCATACCTTCCCAACTCCTCAGACCACTCACCTGCTCTTGTATTATTCTGTTATTTCGACTTTCTGCTCAGAAAACCTGCTGCATAAAGGAGCCTATTAGGCTTAATTTTGCTGTCCCTACCAGGCTACCCTCAAGAGCAAAGGTGTCAGCAAGTAAACTTGTATAACTTGTTTATATCAAAATGGTATCAAACATACTACCCTTTCAGTCTTCTTCATTAAGGACATCTGGGTTACACACTAGGATGCAGAAATGGTACACACTCTCCTAAGCCCCTTCTGCCTAGTGAAGAATCATACACAATAAAATAAGGTGGCATTTTTCTCACTGTTGTTTTTTCTTTGGGTGTGTGGGGGGGGGTGGGGGGGGTTGTAATAACTTGTCAGTTCTTGAATTTATATATTCCTCCACTGTCTTATTTAAAACATAACAGTGGGCCATTTCAAAGATGGAAATTAAAATCTATGTACCATGGCTTGTCAAATTTTAAAATTACATGAGTTCAAAAAGCTTAGGCTACTGCCATTTTCCAGACTGACTAACAGAAAGCTCAGCTCAACCAGCTGAATCATGAGAGCTAAAAGCCTAGTTAGGAGCAATCAAACGGCAACTGAACTTAAAAGCTGTATGTCCACATTCCACACTGTTACAGCTGCAGTGAGCAGATGGCATGGAGGGAGCTAGATGTGTGATACAGCCCTCTCACACCCTTCTCCATGCCCCCTCCCAAATCTGTGTTCCTACAGGCGCAAACCTCACTCTATAATCTAATACAGTAAGACCACTGTTGTCTGGAGTCACAAAGTTTTATATGTGCTTGCTTCTAATTAAAGACCATTCGATTTTAAGAACTTAATAAAAAGACCATAAACCTGTATCATTCCACAAGAATGCCAAGAATGCTAAGTACCCAACTAATATTCTTCCAAAGTGACCTTTATTAAGGCTGCCTCTGCTACTTTGCCAACTAACACGTCAGGAGGCAGAACCATTCCTACCTATCACAGGCTCCTCAACTCCATTTTAAAAATCAAAGGCCAGGGAAAAGGCCTTCTTCAAGTAACCAAAGCAACTCAAATTCCGACAGCGAAAAGTACTAGTACAAACAGTCTCAAAAGTGGCAAAACCAAAGTTT
This sequence comes from Tadarida brasiliensis, assembly GCA_030848825.1. Classification (NCBI taxonomy): domain Eukaryota; kingdom Metazoa; phylum Chordata; class Mammalia; order Chiroptera; family Molossidae; genus Tadarida; species Tadarida brasiliensis. The sequence continues at coordinate 7,903,322 of CM061276.1, forward strand.
AAAAAGCCACTTACAGTGCCAGCAAATGATTCAGAAGAAGTCTGAGAAAGGTAATATTAACATTTCAGTGGTAGAACATCTGGAGAGCAGCCAAGAGGCCTGGACTTTCTCCCTAACTAGGTCATTAACCCTTGCAGGAGGCAGGGAGGCACATGCAGATACAAACTAGTTAAATGGCATCTCACGGCCAAGCAATCTTGATAGCTTTCATCCATCAGCAGGATCACTAAACAATGATGTTCTTCAAGAAGACAGGTAGGTCTCCTGGGGCTAATGATAACCTAAGCGCACGCAATTATAACTACACTGGTAACAATCGATTCCTGCCCTTGGAACGGACACTCAAATTCAATGGCTGAGAAAGCAAGCACGTCTGCTGCCAGGGAAGCTAGATCACCTGGACCCCAACAGCCTCCCGTGTTCCTTCCTATGTCTACTCTTGCTCTCTGCAATCCATACTCTGTAGAGCAGCAAATTAGCATTTGAAAGTACAGATCTGATCTTGTCAATTCCCTGCTTACAACCCCTCAGACCTTCCCTCTGTCCTTCTACTAAAACCCCAAATTCTTACATGTCCCTATGTGATCACAGCTCCACCATTCCTTTTCTCACTAGACTCTGGCCACTGTGGCCTTCCTTCAGTTCTCTGGATGCCCCCATTCATTTATTCGCATTCAACAAAAAATTACTGAGTTTTTGTAAATTATCTACTATTGTGTCAGGTCATGCACCACTGTGGATACAGCGATGAACAAAAGAGACAAAGATCCTTGCCCTCAGAGAACTCAGTCTAGCAAGGGGCAACAATAAAAGAAGAGGTGAGCCCTGGCCGGTTTGGCTCAGCGGTTAGAGCGTCAGCCTGCGGTCCAGAGAGGCCCGGGTTCGGTTCCCGCTAAGGGCACATACCTCAGTTGCAGTTTGTCCCCGGCCCTGGTTGGGTCGTGCGGGAGGCAGCCACTTGATGTGTCCCTCTCTCTCTCTCTCTTCCTCTCTCTCCTTCCCACTCTATCTGAACAAAAATGGAAAAATTTCCTCGGGTGAGGATAAAAATAAATAAATAAATTTATAAAAAATAAATAAATAAAAGAAGAGGTGAGGGAGTCAATAATGTGGGAATCTGGGAGGAGAGCCTTCCAGGCGGAGTAAAGAGCAACTGGCAAAGGCTCTAAGCCAAGTAATAGTTTTCCTTTAATGTGTTCCTTGTTTAATTGTTAATTCTGTCCAACCTCAGCACCAAACTAGTACCTGTCTCAATAATTACTTGCTAAAAGGAATAAGTGAATTCGTGTCTAAAGAAAAAGCTAAAAAGGTGACACCAAGTAGTGAAAGTGTTGCCTCAAGTTATAAAGGCCCCTGAAGAAGTTACACTGGTTTCAGATTTACTAATACAGTTTATGATCAAAGTGAATTTAGTGCCACTTCAAGAGAGATCCTGACAATATCATAATGCGTCTTAGTCACCAAGCCATCAGCCCAGAGAGATGTAAAACCATGAAAAGTAGAGAACACCTTCAAAGATCATAAAGTAACCAGTATGTTCAACTGATGTAGAAAAATGTATTTATTCCAATGGCTTACCCCAATCTACTGACAGCTCCACCAGTTAAAAGCCTACCTTGGATGAAGTGTTCCTCTCCAACTCCACTACCACGGTCTTAGTTTGTCCTTTTCATTCCAAAGCTTGGAATACCATGAATTTCCTCACAGGTCTCTCCCATGCCAAATCACTATGTACTGTGCTCTGTGTTAATTTTAAAAGTTTTTGTTACAACACTTCTATCCCAATTTGACTCCAGCCTACTTGTCCAACCTTATTTCCAACTATCCTTCAACAAGAACTCCATGCTCCAGATAAACTGTTCCCTGCACATGCCTTGTGCATTCCTGCTTCCCACATTCACACAGGCTCTACCCCTTATCTGGAATGCCATTCTGCATCTTCACCACCTATCTGAATGTCAGTGTTTAAAATAATGCCTTCTCTGCCCTGGCCAGTTTGGCTCAGCAGTTGGAGCGTCGGCCCAAGGACCAAAGAGTCGCGGGTTCGATTCTGGTCAAGGGCACATACCTCAGTTGCGGTTCGGTCCCTGGCCCTGGTTGGGGTCGTGCAGGAAGCAACCAGTCAATGTATCTGTCTCACATCGATGTTTCTCTTTCTCTCTTTCTCTCCCTCCCACTCCATCTGAAGATAAATGGGAAAATATCCTCGGGTGAGGATTAAATAAAAAAAAAAAATAAAATAAAATAAAATGCCTTCTCTATCCATCCCCACTATGACAAATTCATCATCCCCAAGCAACACCACCATTTCTTTGGCCACATTTGCACTTCTTTTTTTTCTTTATTGATTTTAGAGAGAGAGGAAGAGAGAGGGAGGGAGAGAGAGAAACATCGATGAGAGAGAACATCGACTGGTTGCCTTCTGCATGCCCCTCACTGGGAATTGGGCCCACAACCTGGGCATGTGCCGTGACCAGGAATCGAACTGGCAACCTCTTGGTGCATGGGTCGACAATCAACCACTGAGCCACACCGGCCAGGCCACACTTGCACTTCTTATGCTCTTCTCTGTATCACCAGAACGGAAAGCCTGCAAACTATATATATTTCCCAGACTCCTTTGCCAGATGGCCTCCAGTTAGGTTCTGTCCAAGGCTGGAGACTGGATGGCAGGAAGAGAGACACAACACTGTTTTCCTTCTTCTGGTCTGTCTGCAGCAGTAACAGTGAGCAACTGTGAAAGACTGTAGGCAACTGCACACACCACAGGCTCTAGCAGCACCAGCGGAGTGCTGGCTTCTGGGTTCCTGCTGAACTGCAGCAATATGGCTCCAGCAGCAGTAACAGCAGCAGCAGCCCAGTCCACAGCTGTCTGTGAGTGAGTGCGGACTCCTAGACTCCAGCTCAAAGGCAGCTTCCTGATTTTTGGGTAATAATCCCTTTCTCCTTTTTTTGTTTGTTTGCTAATCCTTACCTGAGGATATTTTCCCATTAATTTTTAGATAGAGTGGAAGGGAGGGAGGGGGGGGGAGAAAAACATCAATGTGAGAGAGACACATCGACTGGCTGCCTCCTGCACACACAACCCCTATGGGGGCCAGGGATTGAACCTGCAACCCAGATTATGTGCCTTTGACCGGGAATCGAACCCTCAACTCTTTGGTCCTCAGGCTGATGCTCTAACCACTGAGAAAAACCGACCAGGGCCTCTTCTCTTTCTTGCTCCTCCACACACACTTTCCTTTCCTCCTTTTGCTCCTCCAGCCCTTCCAACACCTCTATAACAAACCTCTTGCATTTATTTTATTACTTTAAACAGTAAGTAGGTATACTTCTTAGGAACCTGGTGTCTGCCTTAAGACTGTTATAAAGCTTTGGAATTCAGAGATTGGGAATGAAAGCCAAGCAAATGGTCACTCTAATTCTAAAAAACAACTTGAAAACAAGTCTCATCCAAACCACTCACCAAAGGATTCCAAAGCTCTTTCAGTCCTGAAACGTAGCCACTGAGAAGCTCAACTGGCACACCGGGCAGGGATTTTTGCTTCTTCCTTGCCAAAGCCACCCTTGAACTTATAAAGGATATCAATACAATTCTTTTTTTCTTTCTTTTTAAAATTTTTATTTTAGAGAGAGGGAGAGAACGAGAGACATATTGATTTGTTGTTACACTTATTGATGCATTCATTGGTTGCTTCTTGCACATGCCCTGACCAGGGATCGAACCCGCAACCTTGGCATATCTGGATGACACTAACCAACTAAGCTACCCAGCCAAGCATCGATACACTTCTGATGAGGGTCTCTACTTTCGGTTAAAGACCTAGCTTGAAAAACCCATTACAAAAAACTGCCCAGAACACAATTTTCCTTTCTTAGAAGAATGAAGTACTGAGTCCATCTAGAGCAAATTCAAACTTCCAACTCCTAAAAGTCTGTGTTTCCAACCTGCTCAGAGATCACTTAGACATCTGTAAGTTTTCCCTTATGTTCATTTTCTGGTATTATATTAAACCAAGATAAAGCTAAGAAGTGTCGGAGACTGTACATTTTTTAAAAGGCTAAATAAAAACTGCTAACTCCAGAGGTCAACAACTATTAAAACCACACCTATGGCCCTTCATCACATCATCTGCTGACCCAGTTTTCTTTTCCATTAACAAAATGTTTCATGAAATG